>JASPKZ010006068.1:2252500-2682735 GCA_030220185.1 Diploptera punctata | reverse complement strand
ATTATTGTTTTTGTATTATTTTATTATTTTATTAATATTCGTATATTAAATGTATTAGTATCTTATTATTATTATTAATATATTATTATATTAATTTATTTTTTTTTTCATTTATTTTTTTTCGCATGCCCCATTACCGTAGTAATTATTACATGCATAACATAACAAACATAAAATCAGTAACATAACATTAACATAACATCACATATTTGGTTTTTGTTTACAATGTTTTTTTTTATCCTTCGTCACTGTTAATCACTCATTTTCGTACACTATGTTTTTATATATTTTTTGAAATGTCTGAAATATTTGTTGTATAGGTCTTTCCTCCGTCACAGGAGGCCATGTTCCTCCTTCTTGCCCTGATGTCTTTCTCTTTTCAACTTATTTCTAGAATCTGCGCAATTCACATTAAAAGGAGATGTTCTACCTTTTTGAATTGCTTTCTACATGGACAGGTTGAGTTGTTTAATATTCCAATACGATAAAGATGTGATTATTTTTTTCCATGACCAGTTACCATTTCAGAAAATTCTGGAGTTATTTCACATTTAAGTTTTAATCTGTCTCTGACTGATGGGAAGAAGCTTCTTATACATGTGGCCTCCTTTATCTGCGTTGTCCCATTCCGTTTCTGGCCATTTAATGGTTCCTTCTTCTTTTACTTGGGCAACTATTGATGATTTAGGTATTTTTGTATATTCTAACGGTTACGCTGGTTTCTGTTGCAGCTGTTTTGCCAATTGATCTGCCATTTCATTCCCATAAATTCCAACATGTGATTTTATCCAGCCGAAATGTACTATCCAATTTTGTTCCCTGAGTTTTGCTATTGTTTTGTCTTATTTTTGATATGATTGTATCCCTGTTTGAAAGTGTTTTTAATTAGGTCGAGAGTAACTTGACTATCTGTATAAACTGCAACAAAACTTTTTTCAGAGCTTTTTTGGTCAAATTGATGATATTGCCTTCTAGAGCTTTAAGAATTCCTATCTGTTCAGCTTGATTATTTTGAGCAACGATTGGACAGTTTGGCTTTTATTGTATGCTCTAATTTTCCGTTTTTCAAGATAACTGCAGCAGCCCCTACCATTCCTTGGAATTTACTGCCATCAGTGTATATTTTTATTTTGTAGTTGTTCGATTCTTCAATGTCGCCCACATTAATTCTTTCTGCCGGATGTGGCCACTCCTCCTTTTTTGAGTGTTGTGTCAATGTTTGTGTGGTCATCGTGTATGGCTCTATATAACTGGGCTGTTTCTTGTATACTGATAGTTATGGGTTTAATTCCAGCTAAGATACAAGATACTTCATATGGTAATGTTTTATAGGCTTTGGCTATGGTGACATTTATAATTCTTTGAACCCTCTTCAACTTTTTTTAATTTTTTTGTTTTCTTAATTCTTCCTCCCATATTGGGGCCCCATATGTTAACATAGGCAAGATTGCTCCATTGTATATAGTCCTTAATGGTTTATGTCCCAGACCCCACTGCAATCTAGCTGCCCTTCTTAACATGTTCATTAGGCTCATAGCCTTGTTAGTTGTTATCTCAATGTGTTTATCAAAGCTTAGTTTGCAATTAAAGTGGATTCCTAGATATTTCATTTCTTGAACTTGCTTGATGCGTTCATGGTTGACGTATACACTGATATTTTTATTAATGGAGGTCCTTTTTCTTGATATTAACATTGCTGTGGACTTGGATTCATTGAATGTGATTTTGTTATTGTTAGCCCATAATTCTATTTTTCTTATGTCAGTATTTGCGTAATTTTCTGCCTCATTGTCGTTACTTCCTGTTGAGAGAAGTATTAGGTCGTCAGCGAAAGCGATAACATTAGAGTGATTTGAGAAGTTAAGATTCAACAGTGAGTTGTACATGATAGTCCAAAATCCAGGTCCGCTACATGATCCTTGTGGGCATCCTTTGGTTACTTCCTTTGTAACTCTAAGCGTATTCACTGAGAACATTTATTAATATTATTATTATTATTATTATTATTATTATTAATATTATTAATATTATTATTATTATTAATATTATTATTATTATTATTAATATTATTATTATTATTATTAATATTATTATTATTATTAATATTATTATTATTATTATTATTATTAATATTATTATTATTATTATTATTATTATTATTATTATTATTATTATTATTATTATTATTAACATTATTATGTGGAAAGCAACGGGAAGCTACCACACCTATAATTCCCTAGTAAAGCTGCAAAGCATAGCATGAAAATGCTATGATTGCAGTGAACGACCTGCCTTCGGGCAGAATTACTATGGATGGAATATTATTATTATTATTATTATTAATATATAATTAATAATATTAATATATAATATAATAATAATAATAATAATAATAGAAAAATGTCTACAATACAGTATTTTACATTCTCTTCAGAGATGTCCAAACCACTTCAATATTCTTTCTTCTATTTTATAATATTATGTTTAAAATAGTAATAATACAGTATTTTTTCATTTATAAAAACAGTTATGCCTCAAATAAAAATGTTCCCGCCCGGGATCGAACCGGGGACCTTGCGCGTGTGAGGCGCACGTGATAACCGCTACACTACGGAAACTAAGTGGTGATTGTTTTGAACATGCGAAAGTGATTGCTGGTGTATTTGTGTTGTCCACTGAACCCGCCCTTAGCATTTTGAACTTTGTCCAACATTCGTTGCTAAGATACCATATTATGTAAACAAGGTTGGCAAAACTGCAAAGGAGAACTTAGAGCTTTACAAGATCTTGTTTTCTTTGAGGTCCGGAACATTTAAATAACTGGCAGGAGACATTATAGTTTCGTCAATTTAAGGTTAAGTTATTATTTCTTGCCCCATGTAATGTACGTAATAGAATACGACTGTGATGATTTGTTAGAATTGGCTCTTACTATCAGCGAGTGCCAAACAGTAAAATTTAAATTACTTCATAACCGTTCAATTTATGGACTCGTGTTTAATGGGACTAAATAAACATAATAATATCCAGGAAGAAATAAATAAGAGAATACAAAATGTTTAGAAATGTCTTCCAATAAACAAAGTAGTTAAATTCAAAAGTGCATGAAACCCAGACCCGCCGTTAACGGGCGTGCATCGCAACAAATTGAGCGATCGAAATATGTAACAAAAATATATTTAATTGATTGATAAAAAACATGCAAAGTTATAAGATCCAACTAACACATAACACATGTCATCGTATGGAGAATGCAACCCATACAGCACCGACGCACAATTACTATTTTACATAGCGTTAATATTGCTATCTATTGGTATCCACCAGAATTAAGATGCGAAATGTCTATCGGGATTCGAACTGCCCGATGGCACGAGGCGGCGCGACGCTCCAAAGTCAAGTACGATGCAACAAACCTAGCTGACCCGGTAGCAAACATCATTACTAGGGCAAGGCATTTAATGACCTATAAATTGGTAAAAAATGCATTTATGACCTAAGAATGCAAGAAAATGGCCAATAAAATAAAAAATGACGAATAAAAAGTTAGGAATTGCCAATAAAAATACTATTTATTAGATTAAGTACTCACTTGATTACTGAATTACATAAAATTTAACTTAACATCAAAATATTAAAAGAAAATTATTTAAAAATACATATTACAGTACCTTTTATTGCAGAAAATCCATTTCAATTACACAGTGCACTTTTACAGCAATTTTGAATTGCAGTTAACAATCAGAATAAAAGGGTAGAAACTAGCATAAGCTCTAAGAAATTGAATAAAATTCCTAGAACTGGGCAAGTTTTATGCACATACCTTGAAAAAATAGGGGTAGTAGTTAGCAAAACAACTACTTAATTCCAAGAAATTGTATTGACAAGGAAAAATACTAAATTATAATAAAAATATTAAATCAAATACAAATAATGTCAGAGCATTTCGGAAAAGTGTAAAAAAAATGCTCAAAATGACCTAAAAATTGCCAAAAAATTACCTATCCTAAAAAAGTTAAGAAAATGCAAAAAAAAAATCCCTAACGAATTGCTTTTACTTAATCCGTTTTTTAATGCCGTACATTTTCATATCCCCCCCCCAGGAGCTATCACCTTGACGTGGTGGGGGGGAAGATTGACTTAGGTTAATCTTGCTGGTGGGTAAGAGGCGAGGGGAACTAAGTATAGCTCACAACGAGGGAATGGCGTCTGTATCCATATTGGGCGGCCACATCTTCGTCAAGTCTTCAACGGTCAACAGGGTGACAAGGAATAGCACAGCTAAACTTGTAGGGCTTGAAGAGCGGAAGAAACAGCACTCTCTTGGGGGGTGGATACCCAGAGGAGCATGTTTGCAGGCTCAGAGGAAGCAGCCCTTCCACCATCCTTGTCCTGCGAAGCGCTCGTAACGCTTCCAGGAGACATTTATCTTACTGAGAAGCTTCATGGAAATCAGCCGGATTGTCATAAAAGGAACCGACTAAAAATGTATAATGTTATGGCGGTTCCCAAAACATTGTATGGGTGTGAAACTTGGGCTCCAGTGAAAAAACAGAAGGATAGAATACAGACGGCGGAGATGAGGTTCCTAAGACAAGTAAAAGGATGTACAAGACTTGATAGAATAAGAAATGAGGATATAAGAGAAGAATTGAAAGTACAGCCTTTATGGATAAGGTCACGAATTACAGACAGAAATGGATTGATCATATGGATGGAATGAGTAAGGAGAGATATCCATTGTTAGCAAGAAATTATCAAGCAAGAGGAAGACGTGATGTTGGAAGACCTAGAAGACGTTGGGCTGATGCATTATGAAGTCGGAACGGGCAATTGCCTAATCCCTGGAGTGATGATGATGATGATGACATTTTCATATATGCAAGCAATGTTCCAACCGTCATAAGAAGAAGATGCAAAATCATTAATTGCCTTGCCCTAGTTATTACTTTATTTAAACGAAAATTGTAGCAGTTTCGTAGACAACAGCGCCTCTCTTTACTGGGTCAGATAAATTTGTTACACAATACCCATATTAATGTTCTATAGAAGGAAGACCTCACGAAGTCTCTTGGTCACCACCACCGAGCTTTCTTCTCAGCCTGTCATCATCATCATCATCATCATCATCTTAAGGCACGACAACTTCAAAAGTGAATGTTTTGGCCTCTTCAACAGTCCTATTCCATGCCAATCTGTCTTTTGCCATATTCAATTTAGTCACTTTCATTTTTCTTAGATCGTTCATTGTGTCATCCTCCCATCTGATCTTCGGTCTTCCTACAGCTCTGCCTCCTATAGGTTTTCCATTTGTAGAGTTTTTTGACCAGTATCTGCTCATCCATTCTTATCAAATGTCCAAGCCAACCAATTCTGAGAGATCATATATGGTTTACTATGTTCTAATTTTTAATTAATTTAGTTATTTGTTTTGATTCTCCAACAGTTATCAGTTCCTCTATTTGGTCCAAATATTCTTCTTAAAATTTTCCTTTAAAAAATTAGTAATTTCTGTTTTATTGTTTCTTTTAGGACCCAAGTTTCACTAGCACATTTAACTACTGGTCTAATGAGTGTTTTTCATAACCTTATTTTTGCAGTTTTTGATATTAATTTGCTTTTAAATAAGGTTCTATTTGCAAAATAAGTTCTCAGCCTGTACTGTAACTATTTGTACGCATTCGAACAGAACTACCGCACATTAAACTGTAAATATTTTGTTTTGTTAACAGTTTTCTCTTCTGGGATTAGTCTATCTAAGAATAATTAATGATATTTTAACGTTGTTATTGTTATTTTATTTCAATGTATCACCTGTCAGTGTAAAATATATGAGGAAAAATCGCTATATGTAATATTACAGTACAGTTATTTTTATTACAGTATAGTTATTTTAATATTATAATGTTATTGTGAAAAGAAAAATTAATGTCTGAACCAGGAATCGAACTGCGGACCTCTAGTTCTCCAGAGTAGTGTGCAGCCCATTCTAGACCAGGCACAAACATTAACAATACTTTCCACATATACAAATCTTTAATTCTCGTTTCGCCCGCTGCCAGGTAGAATGGTGTAGAGGGCTGCACACTAGTCTGGAGAACTAGAGGTCCGCGGTTCAATTCCTGGTTTAGACATTAATTTTTCTTTTCACAATATCATTATAATATTATAATATGATCCATTATTGTAACTGTGTTAAAATAACAGTGTTGGAAAATGTTAAATAACATAGTTATTTATGTTGGCAACCCCTAAATGTAGGAAGTTGAACTTTCAATCATGGTCGCCATTGCTGTGAGTACGACAAAACGCACTATCGCGCAAAAAAAAAATAATTCAAACTCAGTAAAACGTTAAAATGAAAACATACAGAACAATTATTCTTCCTTGACTTAGGCTTTCACGGCCGGAGTTACTATGATTATCTTGCAGAAGTTTTCCGGGCTATTGGCCGTGGTCTTGAGGCTTGTAGTTCCCCAACGTTTCGCCAGAGACTGCGTCCGGCATCCTCAAGGGTTGTCTTGAGCATAGTCTTGAGACTGGCAATTTTGTCGACTACCTGCTCCATTTATACATATGCATAGAGAAACTTTATGTATAAATTGCCAGTCTCAAGACAACCCTTGAACATGCCGGACGCAGTCTCTGGCGAAACGTCGGGGAACTACAAGCCTCAAGACCACGGCCAACAGCCCGGAAAACTTCTGCAAGATCATCCTAATTATTCTTCCATTTATATGGATAAGAAACATGGACACTCCTTTTTTAAGGTAGGAGAAAATAGTATGGGTATATGAGAATAAAGTTCTAGAACAATTTTCGGACCCAAGAGAGACGAACAGACAGGTGATTGGAGAAGACTACACATCAGTGAGCTACATGATATTTATAGAGAACCATAAAGAACAATTAAATCTCATAGATTGCAATGGGCAAGATATGTGACAAGATTGGGGAATGGGGAAGGGGCTTGGAAACTTCTTGTAGGAAAAGCAGATGGAAAACTCCCAGTAGGTAGGCAAAGAATGAGGCGGGAGAATAATATTAAGCATGATTTTAAAAGAGGTAAATTATACAAGGGATGATTGGAAAACATTAGCTCAGGATAGGGATGTACAGAGAGTGTGGAGAGTGTGAACCTCCGGCCAGCGAAATAGCTATACTTACTTACTCTCTGGCACTATCGAACCCGTAGGTTCATGGCCGCGTGGACATAATCTCTCCATACAGCCCTATCCTGTGCTAATGCTTTCCAATCATTCCCTGTATAATCTACTTCCTTCAAATCAGAGTTAATGTCATTCTCCCACCTCATTCTTGGTCTACCAACTGGGCGTTTTCCCTCTGGCTTTCCTACAAGAAGCTTCCATGCAAGTCTTTCATTCCCCATACGTGCAACATGTCCTGCCCATCGCAGTCTACGAGATTTAACTGTTCTTATTATATCTGGCTTCCTATAAAGACCATGTAGTTCATTGTTATGTAGTCTTCTCCATTCACCTGTCTGTTCATCTCTCTTTGGTCCAAAAATTGTCCTAAGTACTTTTTTCTCAAATACTTGTAATCTCCTTTCCTCTATTAAAGTAAGAGTCCATGTTTCGCATCCATATGATATAACTGGTAGAATAATAGTTTTATATATTTTCAGTGTTTTGAAAGGAGTTGGGACATC
Organism: Diploptera punctata; assembly: GCA_030220185.1. Lineage (NCBI taxonomy): Eukaryota > Metazoa > Arthropoda > Insecta > Blattodea > Blaberidae > Diploptera > Diploptera punctata. The sequence continues at coordinate 2,675,063 of JASPKZ010006068.1, read as the reverse complement.
AAGAGTCCCTGCAATGCATAATAGCACGCATTTCCAGAATTGAGCCTATGTTATTTTCTTTGTGCATCTCATTCATATTTGTGATTATTATTCCAAGGTATTTTAATTCAGCCACTTCCTCAAAATTTCCCTCATTTATAATTAGCTGTCCATTTCCATTATATAATGTATTTCTACGTGTGACCATATATTTTGTTTTATTGATATTTACTTCCAGTCCTAATTTCTTGATGTTTCTCAATAGTCTGTGCGTGTTGTCCTCGGTATCTCCTCGCTATCGCCCAATAGTACTACATCATCAGCATAAACTAACAATTTATTAATACCTTTGAGTTGTAAGCCATCTTCATTCTCTAAAGATTTAATGGCATACCCTAGTACAACATTAAATAGTAGAGGAGATAGTGCATCTGCTTGCTTCAACTCATTCTGGATTTCAAAAGTTTCCGAAAACTGTTTGCCTACATGCACCCTACTCTTTGAGCCATTTAGACACATTCGTATAAGTCTAACTAACTTTTTAGGAATTCCGAACTCCAGCAGGAAACTATATAACTTCTCCCTCTTAATTGAATCATATGCTTTTTGAAGTCTACATATAGTTGATGTACAGTAACATTATATTCCCATTTCTTTTCTAAAATCTGTCTTATACTAAAAATCTGATCTGTTGTAGACCTGTTTCTTCTAAATCCACATTGATTATCTCTTAGCTTAGAATGTCATCAATGTAGGGAGTAAATCTGCTTACTAATAATGGTTTAATTTCTCATTTATTTATCGTGAAAGAGATAAAAAGATAGCCGTGATAGCGTGTGAACATTTATACCATATTTCAAAACATGAAGACCTCGCCTCACACCACTGGCTCATGGCAGCTATCAATGACAAGAATAACCCTCCCGAGTTAACAGTGGCATTGTGCTGTTTCTAGAAGAGTCTCTTTTGTCCACTGGTACTTACTTACTTACTAATTATCACTATCGAACCCGTAGCTCTCCATACATCCCTATCCTGAGCTAATGTTTTTCAATCATTCCCTGTATAATCTACTTCCCTCAAATTTTAGTTTGTTATTCTCCCACCTCGTTCTTGGTCTACCAACTGGGCGTTTTCTCTCTGGTTTTGCTACAAGAAGCTTCCATGCACGTCTTTCATTCCCCATACGTGTCACATGTCCTGCCCATCGCAGTCTACGAGACTTAACTGTTTTCATTATATCTGGCTTGCTTTAAAGACCATATAGTTCATTGTTATGTAGTCTTCTCCATTTACCTGTCTGTTCATCTCTCTTTGGTCCAAAGTTTTTCCTAAGTACTTTATTCTCAAATACTCGTAATCCCCTTTCCTCCCTTAAAGTAAGAGTCTATGTTTCGCATCCATATAATATAACTGGTAAAACACTGGTATTTAAAGGATTACAAGAATGATTGCCTTTTGGTCGCAGGATTTTTTTAATGGAGAAAAGAGGGGTTGATTCTAAGGTACTCCAGTAACAGAGGTTCTTAAGTACTGACGAAAACTACATTTGTGTAGCGTCTAGCTACTAAATATGATTCATCTTTGGAAAGTTCGAGGTACTGAAAAATTAATTTCCGACCATTTGATCTCCATCGCAAAATACTCTCTTTACTCCACATAATTCTGCTTCTAAATTTGCGGCAGGGACAATAGAGTTAATAGTAAAGTAAAGTGATCCCACAACAGGCCCGGAGGCCCTTGGGGTAGTAGGAGGTTAGGGCTCCCACTTTTTCTAGACAATCGGCACTTTATGTCAGCCGGGGTGTCAGCCCTGCGTGACGGCCGTCTTAACCCCCAGAACAAGCGTCTGGTACTCATTTACGTTAGAGGCTGAGTCGACCCCAGGGCCATAGTGCCGCCAGAGGGTTTGGGTCAGTTTAAAAATCCTGACCCCAACGGGACTTGAACCCTCGACCCTCCGGCTTAGCCCAGTGCCTTAACCACTACGCTACGGCGTGCCCCCAATAGAGTTAATGGAATTATATAATTTGTGACAAGTTGCGGAAAAAAATTGAGCATCTAGTCTACAGTCTGGGAACAGAAATTATTCTCCGCTTCGTTGCCTCTCTTGTTAATTAACTTCCGGTTCTAAATTACTGATAATTGTTAATGAAAATATTCCTCGAAGCGTTCAGTTCATTATTTTCTCTATAACTCACTAACTCACTGGCACTATCGAACCTGTAGGTTCATGTTTACGCGGACATAAACTCTTCATAAATCCCTATCCTCAGCTAATGTCTTCCAATGATTCCTTGTATAATTCACCTCCCTGAAGTCATAAGTGTTGTTCTACCACCTCATTCTTGGTCTACATATTTGGAGCTTAATCATCATCATCATCATATTCAAGGTATGGGCCTGTTGGCCCGTTCCGCTCTCCGGTGCACTATATGCTGCAGGTGCAGGTCGTCTCTCCAACGACGTTTTGGTCTTCCTACATTTCTTCGGCCTAGAGGTTTATAATGAAGCAGCTGTTTTGATAAACGATTATTTGGCATTCTTTGTCCATGTTCAAACCAATTACATTTATTTCTGTATATTCTCACGTTTATATTATATATTTGTAATTCATCTCTGATATCTTAAAATAGAATAAGTTAAAATATACTTTATTAGGTAAAATCCGTCGTCCTCAACTTATAAAATATGTATTCTTTATGCCTGTAGGCCTTTCAGAACATCCGTTCCATCTTCAGAAGGTCCCTCTTCGCTACAACATCCAGTATGATGGTTGATGCTGCTGGTCCTAATGTGGTATTGTCGTGAATTTTACTAGTATTGACTCTGATATCTTGACTTCTCTTTTGATATTTGGAGGTTAATATTATATAAAATTCCATACTCTACTCATTAGTGCTACATGTCCTGCCTATCGCGGTCTACTAGACTGTTATTATTGCATCTGATTTCCCATACAGTTCATGTAGCTCATTGTTCTGCAATCTTCTCCATTCACCTGTCTATTGTCTCTCTCTTGTCCAAATTTTTCCCCAAAAACGTAATTCTTAAATATTCATAATTTTTGTGGAATGCAGATTTTCATGGCCGGTAATCATTAAAATATATATACAGTCAATATGCCCATTTCACCAATTAATGTTTAAAAAGGTCAACAAGTTTCCACAGCCAAGCTGTCATTCTCAAGACCAGATATAATCATAATGTTAAAAGATTCCGGGTTATGTGGCCGTGGTCTGTAACTGGTGTTTCCCCCAGACGTATGAGAGTTGATGATGATGGTAATGATGCGTTAGAAGCCTTAACCCTTTAATTGGCAATGTATCCTATAGGATACATCAATTGGTTCCATTTAACTTGTATCATTAATGAAACAGAAAAAAAAAACGAACGAGCAGAAATAACTTAAATGCGTGTTGAATTACACAATAAACCTAATAATAAGAGTCATGTGTGGTTTTGTTTTCAGTGCGGTCCGCCACATTTAAATAACTGGCACGAGAAATAAAACCCACAGATGTATTCCCATCCGGCCCACCTTGGAAGCTCCACTTCGTCTGGAGACTTCGGTCAAGTATCTTGGAGTCCATCTGGATTCCAAGCTTACGTTAAAAATTCATATTCAGAATCTACAACATCAAGCAAATGCTGCAATTGCACTTTTATATCCATTTTTCAAGTCGACCACTCTATCTACTCGGATCAAACTTACACTGTACAAAGCTGTGATCCGCAGCATGTTGCTGTATGGATGTGAAGCCTGGAGCATCCTCGCTGCTTATAACAAAAGGAAAGTTCAGATCATACAGAATAAATGCCTCAAAATTATATTTTCGGCCCGTTATACACGAGGATCGCAGAGCTTCACAACCTAGCACAGATGCCCTATATTGCGACTACAATTGAAGAAAAAGTAAATGACATGTATCATATTATTTCAAATCATGACAACCCAATTGTTCGTAATATAGGACATATGCTACAGCGACGTGCTATTCACCGAAGCATATTCCCTCGGGATGGACCCAGGAATATGAGATGAGTACTGTAAACAGTGAAAGTGGCGTGGCTCACTCCGTGTCGCTGGCTTTCGGACTCTCTGCTTGTCTGGTGGCACGGTTTCTGACGCCCCTCTTTGGATAGTGGAAACCTCATCTCTACCCAATACTACTTCAACACATAAGCAAAATATAAAGGTCCTAACAATGGAGCTGAACTAGTGAGTGAACCCTATATTGATAAACACTAGGGAATTTCGCTGTCATGGGGCCAATGTAGCTCCAGAGCGGCACCCTGGGCGATGCACAGTCATTGCCATCACTCAGCAGCAGCAGTGTGTTTTGCACTTTCTTAAACGAATTATTTTCCAGGAAATGACGTTGCAGAAAAATATAATTGACATATTTACATCAAAGGACATCAATTTAATTAATACGTATAACGTTGGTTATAAATTTCTCCACTAGGGTGCATTCTTACAACATTGCGATCCTTTGGCAATAAATAATATTATGATCTGGTTGCAATGATGAACAAAGGAAGGAAATAAAGCGTACCAATCGTTTCTCATTTGTTTTCAAACATCGCCATTTACATTAAATATATAAATATTTTAAAATAACTATAGTTAAATAATGATTTGTGAGTAAACAGCTTAATTTTATTCGTTAAATAGTCCTAACAAATAACATTCTTGATTTCCAAATTCTCTAGATAAATTCACTCCTCACATCGTGAGTCGTGAATTTATCTATAATTTGAAAATCACTCGTGGCATTACTTATGATAATGATGGCATTACCCAAGTGTTTTGTGCAGGCGGAAAATATGTTAACTAACAAACTGTCTTTCTCTTTCTATTCCTTACTATGTTGCCACTTCCTGTCCTTTGTATTATGTTGTTTGATTGGCAGGTAGAGAGCTGACAAATACTATGTATTTTAATGATCCGTCATTCTGCGCGGTCAGTGGCAGAATGACTAACTTGACAACCCTGTTACTTTTGGAGTTACGTCTAGGAATGAGCTGTCCCTTCCTTGCCCTTCTCATTACATGTTGCCACTTGTGATTTATTGTGAGGCTGGTAACAGAGAGACGACAAATACTGTGATTTTAAATGATCCGACCGCTTGAGCGTTCCGTGCTTAAATGACTAATTTGACAACCATGTTAAGAACTTTCACACGTGTTTAGAGATTCTCCCCCCACATTTGAAGTTGAAAAATTTCAATACGTGATCGGATGTACAGTTTTCTCCTACATCCCTTCCACAGATTCAGTAGATCGGCGACACTAGCGCTAAAACTCTTCCCCTCCGCCCGTGAACAGTTAACTTGGATGTGTAATACTTATGATAATGATGGACAGATGGTGTTCGGAGACCGTTTGGGATCAAAGTTTCCTGACATGTATCTTAAAGGTGAGGAAAATCCCCGAAAAAAGCTTCGCCCAGCAAACTTGTCCCGATCGGGGATCGAACCCGGGTCCGCTGCGTGAGAAGGCAACACGCTACATTGAGACCACAGCGGTGGACTGCTTTTCCAATATAGGCCTGATTAACTAAAAACTTGACCGAACCGCGACAAAATCGAAGAATTAGTACCTTTGTCAAATGAGAATATAAAATGTCTTTTTATTCTCTTTACTGTAGGTTCATTACTGAATTTTCCTCGATTTGCATTTTATTGTGAATCAGTTTCAACAATGTTTGCAGGTCATCCGCAAGCCTATATTGCGAATTAATTCAATTTTAAACTTTAGTTTTATGTCATTCTTCACATAAAGGTGTCAGACAGACTTCTGAAGGGGTACAGTAACATAGCTGAGTGGTCTAAGTCATCATGCTTTAGAACAGAACTATGGGAGTAAAGCTGTTTGGAATCCATATGGGGGAAAATTAACTATAGTCCGTTTGCTCAATTAAGAGAATCTTCCCGCGTATATTTTCAAACAGTTGCTGCACGGCCAGTCGGAGAGTGGGAGCAACTAGCCGAAGTTTCTAAAATATGTTAACACTCATCGTTGAAAAAAAAAAAAAACTTCACGTAGCACAATATTCATACGTCAACTCACCACTAAATGCAATACAAAAGTGTACAATACCTTCGAAAGAAAGAAAAAATTAATTTTTGACCCTTCCTATATCTGATGCTGGCCTTCAAGTAGACCGAGAATTCACCCCCCGCCCCTAATCCCTTCAAATATTTGCGCGGGAAGATTCTCTTAACTGAGCAAACGGACTATAAGTATTACCAATCTGAATCGTTGGTTCATTTGAACGATTCAGAGTGAACTAAACTAAAAATTATCAATTCATTTGGCGTTTACATGACGAAAATCCATTTTTGTGTTAATTAAATATAAATAAAACTTAGTTTTATATGATTTTCTTATTTATTAAAATACAAATTCGTAACTGCTGTTTCAGTACTTTGTACCTTTTGTTATATAATAACAAAATTTATGTGTAGTCATGATAAAATTCGTCTCTAGAAGGTGCAAAGTACTGAAATAGCTGTTACGAATTTATATTTTAATAAATATAAAAATCATATAAAACTTTAAATGATTTTTTATTTAATTAAAATATTTTTTAAATTAATAATTTGTTTTTTCATTATTTAACAAAAAATAGTTTTAAGATTTGTCAATGTATTTACCTAATGCCTTATATAATAAGAGATAGATTAATTCATTATATCCCTATTAGGTTCGTCTTCCGGGCATATAGGCCGTGGTCCAGTCGTTCTTCTACTCGACGTTTCGTCTACTGCTGCGGTAGACATCTTCAGGAGATACTGCGTGCTCTCTGTGAACTCCTCAACAGTCGGCTGCAGCCGACTGTTGAGGAGTTCACAGAGAGCACGCAGTATCTCCTGAAGATGTCTACCGCAGCAGTAGACGAAACGTCGAGTAGAAGAACGACTGGACCACGGCCTATATGCCCGGAAGACGAACCTAATAGGGATCAAGACGCCGGCCGTGAAAGCCTACAGTTATACATAATTCATTATAGTTTATTACTTTCTTTGTATTTTTTCTTTTCTTTTTATGTATAGTAGATTGGAGCTGTTGTTCCTTTCTGTATACATTCTATCATAAGTTTAATTTTAATTGTATGTCATTTTATTGTATTATTAGACATTATTTACATTATTATTCAATTTGACAGATAATTGTTTTGTATGACTATTATTGTAATTTCTTGTATTTATATGTAACATATGTTTGTCCTGGTAAGTGGAAGTGAAGGGCACGTGGCGTTAACTCCACCAGGTTAAATAAATATATTCTAAATTGTATTGTATTGTAAGCCCATGTTTTCCCTTTACAGAGATTTAGGCGCTCTCCCCCTACAGGGAAGAATTTGTACCATATTAATTTAGTTACACTTGTTTTCGTATAGATGTCATTTTTAAAATAAACAAATAAAATAACTGGTGGGTGTTTTATTCGAATTACTCAAATTATTGTATTGGAAATTGATTTCTGTAGTAGATAAGCACCATTATTAAGCCAGGGAGGGCATCATCCAGAAATGAAATTTGAAAGAATAAGCATTTTACCATGTCCGGCGTAATGCCAAGTCCAGATTTGAGATGAGATGAAATCCCTATTTTAATTGAATGTGATATACAAGCAAGCTGGCTGAGCATGCCCGTCGCATCATCACAGGGGCAGATGAAATTTAATTGATGGTAGGCCTATGGTAATGAAGAAGTGATGAAATACATTTTTGATAGGGTAAAATGGAAGAAATCCTTAGAGAAACCTGTTCTGACTCCGATTCGTTCACCACGAAATCCACATGACAAACCGAGACGCGAATTTGAGACCAGGCGTGGCTGGTTAGAGTGTAACCTTTTGGGCCACGGAACCGCCTACAGATTCAGTGTATCATGTTTGAATTAACTGAAAAGTGAAGTTATGAAGTTGTGTTAAATTACTTAACGTCAACTGAAAGTAAAAACGTGGAAATTGAATATTTATTGTTGAATGAAGTTACGTGAACTAAGGTGTTTAGTATTACAAGCACGTACCGCTAAGTCCAGACAAGAAGAATAGCTTATAAGAAGATTACTCCTCACAAGGTGGTTGAACTCTAGCGGTCTCAGTTTTGTACGAATCTTTATTCCTGTCAGATTCTCTATTTAAATTATTATAATTCAACAACACAAAACAATAATAATAATAATAATAATAATAATATAATAATAATAATAATAATAATAATTAATAATAAACATAGGAGATGCACAAAGAAATTAAACGTGGACTCAATTCTGACAATGCGTGCTATTATGCATTACAGAGGCTCTTGACGTCCCAACTCCTTTCAAAAAACTTTAAACTAAAAATATATAAAACTGTTATTCTACCAGTTATATTATATGGATGAGAAACATGAACTCTTACTTCGAGGGAAGAAAGGATATTACGATTATTTGAGAATAAAGTTCTTAGGAAAGAATGGAAATTTAAAGATGACCTAAAAATATATACCAATAGTCACCCCCCCCCTGGAAGAAATAAACATGTCAGAACTATAATGCATGATAGCAATTTGGAAGGAGATTGGAATGATAGAAATAAATGGAAACTGAAGACGGCAAACCTATAAGTGGGGGAAAGCCGAAGAAGAATGAAAATTTTTGGACCAAAGAGAGATGAACAGACAACTGAATGGACTACACAACAGTGAACTACATGGTCTTTATAATAAGAACAGTTAAGTCCCGTAGACTGCGATGGGCAGGATATGTGGCACGAATGGGGGATGTAAGACGTGCATGGAAGCCTCTTGAAGGAAAACCAGAGGGAAAACGTCCGGTTGGTAGACCAAGAATGAGATGGGAGAATAACATTAACTATTAAAATATATATATACAGTCAATATGCCCAATTCACCAATTAATGTTTTAAAATGGTCAACACGTTTCCACAGCCAAGCTGTCATTCTCAAGACCAGATATTGACTGAAGACAAAATTGATAATAAATAAATAAACAAATTCAGTTAAAAACAAACTACGTCACATGACGCAATCAATCACAAGCAAACAGTAAAACATAATAAAACTAATCCTCTTTTCTTTCAATTAAAGAAAGGAGGGCGCTGTATTGAAATTGAAAGAAAAGAGGATTAGTTTTATTATGTTTTACTGTTTACTTGTGATTGATTGCGTCATGTGACGTAGTTTGTTTTTAACTGAATTTGTTTATTTATTTATTATCAATTTTGTCTTCAGTCAATATCTGGTCTTGAGGATGACAGCTTGGCTGTGGAAACGTGTTGACCATTTTAAAACATTAATTGGTGAATTGGGCATATTGACTGTATATATATATATATTATCACCAAGAAGATCACTTGTGTATTAAAAACATTAACTATGATTTGAGCGAAGTAGATTATACAGGGAATGATTGGAAAGCATTAGCTCAGGATAGGGATGTATATGGAGAGCTTATGTCCGCGCGGCCATGAACCTACGGGTTCGATAGGGCCAGTGAGTTAGTTAATAAACATAGGCTCAATTCAGGAAATGCATTCTATTGTGCATTACTGAGACTCTTGTGATCCCAACTTCTCTCGAAAAAAAAACGTTAATCATCATTCATGCAAGTATTAGGCAATGTGGCGGTCTCAAAGAGGAATTTTCCATCCAGCGCCTTTTTAGCTCAGGGTGGAAAAGATGTTTTTCCGATGCCGCGGTGCTGTGTTTAAAAAAACATATGTATGAGGTAAGAAGAATTCACGATTCATTTGATTCTTAAGAAAACCTCATAATATTAAAATTCCCAAATTAATTATATTAAAATAATTCGTAAGTTACACTGTATAAGTAATTAGTTTGGGACATGCTTGTGTATTTGTTTATTTTGCATAACCAGTCTATAAAGACAGAACCACGCCTGCTGAAGATGCGAAGTGCATTAGTAACTACATTTTGATTGACAACTGCATTTCTGTTTAACTTTCTCAGCCTGATTTGGGGGCTCTGAACTCGACATAAGTTAAATAGCATACAAATTACATAATTGAACTTCTAACTTTACTGTTAGACCAAGTACTCTGTCATGTATTTAGGAAGATGGTAATTTTGATACTCTTATTTCTTCCGCGCCGTAGCTGAGTGGTTAAGGTGGGAAGCCTTTGGCGCAGAGCTACGGGACTTGCGCTGGTTCGAGTCTCCATGGGGGAAGAAATTTTCTCATGGTATTTCGGCCAGTATGGGACCGGGCCCACCCAGCATCGTGAGGCATTTGGGTAGCTACAATAAGTAGCGGCTCCAGGTTGAGAAAACCAGCTATAACGAACGGCTGGGGGATTCGACGACCACATGTCACCCCAACACTGGCTGATGATCATCTACCTCTGTGATTGACACATGTGGATATTAGGCCAGCAGCCGGCTGGTAGGCTAACGGCTATCTAGGCCTGTCGCGCCAGGAGTTTTTTTTTCTTCCTAAGTAAGTTTTTATACATTATTTTAACCCTTTTCTACACTTCGTAATTTCATAATTTGTTATTGTCCTAATTACAATAAATCTCTCAGATTATAAATAAAAATATTTAATATTATTAACTATTTTATATGCTGATGCCCGAGCCTAAATATCTGGATCAGAAAATATTTTACAAAAAGCATTTTATAATTAGATAATACAATATATGTAAGCCTATAGGCTATATATATTTTTTCACCGCTGTGGTCTCGAGATAGCGTGCTGCCTTGTCACGCAGCGGACCCGGATTCGATTCCTGGTCGGGATAGTTTCCTGGGTGAGGTTTTTATCGGGATTTTTCCTCACCTGTAAGACAAAAATGTTAGGAAACTTTAAGGCCCAAACGGTCCCCAAACATCATAAGGCCATCGCAATCATCATCATTCATATTCATATTAGATTAAGCTTAGGATTAAGGACTCTCCTGGGGCACCATCATTATCACTCATATCGTCAGGGCAACGTAATCACGCCTTCCAGGCACCCCAACCTCAGAAGTGGGTTACAATTACGTCAATGCCAGAAGATAAGATCAAAAATGTAAAAAAAAACCTGCGACATTAAAAAAATTATATATATGGGCACGCCGTAGCGCAGTGGTTAAGGCACTGAGCTACAAGCCAGAGGGTCGAGGGTTCAAGTCCCGTTGGGGTCAGGATTTTTAAACTGACCCAAACCCTCTGGCGGCACTATGACCCTGGGGTCGACTCAGCCTCTAACGGAAATGAGTACCAGACGCTTGTTCTGGGGTAAAGGCGGCCGTCACGCAGGGCTGACAACCCGGCTGACATAAAGTGCCGATTGTCTAGAAAATGTGGGAGCCTTAACCTCCTACTACCCCAAGGGCCTCCTGAGGCCTGTTGTGGGATCACTTTACTTTACTTATATATATATATATATATATATATATATATATATATATATATATATATAATTTGCGACCAGCCTCATGGGCTAGTGGTCAGCGTTACTGACTACTGTTCATGAGGTCCCGAGTTTGATTCCCGGTAGATCATAGGAATTTTTTTCTTAAAGGGAATTATTCCTGTGGTTGCCCATGGTCCGGAATTTAGGTTAAGTTTAGGTTAAGAACTCTCCTGGCGCTTCATTATCACCCATAATATTATCGAGGTAAAGTAACTCCGCCTTCCAGGTGCCCCAACCTAAGAAATGGATTACAATTCCGCCAAAGCCAGGGGAGAAAGTCAGAAATGTCATAAAAGACAACCTGGTGGCATTAGAATATATATATATATATATATATATATATATATATATATATATATCATCATCATCATCATCATCACTCCAAGGATTAGGCAATTGCCCGTTCCGACTTCATATTGCATCAGCCCAACGTCTTCTAGGTCTTCCAACATCACGCCTTCCTCTTGCTTGATAATTTCTGGCTAACAATGGATATCTCTCCTTGTTCATTCCATCCATGTGATCAATCCATTTCTGTCTGTAATTCGTGACTTTATCCAATAAAGGCTGTACTTTCAATTCTTCTCTTATATCCTCATTTCTTATTCTATCAAGTCTTGTACATCCTTTTACTTGTCTTAGGAACCGCATCTCTGCCGTCTGTATTCTATCCTTCTGTCTTTTCACTGGAGCCCAAGTTTCACATCCATACAATATTGTGGGAACCGCCATAACATTATACATTTTTATCTTGGTTTCTTTTCTAATTTTATTTTTGAATGTTCTCTGTATTGTTCCACACACCGTCTGAAATTTATTTATTTTGGAGTCAATATCTCTTTCCACATTGTAGCCAACATCACAGCCCAAATATTTGAAACTAGACACCTGTTCTATACTTTGATTTTCTAAAATAATTTTGGTTCTCACTGGATCTCTTCCTCTAAAAGCCATGGTCTTCGTTTTCCTTACAGAAATTTTTAGATCGTATAATTTACATATTTCATTTAATGCATGCATTGATTTCTGTAAGTCGTCTTCATTTTTCTGTATTATGATTACATCGTCAGCAAATAAAAGATTATTTATGCACATTTTATTATCCATTCTTATTCCTGGATTTACTAAAACTTTCCATTTATTAAAAATATCGTCTATATATATATATATATATATATATATATATATATATATATATTGCAAGGGATCTGTCCACCATTGAACCTCGAAACCTACCTTGAAATTTCTTTCGGAGAAGTGTTGTGATGTACCAAGGCCGTGTCAAAAAAAATTGCCTTTTTTTAATTGCAAGGCACTAAAATCCAGTTCTAAATTTCTCATTTAAACTGCAGGGGAGTAATACAACGTCGAATTCATACATCCGATACAAGTTCGCCATGCCAGGAGAGAATGCCAGAAATGTCGTAATGACAAGGTGATGGCACTGATAAAAAAATATTTGTAATGATGAACACATTTTTCTTAAATGATGAACACATTTTTCTTAAATGATGAACACATTTTTCTTAAATGATGAACACATTTTTCTTACGTTATAAATTCACAACATGAAATTAAATTATATGTTATTTCAAAACAGATGAAAGATGCAAATTATATAAGTGGGCAGATAATATGAACCTAAAAGAAGCACAAGTATTAGAATGTGACCGCCTGAAGAAAGGAGCGCCATCTGTAATTGTTTCGTCCCACAGAAGTACGTTACATGCCACTTGCATCATTCAACATGCATTGAATTTATTTACAACTCTGCGTCGGTATGTTAACATACACTTTCACACATATGCAATGAAATATAGGCCTATACAAACGTCAATGGCAAACATCGAAAATTTCACCTGTGAGAAAATTTATGTCCACCGCTATGATCTCGTAGTAGCGTTGCTGCCTCGTAACCAATGAGCTAAGTTCGATCCTAAAACGGGAGATTTTAGGCGTAAATCTTAATATAAAATAAATCATTAATTTAATTAATATAATTTGACAATGATAGATTTAGAGAAAGCTTATGACTCAATTCCGAGGAACAAATTATGGGAAGTATTAGAGAAATACAATATTGATAGAAACCTAATAAAAATTATTAAACAAATTTATGAAGGTAACTCGGCTTATGTTAAAATTGGAAATATAATATTTAATCCTATAAAAACCACAAAGGGATTGAAACAAGGGTGCAGTCTATCACCAATTTTATTTAATATTTATGTAGAATTTATATTAATGAAATGGAAACAAAGCTGCAAAGGTATGGGTATCCCAATAGGCAACAGATTTTTGCTGACATTACAATCTGCCGATGATCAACTGGTTTTAGCGCAAGACAAATTTGATATGGAATTCATGATAAAAAGGTTGAAAAACACATATGAATCATGGGGTCTCACAGTAAATTTACAAAAAAACAGAATATCTGGCAATAAATAGCAATGAAAGAGAACATTTAATATTGGAGGAAGGAGTCAAAATAAAGCAAGTGAAACAAACTAAATATTTGGGAATAATTATGGATAACATTGAAAGTATAGGCAAAAAGAACATAAAACATAGAATTCAATTGAGTAGCAAAATAATATCATCTTTAAATTCCATATGGTGGGATAAGCATATTTGGAAACACACAAAAAATATATTGGTAAAACATTGGTGGAATCTGATGCAATGTATGGAAGTGAGGTGTGGAAATCAATAAGTACTACAAAAATAGACTAATAGCTCTAGAAATGGATTATTTACGCAGAAGTGCCAGAAAGTCAAAATTAGAGCATGTCACAAATAAGGAAATTAGAAATATAATGGAAGCAGAAGAAAGCATAATTGAAAGAATTGAGGAGAATGAATTAAAGTGGTTAGAACATGTTTTAAGAATGGAAGATGAGCGATGGCCGAAGCAACTATATCAATGGCATCCGACCAGAAGGAGGAAGAGAGGGAGACCGAAGTTAACATGGAAGGAAAACATGAAGACATTGATGCAAGCAAGAGGGCTAAGCTTTGAAGATCCCCAAGATCGTAGGCTTTGGAGGTTTGGCACGGGAAGACGGCAGCAGCTGTAAAAATTCAAAGATAGATTAATTTAATACTCTAAAATACGTATTTAATGCATACATTTTAATATTGGACACAATCTAAATATTTCTTATAAATTTGTTTGTTGGATAAAAATAGTATCTCAACAATGAAAATATAGGGCTATTGAGAAAAAATGAATATACTTCAAACATTTATTTCTTCCAAGCTACAAAAATAGAAAAACAATTCCAACGTTCCTGGAAAGAGAAAAGTTTGAAGTTGCGATCACGGCCGCATTGATCTTACAGTTACATATACATACATATGGACGGATGAACAGGTAGATGGATAGAAAAGATAGACTTAGTGAAGTAAAGTGTTCCACATAGAAGATCTTAGACCTCCCAGGTCACCAGATCTAACCCAGTGTGATTTTTATCTGTGGGATTACGTAAAAGACCCTATGCCTGACACTCTTGAAAATCTGAGATATCAATTTTTTGAAGCTGTGGATTCGATAACTAGAGACCAGCTGATTCGCGTGTGGCAAGAAATGAGCCATCGTTTTGATATTTGTCATGTAACACATGGTGCTCATATTGAATGCATAAAGTGGTAAAATTTGAAATTTTCTCTTTCCAGGAACGTTGGAATTGTGTTTCTATTTTTTATTCTTTGGAAGAAATAAATGTTTGAAGTCTGTTTCTTCTTTTTGAATAGCCCTATATTTCTTTAAAAATTCTTATAGATAAAGATCTAAACACTGGTCAACATGATTTTTGTCTCATGAGTAATGCAGTTTTTTATCGTGTTTTCAAATATGTATTCGAAATTTCTCCATCACCCACAGTTTTTTTATTTAAATTTCAATTAATGGAATTAAATAATTAATTTTTAATAGACTTTTTTCGTCCATTTGTCCATTGTAAAATACAACCAAATGAGCTAACTGAAATGGTTTCAGCTATGGAAAAGAGATATCAAGGCAAATGGAATCCAAATATGCTGGCCGATTATTGTTGGACCATCAAGAGTGTTGCTCCACAGGCGAAATATAGCAGAAAATCGTCATTTCTTACTTTCTAGGTGAGTCCGAATGTTAGAATATTGTGTAGTTTACGAATGTAGAAAATATTAAAGTGTTTGAAATTACAAATTCCTGTTTCTCAGAAACCATGCGTGATGGAGAAAAACCGATATCATATTTGAATTCAGGAGAAAAATACTATCAGAATCACATGTTTTTCTTTCTGAGACAAATTTTTTTGTTGTTCAGTGTAATTACTCAGAAAACTTATTTTAAACATTGTTGAGTAGATATAAATATCTTCTTTTTATTAAACTTTAAATAAATCTAAATATTATAATTATTGTACAGATAATAGAGAAAAGTCGCCGGAAGTCAAGATCTATATTTATGCCGACGACATGGTCATGGGAACTCAAGATGGGCGATTTCTACGTAAAAAATTAGGAAGACTATTTAACTCATGCCCCAAATGGGATCCAATGACCAATCACATTTCAATGATTTTTTAATTACAACCAATCACAGTCGTGTTTCATCTCGAATTTATCACAAGTTTATCACATTAAAGAATGCTCCTCCTTTTTAATATCCTGAATAGGTCATAGCATTATTTTGCAGTGACCAACTGTCGAAAAAATACGGCTACCAGATTGTATATATAGTGCACGAATGTCAGCTGATAGCGCTTGCGGGGGATAATATAAAAACATTTGTAGCAATTGATTATACCATTTAAAAAAAAGAAACGGCTGTTTGCACTTTCTTAAACGAATTATTTCCCAGGAAATAACATTACAGAAAAAAATATAATTGACATATTTAATTTGTAAGACATCAGAAATTAATTAATACCTATAATGATGGTTATAAATTTCTCCACTAGGGTGTCTTCTTACAATATTGCGATCCTTTGGCAATAAATAAATATGATCTGGTTGCAGTGATGAACAAGCGTACCAATCGTTCATCATTTGTTTTCAACATCGCTTCTCATTTGTTTTCAAACATCGCCGTTTACATTAAGTAAATAAATACATATTTTAAAATAACTATATTTAAATAATGATTTGTGAGTAAACAGCTTAATTTTATTCATTAAATAGTCCTAACAAATGCCATTCTTGACTTCCAAATTATCTATATAAATTGTACATCACTCGTGGCATTACTTATAACTACAATTAGGAAAATCCGAAGTGAAATGGGAGGACAGAAGAATCCTCCAAGAAGCAATGTACTTACTCTGAAAGTGGGCTGACCAAAACGAACTACAGATAAATGAGAAGATCGAGCACATGATTTTCAGAAAGGTGGCATTAAAGCCTCATTATGATTGTTGTCCAGCGGCTCGCTTTGTTTCTCCGCAGCTGTAATATATAATTAAACGCAATGATGCCGACTACCGCCACTATAATAATTCCGCATGTTAATCATTGTCAA
The DNA here is from genome assembly GCA_030220185.1 of Diploptera punctata. Lineage (NCBI taxonomy): Eukaryota > Metazoa > Arthropoda > Insecta > Blattodea > Blaberidae > Diploptera > Diploptera punctata. The sequence continues at coordinate 2,658,143 of JASPKZ010006068.1, read as the reverse complement.
GCATTGTCGCGCGGCACCCGCTTTTATATAAATGGAAAACCATCATAGTGAGGCGATAATAGAACACCCGAAGAAGACAAAATATTCCCACAAATTCTTAACCAATCAAATACCTGGCTTGATCCTACAGACAACAATAAAGTCATTCAGAATACACACTAAGCAAAGGGCAACAGCGGTCACCAAAGCCATACATGACATCAGAGAACATATTACACCACCAAGTTAGCTTCGCACGGGCGGAGGGGAAGAGTTTCAGTGCTAGTGTCACCGATCTACTGAATATGTGGAAGGGATGTAGGGGAAGACTGTACATCCAACCACATACTGAATTTTTTTAACTTCAAATGTGGGGAGAGAGAGAATCTCTAAACACGTGTGAAAGATCTTAACATGGTTGTCAAATTAGTCATTTAATCACGAACGCTCAAGCGGTCGGATCATTCAAAATCACAGTATTTGTCGTCTCTCTGTTACCAGCCTCACAATAAATCACAAGTGGCAAGGAAGGGGCAGCTCATTCCTAGATGTAACCCCAAAAGTAACAGGGTTGTCAAGTTAGTCATTCTGCCACTGACCGCACAGAACGACGGATCATTAAAATACATAGTATTTGTCAACTCTCTACCTGCCAATCAACAACATAATACAAAGGACAAGAAGTGGCAACATAGTAAGGAAGAGAAAGAGAGTTTGTTAGTTAACATATTTTCCGCCTGCACAAAACACTTAGGGCCGCATGCAAATACATTATTCTCTGGTGAGCTGAGTTTTCCGTGAGCACGTGCAAATTTCGAATTAGCGAGTCGCTGACTGGTCATGCATGAAAGTAGTTTTTTTTCGTAATATTGGCAATAAATTATCCAGAATTCTCAGCGATAAAACCACTTCCGTTATTTTCGTCTGCTAGAGGAGCGCGTTTACGCTTGCGTCCCGCAAATAAAACCGTATACGACGACGTCTGCGTCGCGCGATATTACGCCGATTCTCCTGTTTTTCCAGTTGAATTCTTCTTCCTCTTCTCCGCGTATACCGAAAACATGATCGAAGTCTTCAAGGTCCGACATCTTAGATAAAGCAGCAAAGTAGGCAGCAAGGTTTCAAAGTACATCGGTTCCCATCGGGTTGCTCACGATTCGTTCTTTGCAAAGTCACCTCGCCAGGTAGCTTAGGAATTTCGACAATTATCGCATGAACAGATTTTTGAGTACGCAAAAAGTCTTTGGATGCAACTTTCTCAGCAGAGTACAAGCTGAGAACGACTTTTACGGTCTAATGCGTTCATAGATACAACCCTTAGAGGAGTAATACTAAACTATCCCTAAAATCTACTATGAAAATCTTTGCCTTCTCAAGATATTCCTCAAACAGTTTTAAATGTGAGAAAAAGTTAATGTATTCACAAAATACGAGTATTGCTATTTCGAGACTTCGAATATTACAGATTTATACAACAAAGACTACTCAAAAACATACTACGATATTATAATGATCACCACTAGGGACGCTGATTTACAACAGTGCTGCCATTACTTATCGAATTACCTAGTAAATATATCTAAATATAAATCTGTTCACAGAGCTATAATTGAATGCCTTATACAACTTATCAGAAGTTTATATTTCCGTTTCATCATTCCACTCTTATTGTACAAGAACTAATAACGATGTTACGTTTTTTGTTGCAGGATCCTACGCTCTGCCCAGCCCAAGACGCTATAACTATTTCTTGCAACTACTCAGAGATAATGGAGCCAGCTTCTGAAAGGTAGGTCCTCACCCACGTTCCACTGCCCACGTGTTGCTAAATAAATGTTAATATCTTATCCTCACTTTCAAATAGTGCAACGTGCCAACTCTTATACATAAAAACCCTGTTCAAACTTTTACAAATGTTAACACACACAAACATTCTAATAATAATAATAATAATAATAATAATAATAATAATAATAATAATAATGAGTTTCGAGGTCTTCCTCTCCACCTTCTTCCAGGTGGACACTAGCCCAGTGTTTTCCTGAGTAATCTTTCTTCTTGCATTCGTCGTACGTGCCTATACCAATTTAATTGCTTATACCGTATATAATAATAATAATAATAATAATAATAATAATAATAATAATAATAATAATAATATCTTCAACTCGTTTCTAACTCAGGGTCGGGTGAAGGGATGAGATGAGATGACGCCCCTGTATTTATAATAATAATAATAATCCATCCATCCATAGTAATTCTGCCCGAAGCCAGGTCCTTCACTGCAATAATAACATTTTCATGCTATGCTTTACTAGGAAATTGTGGTGTGGTAGCTTCCCGTTGCTTTCCACACCGGTGAAGGATGATGATGATGATAAGGATGATGATGAAGATGATGGCCATATGATTTCGGGGACCGTTTGGGCCTTAAAGTTTTCCTGACATTTGTCTTATAGGTGAGTAAAAAACCCGATAAAAACCTCACCAAGAAAAACTGCCCCGACCGGGGATCGAAGGCAGCACGCTACCTCGAGACCACAGCGGTGGACTCTAAAATACAATAAACATAAATATACATGGTACGTCTACAATATAATTATATTATTTACAAAATATTTTAATTTAGAGCTAACGATTGAAACATAAAATGTAGAAGGTAGAAAAGTCAGATAAAAAAGAACTATTAATGACATAAAATAAATTTAGTTCTTTAGAAGATGTATGTGAACGAAAAGGGTGCCGGCCGACTACTCCTGACGCACCGTCACAGGGGCGGAAGAAGGGAAATAAACGAAATGGATGAATATGGAGAAATGGGATGAAATTCTGTGGCAGGGGAAAACGGGAGAAACCCCGAGAAAACCCTGCCCAAGCTCCTTTTCGTCCGCCATAGAATGACTGATACTCGATCTCAGGACCCTAGCGGAGAGAGGCGAGCGTCTAACCGCTCGCGCCATGGAGCGCGCCTAAAATATACAATGATTAAAATATACATATTATAATATAAACCCAAAATAATTAAATAAAACTCCAACAGAAATGAATACCGGACTATGTTGTGCGGGCAAAGGCGCCATCACGTAGGCCTGTCAACCCGACTGACATATCCCTATTGTCTAAAAAAGGCGGGAGGCTTAACCTCAACATACCCCAAGGGCCTCCTATTGCCTATAATAAACTAATATTCATCATCATCATCCATGCAAGTATTAGTCCGTGTGGCCTGTTACGGTCTCAAAGAGGAATTTTCCATCCAGCGCTTTTTTGGACGTCCCACCGATCTTTTGCCTTGGGGGCAGTAGCGAAATATGCCTTTTGGAATTCTATGAGACGGCATTCGTTGAAAATGGGCTTTCCAGTTGTTCTGGTAGTTTTGTATATGGTGAAGAATGGGTTCCACATCCAACTCTTCCATAATTTCCTCATTTCTTTTATGGTCCCACTTTGTGTAGCCTGCTGTATGGCGCATAAATCGCATCTCATTTGCTGTTATTCGGCTTTCATCTCTTCTTCGTATTGACCATGCTTTACTACCATATCTTAATACTGGTCTTGCGAGAACCTTACAAAGCCATAATCTTGTGTTCTTCTGTACTAAAGATGGTTTCATTATACTGTTAATTATCCCTGTTGTTTTTGTAAAATTTGTGATTTTCTCTGTTATCTCAGCTTCATCTTGCAATGTTAAATTATAACCCAAATAATTAAATTCGTTTACTCGTTCTAAAATTTCATCATCCAAAACAATTTTGCTAGGTATAGGGTATTTCCCACAAAATGCCATCACTTTAATTTTCTTTGTATTGATTTCCATATTGTACAATTACAATTATATTAAAATGTTGTATAGAATACTGTAAATCTGTTTCTGTTGGAGCTGTTAATACCAAATCATCTGCAAAAAGCAAAGAGTATATTTTATGGTTTCTATTTCTCATCTGTCTAATATTCAAATATAGTAGTATTCAAATCTTCTGAAGCTCTTGATTTCTCATCATTCGCTTGCGGGCTTCCCAATAATATTCAGCAACTTGGAATGATGTTCCAACTATTTTCTGAAGATCAGCGCAGAACATCAAGTGATCCTTGTTCATTATCGTATTTGTGTCCTTGCATACTATGCAGTGTGGAGAGTCTAGTAGCTTAATTCTATGTAGATGTGCTGCCAAGCAATCATGACCAGTTTCAAGACGAAATGATGCAACTGCAATTGATCGGGGGCTGTTTGGTATTGTATCTGGTTCTGGTAATGTCTTCCATATTTTGGTTTCACATTGGATTTTGTTTTCATTTTGGTGTAGAGTTGTACTGATTTGTAAGATAGGTAATTGATCTTACTCTATATTCAAATATTAAAAAGAATGAAATTGGAGATGTGAAATTAACTATGGTCTGCCAAATACGTAAAAAGTCCTTATAAGATGAGAGATTAAACTGGAAAATGAAGAAGAAGAACAAAAAATAGGTCACAACCTCGATTATGACATACCTAAATACCTGTAAAAGTAAGTTATTTTAATTCAGTGCACAATATAGTAATTTCTGTTTTATGTAAGAGAATGGAATGCTATTTACAGCACAAGTTGGCCACAATCCAGATGTAGGAGTTCATTAATCGTCTATATTTTAAATGTACGATCTGTGATTTGCTATTCTGAACGTCGTTTGACTTTACAGTTGAACGATGTCGTAAACTGCGCTCTTCGTTCCATACGTAATCATTCTTCCCAAAAACAACCGCATACCACCTTCAAAACATGGGAATAAAATTTTATTTCTCAAGTTTGGCTGCTTTTCAGGATGACGATCAAGTTATCTTACGTAATAAGTGGGCAGGGCAAATGTTATTTTAAAGTGATGGAATTTAACGACTTAAATAGGCCTATCTGGCTCATTTGAATATTTTGCAATCAAACTTTTGTGTTTCTATCTGAAGATGCTTTAAATATTTCCCAACAGAAATTTAAACTCTGCTTTAGGTCTTCGTCCATCTTTCTTCTCCCTTTTGAGTAATTCTACGTGCCTTACAGGAACACTACTTGTTGGGATAGGATGCTTTACTCTGTAACATACAGGGTGAGTCTAAATTCCCCTTACAGAGTTTGACGACTTGTAGTAGGGACCAAGACAATTAAGTTTAGCATAGTAACCCGTGTCCGAAAACGTACTAATTTTCCGCTATACGCAAAATCACCTCACACGCTTTTTCGGCGTCACTCACTACGGTAGTCCATACGTCATTCCCCGCTCACCTGATGTTCCATATCCACTGCAAGTTTGTTTACGTGAGGAAAAATCCCGAAAGTAACCTCACTCAGAAAAATTGTCCCAACTTGACTAATTTTTATGCTTAATATATTTCTAGGGAACAAAATTTAAAAAAAGGAGGGTTAAACAATTTTTAGGGGCTTTCATTGGAGCAAAGTCTGTAGAGCATGAGATCTCAGGGTCTTGCCATATAAAGTATAAGATATGATAGTTTATAAATAAATTATAAATTAGAAAATATACAGATGTTAACTAAATATTTATTGATACTTAGGGTCGGTATTACCAACAGAGGTAACTGTATTACGCCAGTTTCCCCCTGTATAATGCATAAGTTAAACTGGCGTAATACAGTTACACCTGTTGGTGAAACCGACCCATAACAAAAATAAAACGAGAATACAACTTGAATTGTAACATAATAGATTAAGTTCTACTTTATTATTTATACTCGATCAATTTTAAAGTATTTTTAAATTATTAAGTTCAGAAAAAAAAAAAAAAGAAAGTTCACGTAAAATTTATAAGTTGATTTCTGACGTCGATTTAAAGTAAAATATCACTTCACCATGATAACAGAAATATATCTTAGATCAGAGAACAAGTATCGAGTCCGAGATCACTATAGGTTTGGGTTCAGGATACCGAATAATTTTGTAATTTCGGATTCACGACACGGAATGAATTTCGTGTGGCTAGTTTTCTCTAAAGTTAAATTCTGGCCACACCTCTCGGTTTGATTGCCCCTTATCTATTCAGTTTTACACTGGTTAATTAGATTTTAAACAATTTTCGTTTGTTAAGTATGTCGTTAAGAAGGGGGCATAGTTCACGCCTTCTGGAAAGTCCGAAATTCTATGTTAGTCAAGAGTGATAAGAGACATTACCCATTTGTTGTTAATTTTCTTAGAATTTTATAGTGTGGGACATGTTTATTTAATTTTGGCAATGAGATTTTGATGAGTTCCTTTTCAAAACTGTTATATTTCATGTTAGATTTTTATATATTATTATGCTGTGTGTCCACCGCTGTGGTCTAGAGGTAGCGCGCTGCCTTGTCACGCAGCGGGCCCGGGTTCGATTCCCTGTCGGGACGGGCTTCCTTGGTGAGTTTTTTCGGGGTTTTTCTTCACCTATAACACAAATGTCAGATAGCTCTGAGGCCCAAAAGGTCCCCGTACATCATCTGGTCATCATCATCCCCGGTGTGGAAAGCAACGGGAAGCTACGACACCTACAATTCCCTAGTCTTCTTCTTCATCACGGTTTAGGTTTATTTACTAGCCTGTTCCGGCTCCAAATTTCTGCTGTTTCAATATTTTTTTTGTCTTCCCAAGCTTCTTCTCCCTCGTGGATGAATAGCTGTATGCTGCTTTTGGTATTTTATTCTCAGTCATCCTTGCTAAGTGTTATTTCCAGTTTGTTCTGTATTTCACTATTGTTGTGTTTAATTTCTCTACTTTTAGTTGTTGTCTTATTTCTGTGTTTTTTTTTGTCTGTTCTTTGATATCCTGCTATTGGTCTGAGGAATTTCATTTCAGCAACTAAGTCCTTTTTAGGTTACTTAAATTAATAAAACAATCATCATCATCATCATCTGCATTCATGAATTAGGTCTGTTGACCCGTTCCGACTTCAGCCCATCTCTTTCTAGGAATAAAACAATATAATTATAATTACAATAAACCACATAACAAAAAAAATGTTTTTAAATTGTTATATTGTCACAATTGATTAATTTTTCCCAAAAATATTAAACTAGTATATAGCCCTTGCCCTCCAAAGTATTCATTCCAGCCTCCATCAAAAGACTTTAATGAATTATGCCACCAAGTTAACTTCGCAGGGGCGGAGGGGAAGAGTTTTAGCGCTAGTGTCGCCGAACTACTGAATCTTCGGAAGGGATGAAGGAGAACACTGTACATCCGATCAAGTACTGAAATGGTTCAGTTTTAATTGTGGGCGGAGAATCCCTAATCACGGTTGTCATATTATTCATTTGAGCACGGAACGCTCAAGCGGTCGGATAATTTAAAATCACAGTATTTGTCGTTTCTCCGTTACCAGCCTCATAATAAATCACAAGTAACAACATGTAATGAGAAGAGACAACCCATTCCTACACGTAAGCCCAAGAGTAACAGGGTTGTCAAATTAGTCATTTTGCCAATGACCGCCCAGAAGGAAGGACCATTAAATCCATAGTATTTTTCAGCTCTCTACCTGCCAAACAAAGAACATATACATACAGGAAGTGGCAACATAGTAAGGAAGAGAAAGAGAAAGACAGCATGTTAGTTAACATATTTTCCGCAAGCCCAGTAATATTCTGGCAGATTGTTGTGTTGTCACTTCTCTAGTAAAACTGCAAAGCATGGCATGAAAAATTCTATGATTGCAGTGAAGGACCTGCCCTCGGGCAGAACACTATGGAATGGAATTCTGCTGTGTGAATTAGTTTTTACACTGAGCTACATCTGTATGTTAATTGCTTGGTGAAGTGTTATAGTTACATGTAAAGGGACAATACCATTGTTATTATGGGTTTTTCCTCAGGTATAGTTTACACAGCTTGCTCATTTCAGGTGCTTGAGTAATCATAACTTAAAAGTAAAATTTACCTTGTCTCTTTATAATGATTTAATAATTATTTTAATCAATCCTTGGGTATTCTTTTCGTAATCTTTTCATTTTTTTGCGATTCTGTAGATATGTTACATGACATTTATCTCAACTCGTTTGTGGTTTAATTATTATGTTACCTTTATTTGAAAATGTATTTTAATTTCTGGTATATATATATATATATATATATATATATATATATATCCATCCATAGTAATTCTGCCCGAAGGCAGGTCCTTCACTGCAATCATAGCATTTTCATGCTATGCTTGCAGCTTTACTAGGGAATTCTAGGTGTGTTTTCCTGACATTTGTCTTACAGGTGAGAAAAAACCCCGATAAAAACCTCACCCAGAAAAACTGCCCCGACCGGGGATCGAACCCGGGCCTGCTGCGTGACAAGGCAGCACGCTACCTCGAGACCACAGCGGCGGACACACACACACACACACACACACACACACACATATATATATATATATATATATATATATATATATATAGGCCTACATTTTTTTTTTCAAGGCATGATGTTTGGATTTTAAGCATTTTCTTCTTTTTATGATGAACGAGGAGCTGGCCCGATGGATCAAACCCCAACCTGGGGAACGGGTTATTTTTGTTCAAGGTTTTATTCCTCTAGCCTCTGATAGTCCAGTATCTTACTGCAAGGCAGCAGCGCTAGTTTTGGTCCGCCCTGGGTATTTTATTTCCCCAGCACCCGCCATATCTGGCGAAAGAATGCCAGAGCAAAGATTGCATAAAATTGTTATGGAATGGATCCCAATAGAAAGGAGGAAGAGAGGAAGACCGAAGAAAACTTGGATAGAAGGGGTACAAGCAGATATGAATGTCGGAGGATTGGAGGAAGATCAATGGATGGACAGAGAGGAATGGCGTTTGGTTTCCGAAAGACGGCGGCAGCTGCCATGATACCGGATGATGATGATTATATATATATATATATATATATAGTTTTCTTGTTAAATTAATATTAAGTATTATTTGATACCATGTGACTTACATTATGGAGATTCTGAATTGAGATTTTCTCAATTACAATTCTATTTTCACGTTTAATGGGCTCATAGGGGTCAAAATACAATATGTTTTTAAAGAAAAAATATTTTTAGGGTGTCATTTAAGGGGGTTTTATGCAAGGTATAATATGATAACCTCGGTGTCAACAAAATTTTTGCATTTAAATTGACGCTACCGTCAAGGTACGAAATAACGATACCGATTAGTGTATTGGTGTCATTCCCAAAGCAAGAAAAAAATCAAACGCCTAAAATATCTTGGTGTCAGGATTTTTATATAAGTTACTAAAATGTAAGATTGCAACATAGTATAATGAGAAGTTCGACTCATGATTGTCTTTTGTTTTGGTTTCAAATACAAACAGTTGAATAGTATTATGAAAAGTAACACTTCTGACTGTGTATGGTTTCACACACAAACAGTTGAATAACATATGCTAAGGCTGTGGCTATAGGTAGAAATAAGATCAAAATCCCTACGAATCAAGTATACCTAAAATTTGCAATGCACCATAATACATCCACGCCCCACATGGAGATAAATACATACAAATAATTTTTTTATTCAATACCCCAGATTGTCATTTCAACATTTTTGGTGCTCTCTCCTAGCATTGGCTTAATTGTAACCCACTTCTGAATTTGGGGCTCCTAGAAGGCGGAGTGATGTTACCCCGATGATATGATGGGTGATAAATGATAATGAAGCTCCAGGAGAGTTCTTAACCTAAATTCCAGACCAAGGGGAACCACAAGAATGATGGACTTGTGGCTTAATCCTTTTTGAGTTAAAAGTACGTGCAGTTGTTGCTTTATTTTGCTTAGGTTCCCTACTTTTAAGGTAGGTCTTATGGGCTTCCTCATATTTTTTTACATTTCCCTTTAAGGAAAAATTGCTATGGTTTGACCAGGAATCGAACCCGGGACCTCATTAACAGTAGTCAGAAACGCTGACCACTAGCCCATGAAGCTGGTCACATAGATATCCGTATTTGTCATATTTTATTCATAAAAACCCTTACTCTATCATATGATACCTAAAGACTGAAGAGGATAACTTAGTTACTGTCAACGGGTGTAATTCATTATAAAATGGCTATTAGGTCGAGTATTGGTTAACGAAATTTTCGAAATTTGGTGTATTTTAAGGTTGAGGAAAATCACTGAATTAGGACCACTGTAAATTTTGTTTTTAATGCACGCCACTGTTTGTGCCCACATATTATGATTAAGAATGTCGGTCGCTACTACAAGTTTGTTTCCAGTTCTCATGTTTGAAGAGAATTAAGTTGGAACTATAAATGTCAGCAAACAAGGAACTCTGGGAAAATGTTAAATATTGCGTAGAATACAACACAATTGTAAATAATACATGTCTTGGATGCTGAATATAGAATTAGATTCGTTACAAGCCAATAGGAGGCTTTGATTTGTTGTCTGGCTGGATATGCAGTTCGTGCATCACATATCCATTGGTTAAACAAAATGGCAATTCTCACACAATCCCCTGAATTCTTGACCCAAGCCTAATGTTATAGCTAATACCTGGCGTGCGCTGCTACGCCTAAATAAATAAAATGTATGTTTAGTTAAATAAGTAAAAAGAAAAATTATTATAAATTTATATAGTAATTATATTTAGATACCCCGTGCTGATTACCCGGCGCTGCCCGGGAATCTACTTATCCCAAACTTCTTGGAATAAATGAGCTGAAAGACAAGAATGGTTATCCGTAAAATAATAACTTCTTTATTCAACACGGTTGAAACTTTCGGTAGCTCATTTCCCTTCCGGAAAACTGTGATCACTCCAAACTTCATTTTGGATTAAAAAACGGGGTAGAACTGTTTTTTTGTCGGTGTGATTGTAAATTCACTGAGAATAGACCTTGTGCTTTGGAGAATTCTTTTTCTCCAAGCGCGACAGGCCTAGAAGGTCCTTGGACTACCAGCCGGCTACTGGCCTCACGTTCACATGTGTTAATCACAGAGGCAGACGATCATAAGCCAGTGTAGGGGTGACATGTGGTTAGCATGGGTGTCCCCCAGCCGTTATAACTGTCTTCTCAATCTGGAGTCGCTACTTATTGTAGATATCCATACGCCTCACTATGCTGGGTGGGCACCGGTACCATACTGGCTGAAATTCCATGAGAAAAGCTTTGGAGAAATAGGGTGTTAATATCTTATAAGTGTGCGTGCGTGCGAATTTTATAGGTAATCTAAATGTATCCTCCCCTGGAGGAGTAGAAATTCATATTGAAATGAGATTCTAAAAACAATTAAAACAATAAGCCTTTATTCATTTATGCAGTTCGAACAGATAATCCAATAGCAATATTTCTGATTTTATCAGTTGTCAGCACTAGAGTGTTATCTGCGGTGAACAGATCTGCCGGTCTTCCGGCGCCGAAACAAGGGTCGTATGCAAATACATTAGTCTCTACTCAAATTACTTCCAATCACTGGTGAGCTGACTCACCGTGAGGAATTGCTGAGATTGAATTAACGGCCGACTTACCGGTCATGCATGAAAGTTGATGTTTTCGTAATATTGGCAACGAATTACCCAGAATTCTCAGCGATAAAACCACTTCCGTTATTTTCGTCTGCTATAGAGGAACACATTTACGCTTGCGTCCCGCAAATAATACCGTATACAACGACGTCTGCGTCGCGCAATATTACGTCGATTCTCCTGTTCTTCCAGTTGAATTCTTTGGTAGACTCTATCAAATTCCTCTTCTCCGCGTATACCGAAAACATGATCGAAGTCTTCAAGGTCCGACATCTTGGATAAATCTGCAAAGGTTTCAAACTACATCGGTTACCATCGGTTCCCATCGGTTCCCTTCGGAATTTTCACGATAAGTTTCTATCTTGAGCTATGATCTTAAGGTACCTCGTCAGGTAGCTTACAATTATTATCGCATGAATAGATTTCTGAGTAAGCAAAATGTATTAGGATAAAAATTTCTCAGCAGAGAACGCCTTTTACTGTCTAATGCGTTCAAACATTCGACCCTTAGTCCGGTATTCAGAAACCAATCTTTACGCAAAGAGCGACTCTTTCCCCCTCTCTATGACGTAGAGAGTAATCATAGAGAGGGGAAAGAGTCGCTCTTTGCGTAAAGATTGGTTTCTGAATACCGGCCTTAGTGTAGAAATTTGTACTTACCCAACTCTCAATTTAACCTTCTTTTAATTTTTTAACAACCAGAATTTTGTATGGCTTTAATTGAAGTAATGTTTTGCTTGACGACCGGATCCATAATTTATTGTTTCTTGCGTCAAACACCCAAGAGATTTTTACGGGATGTGCTCTAGTCTCTGTCCTATCTCGTCAAATTTTTCTTCTGTAGGAATGTGTTTCCCCCTTCGTATTTTAAGATACTGTCCTCCTCCGACGAGGACTCTGGGAGGTAAGGTATTCTTGCCATTCGGTATACTACGCTTGCAGATAGTTTCTTTTGTTCCTACAGCCGAGTCGAAGGGAAGTATTATTCATTCACAAATATGCAGTTTTCAGTTTACGGTTTTCTGTGACTGTGTCTTTCGTAAATAGGGCGAATGTTGTACTTCCTTCCTGACTGGTGTTGACATCCAGTATCCATCTCCACACCACATTCCTGAGAGGAGGATAGTACTTGACTGAACCTGTGTGTTTGATTTTTTGTGGCAAAATTTTTATTGTTGGTATTAGGTACGGGACTGTTTGGAATTTGTTCCGGAATTATCGTTGTGTTTTCGAACAAGATTTTCTGTATTTTAGGCACGTTTTGTATATAAACATACGTTCAGGTATTGAATATGGCATTGTAACAACACACACATAGAGTATATGGACAAACGAACCGAATTTGATACATTGAGTAATAGCCATAGCTATACGAATGTTTTGTTTGTCAATTGGCGGCAGATGAGACATCTAGCGCCACGACCGGTTAAATTAGAACCTCCACTTTTGGATAATCTGTTTCCACTGTAATAATTAATTACGAAAGAGAAAACCAGAAGTCGGATACAGAATGAAAAGTAACTTAATTGAATATGAGGCAAAAGTGGCGAGCATAAAAAAACGCATCACTAACGAATTTAAAGATACATGAATTCTCTATCAAAATATTAAAACTATTTAATTTAATTACATAGGCCCTATATGGAATTTAAAAAATCTACTGGAAACTCAAATCCTCTACATATTCAAATTGTAGGGCATCTAATTCTTAGCCTTCTGTCCATTTGTGATCCATGTTTACTGTTTTGTATTAACACTGAAACTGAATGCATCATAATTAATGAAACATTAGAAGTTACTCATAAGTAATGCCACGAGCGATTTCCAAATTATCTAGAGGATTTGGAAATCGAGTGGCATTTGTTAGGACTATTTAACGAATAAAATTAAGCTGTTTACTCACAAATCATAATTTAAAGATAGTTACCGGTATTTTAAAATATTTATATATTTAATGTAAACTGCGATGTTTGAAAACAAATCAGGAATGTAAAGTTCACTGCAACTTGATCATATTATTTATTATCAAATTGCAATATTGTAAGAATGCACCCTAGTTGAGAAATAATTAAATACCTCAAACTGTATATTATAATCAGTATTATCCCGTAGCCGAGTGGTTAAGGCAGGAAGCCTTGGCGCAGAGCTACGGGACCTGCACTGGTTCGAGTCTCCATGGGGGAAGAAATTTTCTCATGGTATTTCGGCCAGTATGGGACCGGTGCCCACCCAGCATCGTGATGCATTTGGGTAGCTACGTACAATAAGTAGCGGCTCCAGGTTGAGAAAACCAGCTATAACGGCTGGGGGACTCGACATGCTGACCATATGTCACCCCTACACTGGCTGATTATCATCTACCTCTGTGAATAACTCATGTGGATGTGAGGCCAGCAGCCGGCTGGTAGGCTAAGGGCCTTTTAGGCCTGTCGCTCCAGGAGTTTTTTATAGGTTATTAATTTATTTTTTAAGGTAAACTCGGTAAAATCAAGGAATCTGTTCATTATTTGCTATTTTCATTGTATTTGTTGGAGAAAATTATGCTCTGAGCTGTTCAGAATATTAAAAAGGAGGAGCTTTCTTTATCACAAAAGCAGGAGCTGATAAAGAGAAATCGATAAAGAGCTAGGTGAAACACGACTGTCATGGGTTGTAAAACAAAATTCATTGAAACGTGATTGGTCATTGACTACCATTTGGGGCATGAGTTAAATAGTCAATTTAATTATCTAGAGCTATTTCCTTTCTTCTTCTTCTTCTTCTTCTTCTTCTTCTTCGTAGTTCAACCTATTAACTTAAACTATAACCACTAACATATAGGTCCTATTTGTAAATATACTCTACTAAATTACATTGGCCAAAAAACTCCCTCTAGGGGAGCATTCGCGTCTGCATAAGGGAAGTATGGAGTAAATACATGTATACAAACTTAAATCATTAGCATCCCAATTCAAATTTAGATATGGAAGATCCGGCAAATTTTGTTGAGAGACCTCATATTTCAGGCTCGAGTTTCTTTACATGCCGTAAATCTATGAACGGGACTCGAGGCTTCACCTCCCTTCTGAAGAAAGCCACGATCTACGCCCTTAAAAGTCGTCCGGATTTAAACACGCGTATCTCGGAACACAGGGCAGCATGGTAATTAGTATTCCACTGGAACCGACCCTAGAAACGACATAACCTTAGGCAATAAAGCGTCTGTACATAATATTAAAACTTTATAACTGCAGTAACGTTTTATAATTTTGAAATATAATTCTGGGAATTTTTTATAAGATAGGGATATTTGTGACAGTTTTATTCAGAAACTTGAGTGGCTTCTCCATCGGAAACCGATAGTTGCAGCAGACTTTATAAAAGCCACATTTAACAAATATTTCCAGAACTTTATACTTGTATTGTTCTCTAACTTCCATTTTGTTTTAATTTTATGGTTTCTGTTTCTGAAAGTTTGACATTTATATATTTTAGTCCGATACTGGCTCAGGTGGTAGCATGCCTGCTTCCTGACCAGCGGGCCCGGGTTCGATACCCAGCGGGGTTGAAAATTGTAATTCATCATCTATCATCACGGTTTAGACCATTTCTGATCTGTTCCGACTCCATATTATAGTTGCTCGCTCCATCTTTTAAATGGTCCTCCACGACTTCTATGTCCTTGTGGATTATAATTTAATAATAATATAATTGCGCACAATCGTGAAAAAATTAATTAATTGGCGTATTGTCACTTTGTAACACAATTCCAGATGATATCTTGTACACTTTAGTCCGCACAGTTTACATCTGCAACTGTCTTCGATTTGATGGTGACATTCATACACACTTTGTGATGGAAGCCGTTGACTGCATCTGGTGCCTTATGCTACGGTTTATTATACAGCGTGTCGCGCCCGACGTGACGCGAATTCGCGTTTCGCTCGGCGTGATGCTGGTTCAGCATGGAGCGCATACGTTACAGCGCACATGTTTATGGAATTGTCGCCAGATGGCACCACATATATGGAAAATCAAAATGACCAACGTTCATAATAAATTTCCAAATGTGTTTACAAAAACTAATGTATACAAACCTGTCCCTGCATAACCTAATAAAATAAATTACATACATACTATTTAGTAAACTATAAATTAATCTGATAACTGACCCATCGGAATCTAACAAAATGAAGTGATTGAACATTTATTTCTTAAAATATGGTTTGGAATTAAATGCAAATGTTGGTCATTCACACATATGTCCTGCCATCTGGTGGATTTAATTTTATGAGCGTTCACGTACGCCAACTTCAATTCTAATAAAGAACTTTGAAAATAAATTGAGAGGAAAAATCATATTGAAAAGTTTCAAGTGTCGTTGCAAAACGATTAAAATATTTCGAAATATTAGTAAAGACAGAAAAAGTAACAGCTTTTATTTATCTCTTGACTAAGTTCAAGCCACAATAACTTTTTTCTGTACATCTCTGTACTCCTTCATGCTCATATTATATAAAACATGTATAGAACTCGATGATTTGCAACAAAACTATCTAACTTTCGTCGTTAAAATTGGAAAGTTATAAAACAAGTACTGCATTTCCGACATTTTGTTATAAAATATTAGTTTGTTTTTAGCAATTACACCAATGAGTACGGGTAATATCTTCTATATTCTTTGTTTGTGCTGGCAAATTGCGTCCTGGATTCAAGAGATTCCAAAACACGACGCGACATGTCAGCGCAAATTTTTTTGCGCCAGCAATTTGCGTTGTAGATAAACCACCTCCATTTAAATACATGGGGAGCAATTTTTGCGCTGGCGCGTTGCGTCGTAGATAAACCACCATTAGTTCCTCGTTTGGTCCACACCAGCTCCTATCTATCATGGCAGGCGTACCGTAGAATTCTTCAGGAATGGCATCCCGCTTCTGTCTTCTCTCTTGCATCTGTTGTTCGTAAGCTTTAGTGGATGGCAGGTAGTAGCGCATTCTGAGGTCTTCCAGGAAGAACTGTTCTCTTGCTAGTATTTTTTTTAATACATAGACCAGTCTTGAGGGAGTGAATTTAGAGACTGCTAGAATTTTCTTTAGATAGGAAACCTTCCATTAATAAGCTGTTAGTTTATGCTGATGATGTAGTATTATTGGCCGACAGCAAGGAGATACTACGGGACAACACGCACACACTATTGAGTAACACTAAGAAATTAGGACTGGAAGTAAATATCAATAAAACTAAATATATGGTCACACGTAGAAATAAATTATATAATGGATATGGACAGCTAATGACTAATGAGGGAAATTTTGAGGAAGTGGCTGAATTCAAATACCTAGGAACAATAATCACAAATAGGAATGAGATGCACAAAGAAATTAAACATAGGCTTAATTCTGGAAATGCGTGCTATTATGCATTGCAGAGACTCTTGATGTCCCATCTCCTTTCAAAAAATGTTAAACTGAAAATATATAAAACTATTATTCTACCAGTTATATTATATGGGTGCGAAACATGGACTCTTACTTTAAGGGAGGAAAGAAGATTACAAGTATTTGAGAATAAAGTACTTAGGAAAATTTTTGGACCAAAGAGAGATGAACAGACAGGTGAATGGAGAAGACTACATAACAATGAACTACATGGTCTTTATAGGAAGCCAGATATAATAAGAACAGTAAAGTCTCGTAGACTGCGATGGGCAGGACATGTTGCACGTATGGGGAATGAAAGACTTGCATGGAAGCTTCTTATAGGAAAGCCAGAAGGAAAACGCCCAATTGGTAGACCAAGAATGAGGTGGGAGAATAACATTAACTATGATTTGAGGGAAGTAGATTATACAGGGAATGATTGGAAAGCATTAGCTCAGGATAGGGATGTATGGAGAGCTTATGTCCGCGCGGCCATGTACCTACGGGTTCGATAGTGCCAGTGAGTAGGTAAGTAAGTAGGAAACCTTGACGCTTTCCTAGATTTTTAAGTAATTTATCTTCAGATGTTCCCAAACTATCTCTATCCCATATGCGATTATTGGCATTATTTTTGCATTGAAGAGTTGCACAGCTGTGTTTATTGATAGTAGGGCAGGTGATTTTATTTCTCAACATCTTATAATTCGCTAATTCGATCTTTGCACTTGCTCACGGAAAGTCAGCTCACCGGTGATTGGAAGTAATTTGAGTAGAGACTAATGTATTTGCGTGCGGCCCTTAGATACTATACTGCTGTGTATATTAATTTTTACGCTGAGCTAGTTCTGTACTTAATTGCTTGGTCAAGCGTTACAGTTTCATGTAAAGGGACAATACCATTATGTTGAGTGATTCCGGGTTCTAAGGACTGGCAATGGGGAAATTCAACATACAGTTTACAGAAAACCTACACACACAGACCGATATCTGCACAAAGACTCTAACCACCATCCAAGACAAAAGCGAGGTGTCATTAAGACACTGTTCGACAGAGCGACTAAGTTATGCCAACCACAACACCTTAAACAAGAACAACACCATCTGTTCAATTGTTTCCAGAAAAATGGCTACACATCCAAGGAAATAAGACAAACCATACATCCACGAAGACAGCACGTCAGAATGGATAACACACCCTCAACCAGCATAGCCTACTTACCATATGTACAAAGAGTCACAGATCGTATCGGAAAACTCCTACGAAAATACAACATAAAAACAGTTTACAGACCTACAAGAAAAATAGAAGACTGCCTTCGCTCAGCTAAGGATCCTCGGCCACCTCTCTCCACTTGCGGCGTATATCGACTTCCTTGTTCGTGTGGTAAACCATACATAGGGACCACAAAAAGAAGTATAGCCACCCGTTTATCAGAACACAAAAGAAACTGCAGACAAGGAGAAATGGATAAATCGGCTGTAGCAGAACATGCCATTATGAATGGACACCAGATTCTATTCGATGATACACAAGTTTTAGCCACAACTTCCTATTATTTCCCTAGATTATATCGAGAGGCTATAGAAATACACAAGCATAAGGAAAATATTAACAGAAAAGAGGAAGGTATTAAACTGTCTAAGGCCTGGTACCGTACACTAGAAAATAAATGCATCAACACTAGGGACAACAAGGAGACGACCATTAGCCAATCAGCAAGAGCCACGCCCGCTCACCCTGCTCCCACCACTAGTATCAATACAACACCCGCAGCGTTCACTCTAAGTAGAGCTTCCGACCAGGAAACACGCCTAGAAGCACTCGCCACTGAAGATGCCCTCCGCAGTTGAGGGCGAAACGTCTGGTATCAACACCAACTATGGACCACGGCCACAGAACCCGGAATCACTCAACATCATGATTACCGGCCGTGAAAGCCTGCATTCAACGGACAATACCATTGTTAAGTTTTTTTTTTCCTCAGGTAGTTTACATAGCTTGCTCATTTCAGGTGCATGAGTAATCTTCTTCTTCTTCGTAAACGTAATTTGTAGGATTTTCATCCTGTTTGTTTCCAAAATCACTCCTCGGAGGAAGACGTATTGGATGTGCATTCACTGTCTATCCATCTTTTGGCTGGTCTTCCTCTTGTTCTTCTCCCGTCCATTGGTCTATCTTCATTAGCTCTTTTTGCAAGTCGGTTTTCTTCCATTCTTTCTATATGACCCTTCCAATATTTTCGTCTATCTATAATAAATTTGGTTATGTCTTGAATATGACATTTGTCCCTATTTTCTGTCAAATAATGTTTTCCCCTGAATAGTTCTTAAGATTTTCATTTCACATGTGCTTATTATTTGCTTAGTTTTTGTTGTATCAGCCCTAGTTTCTGCTCCATGTAAGGTAATTGGTCGAACTATCGTTTTGTATATGTGGGTTTTGCTTTCTATTGACATATGTTTGTTGCGCCAAATTAAATCTTTCATATATCCTGATATTTTTGCTGCTTTATCAGCTTGTTTCTTTACTTCTTTTATTAAATTTTTAGTCGCATGAGTAATTATAACTTATCAATTAAATTTGATGTGTCTCTTTATAATAATATATAAAACTATTATTCTACCAGTTATATTATATGGGTGCGAAACATGGACTCTTACTTTAAGGGAGGAAAGGAGATTGTAAGTAATTGAGAATAAAGTTCTTAGGAAAATTTTTGGACCAAAGAGAGATGAACAGACAGATGAATGGAGAAGACTACATAACAATGAACTACATGGTCTTTATAGGAAGCCAGATATAATAAGAACAGTTAAGTCTCGTAGACTGCGATGGGCAGGACATGTTGCGCGTATGGGGAATGAAAGACGTGCATGGAAACTTCTTGTAGGAAAGCCAGAAGGAAAACGCCCAGTTGGTATACCTAGAATGAGGTGGGAGAACAACATTAACTATGATTTGAGGGAAGTAGATTATACAGGGAATGATTGGAAAGCATTAGCTCAGGATAGGGATGTATGGAGAGCTTATGTCCGTGCGGCCATGAACCTACGGGTTCGATAGTGCCAGTGAGTAAGTAAGTAAGTGTCTCTTTATAATGATTTAATAATTATTTTAATCAATCTTTGAGTATTCTTTTCTTAATGTTTACATTTTTCCGATTCTGTAGATATGTTACATGACATATTTATTTCAACTCGCCTGTGATTTAATAACTACGTATATTATTTTTATTTGAAAATTTATCTTAATTTCTGGGATATGTGTTCTTTATGTTAAATTAATATTAAATATTATTTGATACCATATAGAACTGTCACACTGGAAGAATAACAGTTTTATTTATTTTTAGTTTAAAACTTTTTGAAAGAAGTTGGGATGACTGGAGTCCCTGTAATGTACAATAGCATGCGTTTCCAGAATTCAGCCAATGTTTAATTAACTTCAGCAACTCAATCCTGTTTGAAATTATTGTTCCTAGGTACTTGGATTCAGCCATATCATTATTTTTATTTATCATTACTCATTAAGTATCCATTTCCATTAATTAATGTATTTCGACTCAGAAACTAGGATAAAAACTAGAAAATTAGTCAAATGTGCATGCTTGTTAAATTTCTATATTTTACTCCTCTACTATTTAATTTTGTACTAGAATATGCAGACAGAAATGGATTGATCACATGGATGGAATGAATAAGGAGAGATATCCATTGTTAGCAAGAAATTATCAAGTAAGAGGAAGACGTGATGTTGGAAGACCTAGAAGATGTTGGGCTGATGCATTATGAAGTCGGAACGGGCAATTGCCTAATCCCTGGAGTGATGATGATGATGATGATGATTAGAATATGCCATCAAATCTTTAGAGGATGAAGGCCTACAACTCAATTTATTAATAAGCAGTTACTTTATGCTGATGATGTAGTACTGTTGGGCGATAGCGAGGAGATACTAATGGCCAACACGCACACGCTACTGAGTAACACTAAGAAATTTGGACTGGAAGTAAATATCAATAAAACTAAATATATGGTCACGCATAGAAATACATTATACAATGGAAATGGACAGCTAAGGACAAATGAGAGAAATTTTGAGGAAGTGGCTGAATTCAAATACCTAGGAACAATAAACACAAACAGGAATCAGATGCACAAGGAAATTAAACATAGGCTCAATTCTGGAAATGCATGCTATTATGCATTACACAGACTCTTGACTTCCCAACTCCTTTCAAAAAACGTGAAACTGAAAATATATAAAACTATTATTCTACCAGTTATATTATATGGATGCGAAACATGGACTCTTACTTTAAGGCAGGAAAGGAGATTACGAGTATTTGAGAATAAAGTTCTTAGGAAAACTTTTGGACCAAAGAGAGATGAACAGCCAGGTGAATGGAGAAGACTGCATAACAGTGAATTGCATGGTCTTTATAGGAAGCCAGATATAATGAGAACAGTTAAGTCTCGTAGACTGCGATGGGCAGGACATGTGGCACGAATGGGGAATGAAAGAGGTGCATGGAAGCTTCTTGTAGGAAAGCCAGAGGGAAAACGCCCAGTTGGTAGACCAAGAATGAGGTGGGAGAATTACATTAACTTGATTTGAGGGAAGTAGATTATACAGGGGATGATTGAAAAACATTAGGTCAGGATAGGGATGTATGAAGAGCTTATGTCCGCGCGGCAATGAACCTACGGGTTCGATAGTGCCAGTGAGTTAGTAAGTTACTCATTCTCTTTTGAATTGATAAGAATTGAGAATGAAATTTCAATACATTGTTGTAGGATTAGTTTGTTTTATCTTATTGTTGGAGAACAATGTAGCCTTGGATTTCTTTCAAAATAATCTTTATATTTTGTATGGAGATTAATTCTGTTTGTTTTGTAATTGATTATAAGTTAGGGTGTATGCTTAAGCCAAAGCTGAAACATTCCGTAGGGGTTTTAACGTATTTAGCTTCCGTTTACATGTAAAATCAGTGGCTTCCCATCTTGTTAAAATACTTCTCAGAAGACATGTAATCCATTACTCTTTGTGAGGTTATGTTTGTTTTCTGAAATGTGTAGGAGACCAGTGTCGCCACGTGTTCCACTTCAGTTTTCCCATTTAGTTGCATATAAAAAACTCCTGGCGCGACAGGCCTACAAGGCCCTTAGCCTACCAGCCGGCTGCTGGCCTCACATCCACATGTGTCAATCACAGAGGTAGATGATCAACAGCCAGTGTAGGGGTGACATGTGGTCAGCATGTCGAGTCCCCCAGCCGTTATAGCTGGTTTCCTCAACCTGGAGCCGCTACTTATTGTAGCTACCCAATTGCCTCACGATGCTGGGTGGGCACCGGTCCCATACTGGCCGAAATACCATGAGAAAATTTCTTCCCCCATGGAGACTCGAACCAGCGCAAGTCCCCTAGCTCTGCGCCAAGGCTTCCTACCTTAACCGCTCGGCTATGGCGCGGGACTCAGTTGCATATAATAGCGTTTATTTTTATTAATAAATTGTATATTTTACATTTTTCTTCCTTTATTTTATCTCTTTATAATCGCTTTAACATGTATTGTCATTCAAATACTTGGGTTGTACTATCAGTAGTAACATGAACTGCTGTCAAGAAGTAGCAGAGGATAGCAAATTGCAAACTAAGCTTTTTAACAAGAAGAGAAACATATTCTGCGGACCTTTAGAAAAATAATTACGGAAGTGCTTTGTGTGGAGTGTAGCATTTATGGTGCAGAGACTTGGACATTACGACGGAATGAGGAAAAGTGACTGGGAGCTTTTGAGATGTGGATTTGGAGAAGAATGGAACGTATAAAAAGGACAGACAAAATAAAAAAATAAATATGTGCTAGACAGAGTGGATGAAGGAAGAACAATGATGAAACTCTAAAAAGAAGAGGGGAAAAAAGTGGATTGGCCGCTGGCTAAGAAGAAAACTGCCTGCTGACAGATGCCCTAGAAGGAATTGTCAATCGAAAGAAGGCTAGAGGCAGAAAAATACATCAGATGATAGACAATATTAAAATAAATCGTTTGTATGCGAATAAAAAGGAAGACTGAGTTAAGGAAGGAGTGGAGAATGCTGAGTTTGCAGTGAAAAACTTGCTCTTGTGCAGAGCACTATGTATGTATGTTAATATAAATTTTATCATATTCCAACTGAATATGAGTAAATTTAATCATGTCCAGTAGGTGAAACCGAAAAGGAACACTCCAAAAATTAGTTGCTTTCGTTCCCTAATCCTAATAGATTAAATATTAGGAAAACAGCTGTATGAGACGCCGAATCTGGAGCCATTTTCACGTTGACGATTTATTTCTTATTTGCTAGCTGGATGGGATTCAATTGCTTGCCTGTGCCTATAAGGAGGTGTTTTGGGACATTAAAATGCAACGATGCAACATTCTATAGTGAAGGTGCGATCACATCCTGGAGCGGGGCATCGTAAACCGTGCTGCCGATGAGACTGGCTCTGATAAGAATCGCGGAATGAAAAGTAACAATAGAAGAAAAATAACCTAACATTATTTTTCGGTTGCATCATAAAGGCTAATCAGAAATATCGAAAGTTATTCCATAGTTAGTAATTTTGTAAGACAAGATGGTTACAAGGAAGAGTGGCCGGAAGGCAGTACTTTGTCAATTAAAGAAAGTCGGACCCGCAGGAACTCCGAAAACTAAGAGAATTCCTCATCAATTAGAATTTATGAACCTATTTTGCTAGTTTTACTGAATATTTATTTATTTTGTCAATTTGGAGAAACTCAATTTCTGATGTCAGCTTGTTGAAAAGTGTCCGGCCGTCGTGAAAACAAAAATCTTGCATAACCATAACCTATTTGCATATTACTGTATAATTTGTCGCCAATTTAAATAACCTTTACTCGTTCATTTTTCCATTATTTAATTAAAAATACTAAATTAATTAATGTATCTTTTACACAAAAAAAAAACAAAATTTGGCAATAAATAGCAATGAAAGAGAAAATTTAATATTGGAAGAAGGAATTCAAATAAAGCAAGTGAAACAAACTAAATGTTTGGGAATAAATATGGATAACGTTGAATGTATAGGCAAAGAGAATACAAGGCATAGAATTGAATTGAGTAGCAAAATAATATCATCCATATAAATTCCATATGGTGGGATAAGCATATTTGGAAAGACACAAAAAAATATTGGTAAAACATTGGTGGAATCTGTTGCAGTGTATGGAAGTGAGGTATAGACAATCAATAAATACTACAAGAATACACTAATAGCTCCAGAAATGGATTATTTACACAGAAGTGCCAGAAAGTCAAAATTAGAACATGTCACAAATAAGGAAATTAGAAACATAATGGGTCCCGCGCCGTAGCCGAGCGGTTAAGGTAGGAAGCCTTGGCGCAGAGCTACGGGACTTGCGCTGGTTCGAGTCTCCATGGGGGAAGAAATTTTCTCATGGTATTTCGGCCAGTATGGGACCGGTGCCCACCCAGCATCGTGAGGCAATTGGGTAGCTACAATAAGTAGCGGCTCCAGGTTGAGGAACCAGCTGTAACCGCTGGGGGACTCGACATGCTAACCACATGTCACCCCTACACTGGCTGTTGATCATCTACCTCTGTGATTGACACATGTGGATGTGAAGGGCCAGCAGCCGGCTGGTAAAAGGGCAACCGCTGAAAAGTGGAAAGACCCTCAATCGGAGAAACATAATGGAAGCAGCAGGAATATAATTGAAAGAATTGAAGAGAAGGAATTAAAATGGTTAGGACATATTTTAAGAATGGAAGATGAGGAATGGCCGAAACTACTAGGCCTATATTATGGCAACCGAGCAGAAAGAAGAAAAGAGGGAGATCAAAGTTAACGTGGAAGGAAAGCATGAAGATAATAATGCAATCAAGAGGGCTAAGCATTGAAGATGCCCAAGATCATAGGCTTTGGAGGTTTGGCACAGGAAGACGGCAGCAGCTGTAAAAACCCAAAAATAGATGTATCTTTTAGGATAGATTGTCAATGTAAGGGTTAATTGCATAGTATTTATATACATTACGACAAATCAATTATGGCAGTGGCTAGTAAATTTTAAATTTTAGGTTTCAGGTAAACCACCATTTCTAATAATCCGATTTAGCTGACTTTTGGAGAAAACCTTCCTCCATTTATTTTACTATCATATTACTGATTTTCATAACAATCTGCCAGAATACAAGCTGCTGAAATGAAATTCCTCAGACTAATAGCAGGATACAAAAAACAGACAAAAACACAACACAGAAATAAGACAACTAAAAGTAAATAAATAAACACAATAATAGTGAAATACAGAACAAACTGGAAAGAACACTTGGCAAGAATGACTGAGAATAGAATACCAAAAGCAGTATACATCTATTCACCACGAGGAAGAAGAAGCTTGGGAAGACCAAAGAAAAGATGGAAACAACAGCAATTTGGAGCCGGAACAGGCTAGTAAATAAGCCTAAACTGTGACGAAGAAGAGATTACGGAGTTTCGTTGTGAAACATAAAACATTGGGACCTCTAGAGCGATATTTATATTTATGTTTCAGGTGAACACCTATACCTAATAGGCCTAGTCATATTTTGCTGGTTTACGAACTCGACCTTACTGGGGGTCCATATCCCTCTTTCGTTTCCCACTCATGTAATTTATCGTGCCCACTGCAGTCTATGAAACTTCATCATCATCAAGGGATTAAGCCTGTTGGCTCGTTCCGGTTTCGTGAAAGCTAGAATTGTTAAAATTGTTCAGACCATCTTCTGTGTGGGCGTCCAACATTTCTCCTTCCGTGTGGTTTATAATTTAGCAATAATTTTGGAAATTTTTCTTCTGGCATTCTATCAATATGTTCTTTCCAGGCGTTCCTATAATTAATTATTCGGTCTGTAAGTTTGAAAATAATTAGTTTCTTTCTTGTATCTTCATTTCTTTTCTTATCCAGCAGAGTATATCCTGCTATATTTCTTAAAAATCTCATCTCAGCTGCTTCCAATCTTTGTTATTGTCTTTTAGTGATCGTCCAACATTCTGATCCATACACCAATACAGCCATTACTTTATAACATTTCATTTTTGTTTCTTTACTTGTGTTTTTAAGGTTTCTTTTAATAGTGCCACACATTAGATTAAATGTATTTATTTTGTCATTAATATCTTCAATTTTAACATATGATAAATTGAAACCTGGATATTTAAAACTATCACTTGCTTTAAAATGTTATCAATTACTATTTTTGCTCTTATGGTATCATGTCCTTTAAATGCTAAAATTTTAGTTTTTTTTTTGAAATTTTAAAATTATAATTGACACTTTTTTTTTTCAAATTAAAAATAGCTCTTCATAGATAATCTTCTGATCTGGAAATCACTACTTGATCATCGGCAAATTTATGAAACTTAACTCTTCTTATTACAAATCTGTATTTCCATAAATATTATGTTGCTCCTTGTTATATAACAGTTTTCTCCAGTGTGCTTGTCTCTCTATTTTAAGTTTAATGACAGGACGGATGCAGTATAATTTTACTCTTGGCCTACGTTATGCGGTAGGTATTTTTTTTTAGGGCATAAACATCCTGAGATTCGGAAGGGGTCTAAAACAGAGAATCCCATGTCGTAGATTTGCGACATCAATAAAACCTCAAAACCTGAAAATATAGGTCACTGGCAAAATTTGTCAAATTCTTTCATGCTCATATTTAAGTTGTAACGCTAATTATCTTGGCTGTTAGAGACCGTCGTTAAATAAATATACAATTAAAAATATTAACTATTAATACTAAATAATAATTAACAATAAATATTAATACCACAATCTAAAATCAGATTTGGCGGGGTTTTCCGTTATGTTGGTACATCTAGTGAGTAGTTTGGCCGTTCGGTCGCTAGATGGCAGCGTCACGAGAGTGAATGTTGTAAAACAGTACAAGTCTAATGATCGTCAGTGAAGTGAATGATACTTGAGAGATGTGGACGGGGGCCTTGGAAACTTAGCATCCGCGTGTTCGTTCGGTGTTGGCGGGTTTATAGTTTTCAAACTGTGTTTGTTGACATTGTTGTTTAAATATAATTTTTATTTGAGCGTAGACTTGCGAGTGTTTATATTATTATTAGTGCTGTGACAATGTGGTATGTGTTTTGTTTTGATTATGAACGCATGACATTATTTGAAGTATGACCTCGGTGCAGGTGGCTACCAAAGCCATGGCTTCTGGTGAAGGTTGGGATTCCGATGGATCCCTTAGCTGGGAGGATTTCTTTGGTAAGTTTATTTTAATTGTTGTCATTTAATTACGTAATTATTTATTGGTTCAAGGTTCGGTGGTTAACATGTAGACTTTTATTTCTTTGCAATATTAGATTTTGTTTCATACATATTTCATTATAAAGAAACAATTTAACATTACAACAATTATTATTACAGTAATATAATTTTTATTTAATGGCGGTATCCACGGCTATAAAATGCTGCATGAAGGATGAGATTCCATGCACACAGATGTTCAAAATTAAATAAAAATACTATAAACGAAAAATTGTAGATTGTTTTTCTTAATTATATTCTTATTTTAGGCGCTTTAACGTCTTATCGCACATAGAATATTTAGTTATATTCAGTACCGGTAGATTATTAATTTCTATTGCGTATTTATGTTTGATTTGCGCAGAAGATATTTAATTTAATGGTAATTGTTGCCTTTTTTTACTTCATGCTTTAACTTCTGATGCAATCGCGTCCTGAATATTTGGTTGTATATAGGAAATATGGAGTCTGTGTATTTTAGTATGTAGTTATGTGTTTTTACATTTTTTAATGTGATAAAATGGGGCCTGGTAATGGAATTGCAACCCAGAATTTGCTGTGACGACTGAAGAAAACTAGGGGGAAAAAAAGGATTGATCGCTTTCGATGTTTAAATGCAGGACTTCCCAAATAATAGTCTCAAGGACTATTGTCTGAGACAAATAACTCAGTAAGGATGTTAAGAAATTTTGTTTATGATCAAGTAAGTTGTGGTTATGACATTTCAGTCTTGATGCCTTAAGAAAATTAGGAATAAACTTTAGGTTTGTAGACATGGGAATTGAACCCGGGAAATCCTGAATACGACCAGCTGAGAGCTAACTCGCTTGATATTTAGTTATTTACAAAGACTACGGAATATTTTAGGTATTTCTTATCGTGTAGACTTCTCATTATTTTATAGAACATCTAAGATCATTCAGTGTGTGTTATATGTTTGGTTAATATCTAATATGTGCCTATTCTTTGTGTATTTCCTGTAGATCATAAATTATTAATATTATTTTAAACTTGATCGTATATTAAATAATAGTTTTAATATCAGCGAATTTGCGCAAGACACACAAAAACAGTCATCAATAAACAAAGTTTACTTAATAATAATAATAATAATAATAATTAATAATAATAACAACAATAATAACAATAATAATAATAATAATCCGGTATCATGGCAGCTGCCGCCGTCTTCCGGAAACCAAACGCCATTCCTCTCTGTCGATCCATTGATCTTCCTCCAATCCTCTGATGTTCATAGCCGCTTGTACCCCTTCTATCCAAGTTTTCTTCGGTCTTCTTTCTTCCTCCTTTCTATTGGGATCCATTCCATAACAATCTTTGCTCTGGCATTCTTTTGACATGGCCATACCACTGTAATTTTTTTCTTGTCTATGATGTCCGGCTCCTCTTGTACTCCCATAATTTCCCTTATTAATTTATCTCGTGTTCTATTCATTCTAGATTTTCCAGCTGATCTTCTTAAAACATCCATTTCTGTACTTAAAATTCTTATCATTTTCCTGGTGGGAATTTGCCAAACTTCAGCACCATATGTTAAAATGCTCTGAATTATGGTTTGATATGTTTGTAATTTTCTATTTTGTGTAATATTCTTGCTACACCAAACAAGGTTTAAAACATTTATTGCTTGTTTTGTTTGTGCGATTCTAGTTTCAATTTCCACTGTGTTATCGCCTGAATGGTCTAATTTTGTTCCTAAATAAGTGCATTCAATACTAGGTTTTAGTTCTTCTCCATTGTTGAAATTTATATTTTCCATTTATTCTCCTATACACAGATATTTAGTTTTCTGTATATTTATATATTTCATATCCTTTTAATTTTTTTTGCCATATAGTACTATTCTATGCCATCATGGTCTTGTGCTATTAATACCTGGTCGTCTGCAAAATTGAGTGAATAATAATAATAATAATAATAATAATAATAATAATAATAATAATAATAATAATAAACAGGTTTACAATGTAATATCACTTCTTCTTGTGACCAATTCTCCATAGTCTTATCTTTTTCTTCCAAATCTCTTTCTTTCTCCAGTCTGGATCATGCAATTCTTTTTCCATTTTTGGCTTTATGTCCTGCAGTCATGCTTTTTATTCGGTCTACCTCTCTCCCTCTCATTCCCTTAGGAATTCATTCAAAACTCTTCTAGGTAACTTTTTATTTTCTATTCGTTTTACTTGTTCATACTATTGCAATTGTCTGCATTTTACAGAATTGAATGTTTTTCATTCATATGTTGCCTATTACTTCATTTCTTATTCTGTCCAGTTTTGAATGTTTCCCACACAGTATAACAATAAGCACGGCCCACACAGTGTATTTATATAATACATTATCTTAGACAAAGGCAAAGGATACTATTGCCAGCAACGGAGCCATATAAGAAAATCATCGAAAAAAAGAAACAGAGAGAAAAAGAGATGAAGATTTCTACGCCTCAGATGCCATGGTAAACAGAGAGTGGACTGGAAGTAACTAACCACAAAGGCACAGAATCATAGGCTTAGCAACACACGGATATCATCACAAAATGTGCAAAAATACAAAATTCCACCAACCGAGTGATTCGTGTGAATGCAAGATATGCGACCAAAAGTGTGAGCGATACCATTACAAACAATGCAGAATATGGACAGGATCACTGAACGAACTCATAAAAGACAAATCATAAACTTATATAACTTAATGCTCTTTCGAGTGCCTCTTACCAACTTATTATTAATATCTTAGACATGATAGACCAAAGATGTGAAGCATATCAAAACTTATATATCTTGTACAATACCTAAAAAAAAAAAATAAAAAAATAAAGAAATTCCTGAAGCAACTAGAGGAAGTGGCAAATATCTCTATAGTACAAAATTATAACTACCACATTGAAGGGCTCTATCTCACTCTTAAAAGACACTCTTAAAAAATCGTATTTATTTTATACAGTCGGTCTCCAAATCTTGGTTCTTCATTTTCCCCTTCATTCAGAATTGCACTATCACATACATTCTAGTTCTAAGATAAAAGTAAGAAATTAAATTGTACCTGTTGGCAGGCGCCGTCGTCCTCAACTTTGTTAAAATGGTGTATATAAAATTAACTGGAGCGCTTTCGGAAGTTAACATCCATCATCAGCAGGTTAAGCTTCTGCTATTCGTTGTTGTTGTTGTTTACGATGATGTATACTCCAACTGTTTGTAGCAGCAACTGACTTGTTTTTGACGACCTCGTATAATGGGTTTGACTGGGGTGCGTTCTCATTAAGAAGTCCTGCCAACAGGTACATTTTAATTTTTAACTTTTATCGACTATTCACCTCAACGGAATTTGATATGAATTTTATTAGTATTGATTCTAGTTCTATCTTGTTCTATGCCTATTGCATAAATTCAAAACAAATATGTATTGTGTATATATTATCTATTTTTCTACTGTTTTCCTTCTCTGCTGTCAAGCAGGGTCTATACTTAGTCACTTTTGATAAACCCTATTTGGATAAATTTGTTAAATAAATAAATAATTAAATCTAAAGCAAATCAACACAATTATATTGTAGATAGTAATTGTATTAATTTGTATACCTGTAATAATTTAAATTTATTTTAAATTAGCTACAAGATTATTTATTGTAATTTTTTATAACCTAGTTGAGTGTTACACAAAGCCTTAAGGCCTAAACAATGTCAGGTAAAATAAAACTGTTGTTATTGTCATTGTTATTTTGTTATTATATTTATTGCCATTGTTATCATCATTATTATTATTAGCATTATCATTATTATTATTATTATTATTATTATTATTATTATTATTATTATTATTATTTTAATTGCGGATGAGCCCATTTAGGACTACGCAAAGTACTTAGAGGCGTTTCCTTTGAGCCCAAATTTCTTTCATTCTTTTCCTATGAGCTTGTTTTCTCTCATCTGTCAAAGTTCCAGTTTTTTTCTTCGGTTTGTCCTCTTGGTCAACTTGCCACTTATTCACCTTAATTCTAAATATATCTCTGTTTGGGATATCTACTTTAATAATTCCTGCCAATTTTAGGTCCTTTTTGACTTCATCAATCCACTTCATAGTATCCACTGGAGCTTTACTTCTGTTTTCGTAGAATTCCATTATCTATTTTGTAAGCCTATTTGAGTTCATTCGTTTAATATGGCCATAAAATTTTAACCTTCGTTTTCTAATATCACAATGAATGTCTGTATATATTTTTACTTCTGAGTCTAAATGCATCTATGACTTGTGGACCTAAAACTTTTCTTATAATTTTGCATTCTTTTTTCACTATATTTTCGATGTCTTTTTTTTTTCTGTTCAAAATTAATGTTTCTGCTCCATAGAGGCACTCTGGTTTAATTACAGTGTTATAGTGTCGTAATTTTGTATATAAAGATATGCATTTTTTATTATAAGTGTTGTGAGTAAGCCGAAATGCTGTTCCCATTTTTTGGCATCTACTTTTATTGGCTTTAGTTTCAATTCCATTTTCCTGAATTATTTCACCAAGATATTTAAATTGTGAAACTCGTTTAATTTTTCCATATTTGGTTTCCAGGTATTTTGGTGCTTGTTTATTGCATGAAATATATTCTGTTTTTTCAAAAGAAATCTGCAGACCATTATTATTATTATTATTATTATTATTATTATTATTATATTATTATTATTATTATTATTAATATATATGTGGGTCATTCCATTGTTATGGTTGTTAAAAATACAAGTGACCTACAGAAATATTTTTTCTACCTTATTAATTTGACTTGTTTTTGTAACAATACTAACTATAGTAATAACAAAAAGCACAAACTAATTAATTCACTGGCACAATCGAACAAGTAGGTTCATGGCCTCGAGGACATAAGCTCTCCATACATCCCTATCCTTAGCTACTGCTTTCCAGTCATTCCATATATAATCTACTTCCCTCAAATCATAGGTATGTTATTCTCCCACCTCATTCTTGTTCTACCAACTGGGTGTTTTCCCTCTGGTTTTCCTACAAGAAGCTCCATGCATGTCTTTCATTCCCAATTCGTGGCACATGTCCTGCACATCGAAGTCTACGAGACTTAAATGTTATTATTTCTGGCTTCTTACAAAGACCATGTAGTTCACTGTTAATTAATCTTCTCCATTCACCTGTCTGTTCAGCTCTTTGGTCCAAAATTTTTCTTAAGAACTTTATTCTCAAATATTCATAATCTTTTAATATAAAATTATAGAATATTCACCTGAAAGGTCCGTCTCCTCAACTTAATTATCATTTAACTGTAGCGCTTTCGGGACTTGTCCCATCATCGGCAGGATTCAAAACTGGTGTTTCACTGAAGATCTGGTAGAGGGGGTTGCATTATTGGGTTCGTTTTCGTTTATCAGGCTGTCGAACCCAATACATGCAACCCCCTCTACCAGATCTTCAGTGAAACACCAGTTTTGAATCCTGCCGATGATGGGACAAGTCCCGAAAGCGCTACAGTTAAATGATAATTAAGTTGAGGAGACGGACCTTTCAGGTGAATATTCTATAATTTTATATTAATTGAATAAACCTCAACGGAACACATCATGAATCTTATAAAAGTTGATTATTCATAATCTGCTTTTCTTCCTTAAAATAACACCATGTTTCGCATCCTTATAATGTAACTGCTAGAATAACGTTTACCATCATTGGGGTTGAAATAAAGTATGGATTATAGGCTAGGCTGCATTGTATTAGACCGCTGTGTTTACAAACTGCACGTTGACACGCGCTACTCGGGACAGAGTTCTAGTACAGTCAACTTTGTGTAAGAATGGACTCTCATTTACGCAATTTTTGTTTCGGCATTCTGTTACATCGCGTAAGCAGGTCTATTTCTGGGGAGAGTCGGACATACACACCACTCTCCGCTCCGAGCAGGCAGTGGAGACGCTCGACAAAGGTACGCATTTTGTAAACAATGTGTATAGAAATTCGCCGTAGCGTAGTGGTTAAGGCACTGAGCTACAAGCCGGAGGGTCCAGGGTTCAAGTCCCGTTGGGGCCAGGATTTTTAAACTGACCCAAACCCTCTGGCGGCACTATGGCCCTGGGGTCGACTCAGCCTCTAACGGAAATGAGCACCAGACGCTTGTTCTGGGGGTAAAGGCGGCCGTCACGCAGGGCTGACAACCCGGCTGACATAAAGTGCCGATTGTCAGAAAAAGTGGGAGCCTTAACCTCCTACTACCCCAAGGGCCTCCGGGTCTGTTGTGGGATCACTTTACTTTTACTATGTGTATAGAAATTAGTTACTATCCTGATACCGTTACTTTTTTTCAGCCCTAATCATCGTCTACATTGTTTTATAATACACATTTTCATTGGTCAGATCAAGGTCATATTGGTATCGACAATCCACTTGTCTTAAAACTCAAGTGCAGGGTTGCATAATGCAATTTGAGACAATCTCTAAACCCACGCAACTTCTCATATCATACAACTTATATCTCTGGATTCAATGTGACAGCTAAGCAGTTATCAATACTAAGATATTAACATAGTCCACCGCTGTGGCTCGAGGTAGCGTGCTGCCATGTCACGCAGCGGGCCCGGGTTCGATCCCCGGTCGGGGTAGTTTTTCTGGGTGAGGTTTTTATCGGGGTTTTTCCTCACCTGTAAGACAAATGTCAGGAAAACTTTAAGGCCCAAACGGTCCCCGAAATCATATGGCCATCATCATCCTTCACCGGTGTGGAAAGCAACGGGAAGCTACCACACCTACAATTCCCTAGTAAAGCTGCAAGCATAGCATGAAAATGCAGTGAAGGACCTGCCTTCGGGCAGAATTACTATAATATTATGGATATTAACATATTAGTTTACTATTCTATCACTTAATGTTAAAGTATGTTCTCTTTTACACTTATTGATAGTTGACCAACCTCATGGGTTAGTGGTCAGCGTTCCTGACTGTTCATAAGGTCCCGGGTTCAATTCCCGGTCAAACCATATTCAAACCATATTCCTATTATTCTTGTGGTTGCCCATGGTGTTGAATTTAGGGTTAAGTTTAGGTTAAGAACTCTCCTGGCGCTTCATTACATTCATCACCCATCATACCATTGGGGTAACGTAACTTCGCCTTCCAGGTGGCCCAACCTAAGAAATGGATTACAATTCTGCCAATGCTAGGGGAGAAAGCCAGAAATGTAATAAAAGACTACTTGGTGGCATTACACACAAAAAAAAATGTGTAAACTGATAAAAAGCTCTGAGATGTCTGGTGAGAAGACACATTTGTCACTGGCCAGTTGTCTCCGTTCTTCCTTATCTCTCCGATTAGTGCCTAGTCTACCGTTGTGGTCTCGAGGTACCGTGCTGCCTTGTCACGCAGAGGGCCCGGGTTCGATTCCCGGTCAGTACAGGCTCCTGGGTGTTTTTTTCCCCCTCACCTGTGTAGGAATTCACCTGAAATAAAAATTTAAAAATCGCTCTAGCGATCACAATTTTCGATGTTTCAGAACGAAATTCAGTATAGCATATTAAAGTAAACCGAGGTAGGTATTATAAAAAATAAGCAATATCCGACAATTAGAAGTGGAGGTTTACCAGAAATCCAAAATTTAAAAAACTAACAATCGCCATGTTTGGTTCGTCTCAGCGTAAATTCATACAATTTAATTAACCTTTAGCTATTATTCAGGATTGTTTCTGTTATTTACATAGCTATCCTCAACCAAAATATACAATTTTTGTGTCTCTCCTGGCGAGACAGGCCTAGAAGGCATACCAGCCAGATGCTGGCCTCACATCCACATGTGTAAATCACAGAGGTAGATGGTCCATCAGCCAGTGTAGGGGTGACATGTGGTCAGCATGTCGAGTCCCCCAGCCGTTATAGCTGGTTTTCTCAACCTGGAGCCGCTACTTATTGTAGCTACCCAAATGTCTCACGATGCTGGGTCGGCACCTGTCCCATACTGGCCGAAATACCATGAGAAAATTTCTTCTTCCCCAGTGGAGACTCGAACCAGCGCAAGTCCCGTAGCTCTGCGCCAAGGCTTCCTGCCTTAACCACTCGGCTACGGCGCGGGACATCTTGCGTGTCTGCTTCTGTCATATTTCTCTTCTTCATGTTGTCTTGAATTCCCTTTATCCACGTTGGCTTTGGTATACTACGTTTCCTTTTTCTAGGAGGTATCCATTTTAATACTTCTTTGCTTGTTTCTGTGTCCCTTCTTCTCATTATACGTATGTCCATACCATCTTAGTTGGATTTCTTCAATCTCTTGTACAATATCCTTTTCTACATTCATAATTTCTCTTATTGTATGCTTATTATTTTTTATGTTTAATTTTGATGTTTTTGCCGATCTTTAAAAAGTCAATTTCTGTGACTAATAATTTATATCTGTATTTTTGCTAAACTTCCATGTTTCCGCGCCATATAATAAAATACTCTTCACAATTGTGTTATATATTAATAATTTAGCCCTCTCGATTATATTTTTACTCCATAAAATAGAATATAATATGACAATAACTTTTTTGTCTCTATTATTATTTTTTTCGACGTATAATTTAGATGATCCATCTTTTTGAATTATTGATGCCAAATACTTAAAATATTCAACTGTATTAATCTTTGTTCCATCTATTTCTAATTCCTCGAAAATATCTGTATATATTATGTTTTATTATAATTAATTGTTCAAACCTATCTTTAACCTTTAATATTTCATTTATTTAGTCATAGCAATGGACGCCGGGTATTAGTTAGCTAGTGTGTATCTGTGTGTGTGTGTGTGTGTGTATATATATATATATATATATATATATATATATATATATATATATATATGGTATAAGAAAAATAAATGCCTGGACGGGATTCGAACCCGGAACTCATATATTAAGCTTGCATTGCTCAATGTTAAACATTTAATTATAACATCGATAAAGCGTCACTGCTATGAAGTAAAAATATTCTCTTTAATTTGCTTACTTGTTATAGTCAGCTACTAGATGGCAGTGAAGACCGAGTTCTCGCGACATCTAGTAATAATGGAGAGTATAATACATATATAAGAAGGATAAGTGTTTGAATTGAATTCGCCTGGTGGTGTAACGCGGATAACACGCTGAGGTACACACTCAGAGTTCCGGGTTCGAATCCCGTCCAGCCATTTATTTTTCTTATCATACCATATTAAGCTTGCATTGCTCAATGTTAAACATTTAATTATAACATATATATATATATTCCGAAGACCATAAATATGGGACCATAAATTGGATTTGCTGAGGAATTCGCCTAGCTTTTGGAGTTTTTTGAGGACAATTGAACTATGTTTACGATTTTGTGTGTCATTTGGCAGGAAAATAAGATATAGGTTTGAGTCTTGGTGATTGTGTTATCAGGAACCTTTCTATGCAAGGAGATCAGCTGTTTCGTTGCCCAAGATTACGCAATGGGATGGAGTTTACAGTAAAATAACTTCTCTGCTATCTAATACTGTATGTAGATCAGAGTTCCTCCTCCCGAGTCACTAACAACTAACTCAGAGGTTTGACTTACGATGTTATCATTCTCACGGATTCCACGTCATTGAAGATCCAACATGCACATGTGGTAAAGCACAACAAACAGTCAACACTAATATATGAACATCCAGACATACTTACTTAATACAGGCTTTCCACTTTACAGCAGTTTGCCCTTGATTCCTGC
Organism: Diploptera punctata; assembly: GCA_030220185.1. Taxonomy (NCBI): domain Eukaryota; kingdom Metazoa; phylum Arthropoda; class Insecta; order Blattodea; family Blaberidae; genus Diploptera; species Diploptera punctata. The sequence continues at coordinate 2,621,255 of JASPKZ010006068.1, read as the reverse complement.
TTTCCAGAGACTCCTATCTTCTATATCCCTCTTCATCATGGCATCATATATTCCCTCATAGTAAAGTGATCCCACAACAGGCCCGGAGACCCTTGGGGTAGTAGGAGGTTAAGGCTCCCACTTTTTCTAGACAATCGGCACTTTATGTCAGCCCTGCGTGACGGCCGCCTTTACCCCCAGAACAAGCGCCTGGTACTCATTTCCGTTAGAGGCTGAGCCGACCCCAGGGTCATAGTGCCGCCAGAGGGTTTGGGTCAGTTTAAAAATCCTGACCCCAACGGGACTTGAACCTTCGACTCTCCGGCTTGTAGCTCAGTGCCTTAACCACTACGCTCATACCATGCTCTTCTACTTCTCCCCCTCTTACTTCTGCCTGGTACCATCCAATCCAACACCTGTTTAGACCACTGGTCTTCCGACATCCGTTGTACATGTCCATACCACTGTAGAGCTTTCTTTGTTATCCTATCGATAACAGTTTCTTGTGCATCCATTTCCTGTCTGATATATGTATTTCGAATATGTTGTAGCCTGGATATTCTCATACTTCTCCGTAATTAATCCATTTCTGTCGCCAAGATACTTTTCTGCATCCTTTCATTTATTGTCCAGCTTTCTGATCCATATGTAAGTAGACTTTCTATTATTGCCTGTATAATATATATATATATATTTTTTTTTTTTTTTCTGGTCAAATTTCTATTCCGTTAAAGACAATTCAGGGATCTAATCGCCTCCCTTGCACAATTTACTCTGTTAATATCTTTTTCACAAGTACCAGATTTATCTATTATAGATCCAAGATATTTAAATTCTTCAACGCATTTAATTATCATACTATTTATTTGTAAGTCTTCTGAATTTCTTCCGATTACCATATATTCTGTTTTAATATAATTTATCTACGTCCAGACATAAGACAACAAATCTATAGTAATTCTGCCCGAGGGCAGGTCTTTCACTGGAATCATAGCATTTTCATGCCATGCTTTGCAGCTTTACTAGGGAATTGTAGGTGTGGTAGCTTCCCGTTGCTTTCCACCCCGGTGAAGGATGATGGTGATGACGATGATGGCCACGCGATTTCGCGGACCGTTTGGGCATTAAAGTTTTCCTGACATTTGTCTTACAGGTGAGGAAAAACCCCGATAAAAATCTCACCCAGAAAAACTGTCCTGACCGGGGATCGAACCCGGGCCCGCTGCGTGACAAGGCAGCACGCTACCTCGAGACCACATGGACTACATGTTGTATATACAATACAATTAATATTTATAATGTATTTTGATTTATTCTAGATTTAACGAATTAAATATAATTTGTACAATATTTAAAAAAAGAGCCTCACTGTGATGGTTGTTCGTTTATATAAAAGCGGGTGTCGCGCGCGTCTATGCTTGACAATGATTAACATTCAGAATTATAGTGATGGTAGTCGGCATCTTTGTATTCAATTATATATAACAGCTGCGGGGAAACAAAGCGAGCCCCTGGACAACCATCATAGTGAGGCGATAATACAAATCCCATCAGGATAAAACGATATCCAGTCGAAGGAAAAGCTGTTTGAAAAAATATTTGAAGCTGAGTTGTGGGTTGTTTATTTAGAAACACCCACCCGTCCTGTTTGTGTGGTTTTCTCCCTCTTCCCCCACTTGCGTTGTGGATAATTACCCTGGCCCTAGCGAGCCTGATAGTGAATAGCTTACCAAGCTTTCATGCTGATCCGGTCGCATTTATAGGCATTTGACGTACACCGACCTCAGTAAATTTTATCTTCTATTGTTCGCAATGATAAATCGATAAACTTTGGCAAATACAATCCAGTCAGTCTAACGTGGCCTCTAGATTTTGAATATGAAATATTTTTACCGTTACTTGCACTATCGAACCCGTAGGTTCATGGCCGCGCGGACATAAGCTCTCCACACATCCCTATCCTGAACTAATGTTTTCCAATTATTCCCTATATAATCTACTTCCCTCAAATCCTAGTGTTATTCTCCCACCTCATTCTCTGTCTACCAGCTGTGCTTTTTTCCCTCTGGTTTTCCATAAGAAGCTTCCATGCACGTCTTTCATTCCCCATTCGTGCCACATGTCCTGCCCATCGCAGACTACGAGACTTAACTGTTCTTATTATATCTGGCTTCCTACAAAGATCATGTAGTTCACTATTATGAAGTTTTCTCCGTTCACCTGTCTGTTCATCTCTCTTTAGCCCAAACATTTTCCTAAGAACTTTATTCTCAAATACTCGTAATTTCCTTTCCTCCCTTAAAGTGAAAGTCCATGTTTCGCATCCATATAATATAACTGGCAGAATAATAGTTTTACATATTTTTATCATAGTTTTTAATGTAGTCAGAGTTAAAGTCTAGAAATTCTTAGTTTCTTTCCATTTTAAGGACTTTTACGTGGCCTCAGTAGATATGAAACTATCCTTTGTAAACACTATACCCCGCCACTGATTCTCCGGTCCTGAAGTTTTCAAGACAGTCAGTGGGAGGGGCCGCTTTATGTATGCGGTTAGCAGAAAACAGCTGATAACATCTCAGCAATTTCAAACCTTACTAGCGCGCTATAGCAGCGTCAAGAGCAGTGATTGGTTGTAGCTGACGTGTACTTCTACGTCACCCATTCCCTTATTGGCAGTAGAGAGCGAGTTTCTACCTTTATGTACAATAATAACTAACAGTTGTATATGATTTTGTTTTCACTGCGTTCCGAAACATTTAAATAACTGACCTGAGAAATTGCACTGAGCAACAAAAGAATATACTTTTCTTTGTCTCAGAAAGAAAGATATGCGATTCTGATAGTATTTTTTTTCTCTTGAATTTAAATATGATACCGGTTTTTCGATATCACGCAAGGTTTCCGAGAGACAGGTTTTTATAATTTCGAACACTTTAATATTTTCTACATTCGTAACTACACAAGATTCGAACATTTGGACTCGCCTAGAAAGTAAGAAATGACTATTTTCTGCTATATTTCGCCTGTGGAGCATCCCTCTTGATGGTCGAACAATAATCGGCCAGCATATTAGGATTCCATTTGCTTTCATATCTCTTTTCCATAGCTGAAATCTCCTGATGAAGGTGTTCCCCGTGCTCATCGCTCAATGGACAAATGGACGAAAAAATGTTTATTAAAAAAATAATTATTTAAATCCATTAATTAAAATTGAAATAAAAAAACTGGGTGATAGAGAAATTACGAATACATATTTGAAAACACGATAAAAAACTGCATTAAGTTCAACTATTGGTATTCATGAGACAAAAACCATGTTGACCAATGTTACTTATCCAATTTAAGGGTTAAGAATGGGTGACGTGGAGTATGTGAAAGCACGTATAAGGTGAGAAGTTAAACTACTAAATGTATTAATATTCCACTGTGCGGAAAAATTAATTATGTTATGCTGAATTATAGGCATAGATTTAACTAATTTTGAAGCAACTTGGGTGGATCTCAATTTTTGTCGATAGCCTGAAGCCTTTTTTTTTAAAGGTACGGTACATTAGGACCTGGAGGGGATAAATTAGGACCTCCCAAATACAGGATGGACACGCCAAGATGTGATTAGAAGAGCTATGAGAGAACTCCACCCCCATAGCTTGATTATCTTCACTAGAGGTGGTATTTAAAACCCTTTACATGGGGACACGCCCCTTTACCATAATACGATTCCCTAGAGCCTCTGTTCTGACCCCCATTAACTGTTGTGATTCTGGTTTGACCGCATCCAGTATCGTCACAGTTCATTGCTTAGCTACAGGTGTCTTTTTGTATAATTCATTAGCGCTCAGGTAAGCGTAAGTAGGCCTAAGTGTTGTAGAAATTACGTCATCGTCATAATCTCTCTGTTAACAAATTTCTTCTGATGGTTATTTGAATGTGGCGGACCGCAGTGAAAACGGAATTTTGTGTAACTTATTATTAGGTATATTGTACAATTAGACACACATTTAAGTGGTTTATTTTTGTTCGTTTTCTTCTGATTTGTTTAAAATATTAAATTAACTAAACCAATTGATGTATCTAAAAGGATACATTACGAATTTAAGGGGTAAATCTGTGGTCAGAATGAAACACAGCCGTTTTTGAGCCATCTTTTCCTAGGATGACCCTATAGTCCTTCGTCATGTCGTTGATACTGTGTGATGGCAACAAGAAACTACGTAGTAATTTATTTATATTTAGATTTTACATTTTTACTCATATTTCTGTGCATAAAGTTTTATTTTCCTTCTCCACTCGTCCCATCCATGCACTCCATGTTCTCCAGTCCTCTTGTTCTCATTCTAGTTCATATTTCTTGCGTCCACGAGTTTCGAGGCCTTCCTTTCCTTCTTCTTCCAGGTGGACACCATTCCAATGTTTTTCTGGTAACCTTTCTTCTTGAATATGTAATACATACCCATACCAATTGTTTACGTATTATATAATGTAATATTAAATGCTGAAATGTTTCCTCAGACCAACAGCAGGATATCAAAGAACAGACAAAAAAACACAACACAGAAATAAGACAACAACTAAAAGTAGAGGAATTAAACACAACAATAGTGAAATACAGAACAAAAAGAATAATTTGCAAGGATGACTGAGGATAGAATACCAAAAGCAGCATACAGCTATTCACCACGAGGAAGAAGTTTGGGAAGACCAAAGAAAATATGGAAACAACAGCAATTTAGAGCCTGAACAGGCTAGTATAAGCCTAAACCGTGAAGAAGAAGAAGAATATTGAATATTACTAAATGATAATAAACCAGGAAAAAGCCCTCAGTCAGGTTGATCGGAACCGGTGTTTAAACCCAGTGCCTCCCGTGTAACAGTTTGATACGCTTTTGCTTGAGCCAACTCTTGCGACTTGAATAGAGTTGAAAAGTTATTGGGTGCGGAATAAGATAGTTAAATTTGGGAGTATATTTAGCACATCACCATAAAACATGCAACGAATAAAAAATGTTATCAATATTTGAGAAGTACGAGATAAGAGTAGATGTGATTTTTATGTAAACTATTACTCACCTCTCTCGTCTGCTTATCTGATCAGCTGCAAGTGCAAGTGTTTGATTACATTTAGATTTTGTTTTGAAACAATTGAATTATATTATAATGATATTGTGAAAAGAAAAATTAATATGATGATCTTGTAGAAGATTTCCGGGCCATGGTCTTGAGGCTTGTAGTTCCCCGATGTTTCGCCAGAGACTGCGTCCGTCATCCTCAAGAGTGACCGCACCTATAATTCCCTAGTAAAGCTGCAAAGCTTAGCATTAAACTGCTATGATTGCAATGGGGGCACGCCGTAGCGTAGTAGTTAAGACACTGCGCTGCAAGCCGGAAGGCCGAGGGTTCAAGTCCCGGTGGGGTCAGGATTTTTAAACTGACCCAAACCTTCTGGCGGCCTGGAGTCGACTCAGCCTCTAACAGAAACGAGTACCAAACACTTGTTCTGGGGGTAAAGGTGGCCGTCACGCAGGGCTGACAACCCGGCTCACATCAAGTGCCGATTGTCCAGAAAAAGTGGGAGCCTTAACCTCCCACTACCCCAAGGGCCTCCTGAGGCCTGTAGTGGGAATACTTTACTTTATGATTGCAATGAAAGACCTGCCCTCGGGCAGAATTACCGTGGATGGATGGATATGAATATTGTTTCCCCAAAACATTAGGCGATATCCCACTTCAGATTGAATAAAAACAAAATAAGCAGGACGTAAATAATTTGTAGAAATATGTAAAATTAAGTTCCTCAATCTTAAGAACTATTCAGGGGAAAACATTATTTGCTAAAATACACAACACCGAAATTAGGGACAAATGCCATATTCAAGACATAACCAAATTTATTGTAGATAGACGAAAATATTGGAAGGGTCATATAGAAAGAATGGAAGAAAACCGGCTTGCAAAAAGAGCTAAAGAAGATAGACCAATGGACGGGAGAAGAACAAGAGGAAGACCAGCCAAGAGATGGATAGACAGTGAATGCACATCCAGTACGTCTTCCTCCGAGGAGTGATTTTGGAAATAAAACAGGATGAAAATCCTACAAATTAAGTTTAAGAAGAAGAAGAAGAAGTTCCTCAATAATCAAGGATTCAGATCATGTAGTCCATGAGCACGAATTATGGCATTCTTTATGATCCTCCAGGTACATAATATATTGTGAAAATATGTCATATAGTGTATAGTATAAGGTACAGTGGCTAATAAACTAGATTTTGCATAAGTAATACATTGCTATGAATTCTTGTGTCCCACGCTTATGAATTATAAGCGAATTGCTGTCCAGACAAAGTTGTGTACAGGAATTTGCAGGTTGAGTTATGGGCAACACAACATGGAATAAGTCTCAACTTTAAATTACGAGGTTTCATAGTAAAAATGATGTTCGTGACAAGTATCTTAAAAAATTCTGGTTTCGTGATGTTTGCAAATTATACTTGGCTTCCTTTCTTTCAAAAATGAAGTAAAAACCATAAAACCTTATTATACAATGGTGTGTTTGCTATTATGAGTTAGCTAATTTGTACTAGAATAAAAAGAACCTTAGGTCGGAAAACAAGGAAAGATACGAAACTTAAATTATATATAAAACAATGGCTGTACCTTTGTTGTTGTATGGAAGTGAAAATTGGATAATGAAATCAAGGGATAAAAGCAGGATACAGACTGCGGAAATGCTGTTTTTACGTAATGTGAAAGGATGCACAAGAGCGGATAGAATAAGGAATGCAACTATACGAGAAGAATTAAATATATATAAAATTGAAGATATAATCAGCGAAAATAATAAGAAATGGACAGAACACTTAATGAGAATGAACAACGAAAGAATACCCAAAAAGAACCTTCCTGTATAATCCCAGAGGAACAAGAGATGTTGGCCGACCACGTAGAAGATGGACTCCACTTTTAACTTCGCCGGAACAGGCTGCATAGCCTAAACCTTGTAGTAGAAGAAGAAGAAGAAGATAAAAATCTTTAACGTCAAATATGTTGTTAAATGGTACACATAATTAAAATATAAAATTATGAAATATTTACCTAAAAGGTCCGTCTCCTCAACCTATAGATTTATCTCTAGCGCTTTCGGGACTAGTCCCATCATCAGAGCATGATTCAATACTGGTAGAAATATGAAAATCTCTCACCGTAGCCGAGTGGTTAAGGCAAGAAACCTAGGTGCAAAGCTACGGGGCTTTTGCGCTGGTTCGAGTCCCCGTGAGGGAGGGAATTTGCTCATGGAATTTCGGTCAGTATGGGACCGGTGTTCACCCACCATCGTGAGGCATTTGGATAACTACAATAAGTAGAGACTCCAGATTGAGAAAACCCGGTATAACGGCTGAGGGACCCGACATGCTGACCACATGTCCCCCCTACACTGGTTCGATGATCCTCTACCTCTGTGATTAACACATATGGATGCGAGGTCAGCAGTGCAACATACTGTTGGACTTGTTTTGTCTATCTTACATGTTCCATTCTTTACTATATTCATATTCTGGTAGTTTCTCTGTTTATGTCTCAGTGACCAGTTAGTGAATTTAAGCCGAGAACTAACTTTTCATTGCTGAAATTTGAATAAAACAAAATTACAGAAGAATGTGGATTGAAGATATCTACAGAGAAAACCAAAAATACGGTATTTCATGGTGTATTTCCTGTCAGAAGTATAATTGTACTTGATAATAACATTTTGGAGCAGGCGAATAATTCTACATATCTAGGATGTAATATCTCACATGAAGAAGAAAATGATATCAATGCAAAAATATCAAAATATTTAAGGATTTTAAGGTTAATAAATTATATCTCCAAGCTACAGTTAGTCCAAAAACTTTCAAGACTAGAAGTGTATAAAACACTGGCTCTTCCAACTCATTTGTATGGTAGCGAAGTATGGACATTGAAACAGAAGGATATGCGGAGACTTATATCTGCTGAAATGGGATACCTTCGGAGGACTGCAGGATGCACACTACTAGATCACAAAAAAAAAAAATGAAGACATCTTAGAAGAATTACACATGGAACCATTAGAAAACAAAATTTCTGATCATATGTCAAGATCGATACATCATGTTCATCGAATGGAAGAACACAGGATATACAAACAAATGTTATGCTATCAACCAGGACGTCCACTCAAAAGACTTTTGGATGGTGTTTCTCTTGAGGTCGAAATAGGTCAACAAATGGCCTAAATTCGTGAATTATGATGATGATGATGAAATTTGAATAAAATGTTCGGCTCATTTTCGGAGTAACACGTTAAATAAATGAACTAGCAACTGAGATGAGTATCTTAACACATAAGTCATTAAGATAGAAAATCCGGAGCAGCATCATTAGAGAGGAATGTGAAATTGAAGCTGTCAATATTTTGGTTAAGAGTGGGAAGATAAAATAATGGAATGAACACATCGATCTGAGGAGAACATGAGACTATAATGAAGATGAGGGACTTGTTACGTAATGGGGAAGTTGTAGCTCCTGATGTCAAGATAATGGAAAAACAACGTAAGTTACAGAACGATAGAGTGGATGCAACAAGTAAAAACCTTAGAACAGAAGAAACGTAATGCTTTTCCTATTTTTTCACCTGCCGCGGTGGGACTAGTGGCTATGCTCCTTGCCTCTGGTCCCGAGGGTCGCGGGTTCAAACCCGGCCGGGGTCGATGGATTTTTTTAGGATGGAAAAATCCAAGGATCGAGAGTCCTCCGGGAGGGACTTTAAGCCGTGGGTCCCGAGTCTGAAGATTTTCAGGCTCGTAAAATACCCCTAAGCCTGAATGAAAAGGCCTCTAAGCAAAATTTACCGAATTTTCCCGTCCTAGTACTACCTTGGTTTCCTAGATGTCGCTGACCACGGAGCACTCAAATGACATCTACACGAAAACAAGTGTAACTAAGTTAGTATGGTTCAGATTCTTGTGTAGGGGGAGATAGCCTAAATCTCTGTTAAAAGAAACATGGGCTTACAATATACAAGAAGATCTTTATAAAAAGCGAATTTGAAATAGTACAATGTTACTATAAATTATATTTGAAATTACAAACTTGTATAACTATCGTTAGGAGAGACTTAGAACATGATATTGGCATCAATGGAAAGAGAAACTCAAATATTTTTTGAGTGTTAACCCTTAAATTCGTAATGTATCCTTTTGGATGATATTGGCATCAATGGAAAGAGAAACTCAAATATTTTTGTGTGTTAACCCTTAAATTCGTAATGTATCCTTTTGGATACATCAGTTGGTTCAATTAATTTAAAATTGTTAATAAATGAGAAGAAGAAGAAAAAAAGAAACCATTTAATTGTGTGTCTAATTATACAATATACCTAAAAATAACAATTATACAAGATTCCGTTTTTACTGCGGTCTGCCACATTCAAATAACTAAGAGAGAAATTTGTGCTTTGCTAATTTAAGGGTTAAAATTTGTATTGGCACGAATGGGGAATGAAAGAGATCCATGTAAACATACTGTAGGAAAACCAGAAGGAAAACGCCCAGTAGTAGATCAAGAATGATGTGGGAGTATAGCATTATTCAAGATTTGAGGGAAGTTGATTATACAAAGGAATGATTGAAAAACTTTATAGCTCAGAATAGGGATGTATTGAGAGCATATCGCTCGTTTACTGCAAAAACGTCATAACTCAAAAAATCACGATATTTTAGTTAATACCACGGGGAGACTTGAAATGACGTATTTAAAACTTCAAATGCTTCTCCTGAAAAATTGTTATTTTCGAGTTATGACATTGTTGCAGCAAATGAGCGATATATCCATGCGGCTATGAACCTATGGGTTCAATAGTGCCTTATTGGTAATATTTTTATATTGAGGCTGGTAAATATATACGTTCAGTAAAGATGTCCACAGGGAGCATTATAATTAACATCACATATTATACATAAGTCCACCGCTGTGGTCTCGAGGTAGCGTGCTGCCTTGTCACGCAGCGGGCCCGGGTTCGATCCCCGGTCGGGACAGTTTTTCTGGGTGAGGTTTTTATCGGGGTTTTTCCTCACCTGTAAGACAAATGTCAGGAAAACTTTAAGTCCCAAACAGTCCCCGAAAGCGTATGGCCATCATCATCATCATCATCATCCTTTACCGGTGTGGAAAGCAACGGGAAGCTACCACACCTACAATTCCTAGTAAAGCTGTAAGCATAGCATGAAAATGCTATGATTGCAGTGAAGGACCTGGATGGATTATACATATATTCTTTCAGATGAAATTACGTCTCACGTGAAATAAAAAAAGTAAAGTGATCCCGCAACAGGCCTCAGGAGGCCCTTGGGGTAGTAGGAGGTTAAGGCTCCCACCTTCTCCAGACAATCGGCACTTTATGTCAGCCGGGTTGTCAGCCCTGCGTGACGGCCGCCTTTACCCCCAGAACAAGCGTTGGTACTCATTTCAGTTAGAGGCTGAGTCGACCCCAGGGCCATAGTGCCGCCAGAGGGTTTGGGTCAGTTTAAAAATCCTGACCCCAACGGGACTTGAACCCTCGACCCTCCGGCTTGTAGCTCAGTGCCATAACCACTACGCTACGGCGTGCCCCCTCACGTGAAATAATATTTCTTTTTTTATGATTGTATGATCCATGTGTGTTCTTCTCAGAAGCAAGGAGCAACTTGCCTTATAGGGGGGAAAACAGCACTTACCCATTCCTGAGGAAATATAGAAAGTGAAATGTATATTGAGATAATAATAATAATAATAATAATAATAATAATAATAATAATAATAATAATAATAATAAATAATTTTCGAAATTAACATATTTCATACTAATTTTTGTATATCGGGAAGCGGAATTTTATGTGCTAAAAGTTAAAATTGCAACATAGTATATTACTATCTTCAATTTTATGAAAATAATTGAATTTGTGAGATACAAATGGAAAATATTCCATACTAGCTAATACCCGGCGTGCGCTGCTACGTCTAAATAAATGAAAAATAATGTGTTTTTATGTTTTGTTGAATAAGTAGAAGGAGAAATAATTATAAATTTATATTTTTTTTACATGCCCCATGCTGATTACCCGATGTTGCCCTGGAATCTACTTATCTCGATCTTCTTGGCATAAATGAGCTAAAAGACAAAATTCGTTATTGTGAGTTACCCGTAAAAGAATACCCGCCATGTGCTGCTATGCTTGCACAAGAATCTACGTTTTTGTCTCGATCTTCTTGGCATCAATGAAAGAAAAAAATAGTTATTGTTAGATCCGTAAAAGATGAACATGGGCTGTCGTGGACAGGAATTATGATGATGGCCATATGATTTCGGGGACTGTTTAGGCCTTAAAATGTTCCTGGCATTTGTCTTACAGGTGAGGAAAAACCTCACCCAGAAATACTGCCCCGACCGGGGATAGAACCCGGGCCCGCTGCGTGACAAGGCAGCACGCTACCTCTAGACCACAGCGGTGGACATGACGGACTTAAAAGCCTCGATAATACTCCTACTAATATATTAATGATGTCATCCTACCTTGTACTATGCATGTGACAGTGAAAAAATTAAGATTCCATTTACATAATTGTACCTGTTGGTAGGTGCCGTCGTCCTCAACTTTGTTAAAATATTGTATATAAAATTAACTGGAGCGCTTTCGGAAGTTATCTTCGATCTTCTGCAGGTTGAGCTTCCGCTACTCGTTGTTGTGTACGGTGATGTTTACTCCCAACTGTTCATAGCAGCAACTGACTTGTTTTTTTACCATCTCGTATAATAGGTTTGACTGGAGTGCGTTCTCATTAAGAAGTGAGGTGTTGTTTGTTTCCTTTATGATTTCAAGGTCTTCAAACAACACCTCACTTCTTAATGAGAACGCACCCCAGTCAAACCCATTATACGAGATCGTAAAAAACAAGTCAGTTGCTGCTACAAACAGTTGGAGTATACATCACCGTACACAACAACGAGTACGGGACAATCCATATCAAATCGGACAGCAAAAAATCTTGCAATTTATTTTTTTAAATTTCATGTATCCCTAAATATAGTGAATACATTTATAAACGTATTAATACAGAAATTTAATTTTTATCATTTATAGGTTCGTAGTCATGATGATCTGAAATTATCGTAAATATGATAAACTAAAACGTTTACTAGCTAATATTTCTGAAACGGTAAACAGCAAAAATTTGTTTCAAACGTATTTATATAGGTGATATCATGTAGTTTAAGGGTGTTATTTTTATAATTAGGATATTTTTATTTTCGGTGTCAATTTTCTGTTTTATGGCGGTTTACTGCAGTACATATCAAAAAATGAAAATGGAAAAAATACAGGATACTACTCACGTAATAAGGATTAATTTCCAGCAATTACATTTTTGGAGAGTTGAATAGTTCAGACAATATAAATGTTTTTTATTCTATTTTCGTAAAAAAAAAACTCGCGGGTCCACGGCGCAGCAGATTTATTTCACGACCAAGGTCGCGCGCGTACTTTATTGAAAGAGCTTCATCAGTGACTTTTTCAATTGCCATTAAATCGAATAGATTATTATATGTTCTGCTTAGTGGAACAGTATCGTAAATTTATAAAAGTGGCGATATTTTAATTTTTACGCAGTAGATATTTATCAAATTTTATTGCTGAAGTGAGAAGTAAAGAGCTCTGTTACTTACGTTTACTGTGAATTATTAAACAAATTATTTATAACTAACTCACTCACTGGCTTTGTGGAACCTGCAGGTTCATGGCAGCGCGGACATAAGCTCTCCATACATCCCATTCCGAGCTAACGTTTTCCAATTATTCCCTGTATAATCTACTTCCCTCAAATCACGTATAATGTTATTCTCCCACCTCATTCTTAGTCACCGGAAGCTCAAACTGCAGAAGATGGAGGATAACTTCCGAAAGCGTTCCAGTTAATTCGATATACAATATTTTAACTAAGTTGAGGACGACGGCACCTACCAACAGGTACAATTTAATTTATAACTTTCATCATATGACTTCACCTCAACGGAATTTGATATGAATTTTACTAGTACCAAAATTATTTTAGAAAATCAAAATATAGAACAGGTGTCTAGTTTCAAATATTTGGGGGCTGTGATGTTGGCTACAATGTGGAAAGAGATATTGACTCCAAAATAAATAAATTTCAGACGGTGTGTGGAACAATACAGAGAACATTCAAAAATAAAATTAGAAAAGAAACCAAGATAAAAATGTATAATGTTATGGCGGTTCCCACAATATTGTATGGATGTGAAACTTGGGCTCCAGTGAAAAGACAGAAGGATAGAATACAGACGGCAGAGATGCGGTTCCTAAGACAAGTAAAAGGATGTACAAGACTTGATAGAATAAGAAATGAGGATATAAGAGAAGAATTGAAAGTACAGCCTTTATTGGATAAAGTCACGAATTACAGACAGAAATGGATTGATCACATGGATGGAATGAGTAAGGAGAGATATCCATTGTTAGCCAGGAACTATCAAGCAAGAGGAAGGCGTGATGTTGGAAGACCTAGAAGACGTTGGGCTGATGCAATATGAAGTCGGAACGGGCAATTGCCTAATCCCTGGAGTGATGATGATGATGATGATGATGATTTTACTAGTATTTATTTACATAATTGCTCTGTAGATCTATGGTATACCAGGAAAAATATTGTACTGCGTTGCAATTTTAAATTTTAGCACTTAAAAATTATTTCCCAACTAATGAAGGCTAAGTAAAATATGACGCTGGAAATGAATTGGAAAGGATTCTAAATAAGTTACAGTAACAAGTGAGCAAAATTGTGTGTCAGCAATGGATATTGCTTGCCAGTCATGTGGTGCAAGGCGCCAGTCGTGCCGTCATGTACCGTCAAGATTATATCATTATTATTCTGCACAGTTTGTCAGTAATCTGTGCAACATTTACAAAGGTGCGAACTCAGACTTCATAACTACATTGCCAGATCACATATATCTAAATAATTCATTCAGTTTAGATATGTTGACGAACAAAGTTTGAATATTTAGCGAATTTCGAAGGAAGTTCTCATGAAAATATATTTAAAAAATTACAAATCTTCTTCTTCTTCACGGTTTAGGCTTATTTACTAGCCTGTTCCGGCTCCAAATAGCTGCTCTTTCCATCTTTTCTTTGGTCTTCCCAAACTTCTTCTTCCTCGTGGTGAATAGCTGTATGCTGCTTTTGGTATTCTATTCTCAGTCATCCTTGACAAGTGTTCTTTCCAGTTTGTTCTGTATTTCTCTATTGTTGTGTTTAATTCCTCTACTTTTAGTTGTTGTCTTATTTCTGTGTTATGTTTTTTGTCTGTTCTTTGATATCCTGCTATACAAATCTTCTTCAGTCGAATTTAGTAGACCCTGAACCGCGATTTGAACCCTAAATATCTAACTCTAAACGTTAGTGTATTACCAGAGACGTATAGTTCGAGGTCTCAGGTTCAAATCCCGGTTCAGGCGTTTATTTTTATTTTCCTGTCACATTTGACCTACGCTGAAAAAAAAAAATAGGCTAGATATTAAGTAAATTTTAAATTTTTCTCTTCAAATTTAATTTATCTTTCATTGAGAAATGTTAAATTAATAATAAAAACATCATAGATATTAAGTGTTTTGGATGGAGATTCTATGGGCGCTTATCTAGGCTTATATTACCTTATCAATACAGTCCGGATTTCTATGCAATTACATATGTTTTCCTTGATATGTTTCAGTCTGAGATGTTCAAATTTCAAAGACTATTAGAACCATTATATTTCGTGTTCATATTACGTATTTTACATATTTCGGCCAAAACTACATATTTTAAACATAATTACATATTTTTGCATATTACGTCAAACGCTTAATTGAACGTATACGTCTATCTAATTGAGAATTCACCAATGACGTTCTGTGTTGACGATAATTCGATTTCAGAATATAAAAAATATAATTTTTGCTGGTCGACAAGAACTAATTCCTGAAAATATCGAAAAATACATTTTAACTTATTGTGTTTTCGTGTCATGATACACTTTAGAGCTGTACTTAATCTGATGGAACACACTGTATTTATGCATGCAATTTATGTAAAATAATTTTTCACCTTTTTACACGATTTATATTAACTTGACCTGTATCCTATGTAACGGAATCTTTCAACAGGATTTTCACCCACTTAAAAACGTTGGATCGACTTGTAATTTTGTATATTTGTAAAGGGCCAATCACAATACAATAATTTCATAATTTCTTTTCTAAGATCCTGGCCAGGATCATGCCGACATCAAAAAAATAAAGACCGGTATAATAGGTTGCGGATGTAACGACCTTTTAGTCCGTCGTTGTGGTAGCTCAGTTGGTAGAATAGTGGACTGCAGTGATATATAATTTCGGTAATCCATAGATCGCTGGTTCAAATCCGGCTCGGAGGATATTTTTAGAAGAGTATTACTTTTAGCTTACACTACTATAGAATTGAAAGATATTTATATTTTTAGAAAACCAAACTAAAAAATAAAAAGTAATAATTTAAAAAAACTAAAACAACACGCTTTATTAGAAAACCAAACTAAAAAATGAAAAATAATTTTAATTTCCAACAAGCTTGGGATAAACTTAAAGTGGTCTCCAACACATCTAGAATAAAACTAGAGTTATGTACAAAAAAAAAATTACCATCAAACGCGTGTGGTGCTCTATATCAATTAATATATTTGATAAAATGATATTGGTAAAAATAAAGTCCCTAAGAAGAAAACGTAAAAACCACATAAAGCACCCCACGCTTTTGATGGCAAATTTTTTTTTGTAGATAACTGTAGTTATATTCTAGATGTGTTGGAGATTTTTTGTTGACCACTTTAATTTTATCCCAAGCGTGTTGGAAATGAAAAATTATTTTTCATTTTTTAGTTCGGTTTTCTAATAAAGCGTGTTGTTTTAGTTTTTTAAACTATTATTCATTAGTTACATGAAAACATTTTTTTGCGCGATAGTGCGTTTTGTTGTACTTACAGCAATGGCGACCATGATTGAAAGTGCAACTTCCTATATTTCGGGGTTGCCAACCTAAATAACTACGTACATTGTAATACAATTGTACTGTAATATTACATATCACAAAACGCGTGTGGAAAGTAAAACCACTGCCCTCTATGTATACTACATACAATTTATATACAAAAAAATATCCAAAAGGTAGTGTTAATATACATTATACCTACGATACAAATCACCACATTACATTTGAAACAATATAAAACAATAAATACGTACTTGCCGCCATTTTATCACTAATATTGGTCTCACGGCCTCCTGTAGTTTCAACTAATAAACATTGCCCACACTGTTAACGTTAGTTAATTGTTTGTAATGAACGCAAATATTTCCAATAAATGTTATTTTACTATTGTTTATTATTTTGAAAACACCCATCGCGCAAAAAAATAATGTACAGCGCACGTTTGTGAAGTGTTTTACAGTGTATCCTTTTGGATCAGTTGGTCTAATTAATTTAATGTTTTAAATACATTAGAAGAAAACGAACAAAAAGAAACCACTTAAATGTGTGTCTAATTTATACAAATACCTTTAACAGTTACACAAGATTCCGTTTTCACTGCTGTGCGCCACATTCAAATAACTAACAGAAGAAATTTGTGTTTTGTCAATTTAAGGGTTAATAACCTCGCTATCACACGGTTTTTAAACATTTTCCTCGATTCTGTAAAAACCACTCCCCAACCTCACTTTGTAATATAGGCTTCTATTAAAAATTTGTAATCGCTTGAAAAAAATTAAATTAATATTCCCGCCATTAATATAAATAAATTAAACATTTTTAACTTTTGATTTTACGTAAATATTACATATTTTGCTGTTTTTTTTTGTTACATATTTTACATATTTCATAGGGTAGGCGGCTCCGTGGCGCAAGCGGTTACACTCTTCGCCTCTCACCTTTGCACAGTGTGCTATTTTAACAATCTAGAGGGATTTAATTCAAAATTTCAAGGTTAATTAATAAAAGTGATATTTTGTAATTTACATGTAAACAAACCTGTTAGCATATACGTATAATTATTTTGTTCCTAGGCATGCGCAGGGACTCATAAATAAGGTCTAAACACAAGAGTCACGCGCAGATGCTTAATCCGTCTTGTTGAGTAGCTTGATTAATCGAGCTGCTTTGTGTAGAGAATAAAGTCGGTTTACATGTTATTGTCATGTTTATGTTTAGTTTAGGGTTCTGTAAGTTACATAAGATAGGTTCCATCTGTTTAGATTTACAAGAATGTTAATATGAAAGAAGAATTTTAACTGTGTTCCAATTAAGTTTATTATCCAGATATTTTAGACTAGAACTTTCTTATATGAACGTATATGGCCTTCTAATTGCATAATTTCTATTTATTGACATCCCTTCTGTTGGAAACAGAAGAGAAAACTTAGGTTCATCTGCGTTTCTTTAGCTTATTCTTTTTTGATTCACAATAGTTCCCCTTACTTCCCGGCACGCAATTTTTTTAAGTTTGGTCCGGAAATAATAAAAGGGAACATTGTGATGCAGTTGGTGTTTAAACAAATTAAGCATGCAATAGTATCTGATGTCGATAAGAAGAATTTAAAGGCCTACATGAGAAGTGTGTCAGCGCGCTGGGGTCCCGAGATCGAGTCTCGGACACTCCATGTAGGTTTCGTAGTGGACGAAACGGAGATTGGGCAGGTTTTTCTCGGGGGTTTCTCCCGTGTTCCCCTGCCACAATTTCATTCCACCATTTCTCCATACTCATCTCATCTCATCCATTTCGTTTCATTTCATTCATCTGCTCCCGTGATGGTGCGTCAGGCGTGGTTGGCCGGCACCCTAGTGTCATTCACAGACATCTATATAGGGGCTTCATCTAATCTCATCCCTCATTCCGATCAGAGTTGAGGATCCATCCATCCATAGTAATTCTGTCCGAGGCAAGTCTTTCACTGTAATCATAGCATTTTCATGCTATGCTTTGCAGCTTTACGGGAATTATAGGTGTGGTAGCTTCCCGCTGCTTTCCACACCGGTGAAAATGATAATGATAAGGATGATGGTGATGACCGGATGATTTTCGGGGACCGTTGGGCCCTAGGCTTCCTGAAATATGTCTTACAGGTAATGAAAAACCCCGAAATAAAACCTCACCCAGGAGCCTGTCCCGACCGGGAATCGAACCAGGGCCCGCTGCGTGACAAGGCAGCACGCTACTTCGAGACCACAGCGGTGGAATGAGTTGAGAATGTTTTATTTTATATCATGTGGTAATACTGCATAAAAATTCGATTTCCACTTATCAACGTTTGTAGATATTTCTCAGTAGAGCGCCCGACCATAGCCAAGCTGCGAAAACATTCTATGATAAAGACAAAGAGCGTTGCAGAAAATATACAAACGGAAGGAAGCAATAACAACAGCACATGACCCTCGCAACGTGTTTTGGAGATAACGCCCTACGATTATAACCACGACCATAACCAATGAAACATTCACTGAAACGGAATATTTCGATAAATACATTGTCACATTAACAATCTAATAAATGACGCCTCTTAAATTAAAATATTGTTCGTGATCTCTTCTCATAACTCTGACGTTGACTCATTGCCAGCTGACGTCATTATTATTTATTATTATTATGAGCGTGCGGCACACTAGAAAAGCACGAAGGCGTCTGAGCAGTCATGGTCCAATAGTTTTACCGCCATCTTTTGTTAAACAGCGACAAAACACAGGCGTATCAGACGTAATTAACCAAGCACATAAATACACTCATTTTATAACTTACCACACATAAAAAGTATTTTTATTTTGTTTCTAAATTTTAACATAAATGACTGCAGTAACTGGACGATGCTTTGGAGGTCAATGTCACTGATAATAAATCACACACTTTATGGTTACATGCATGACAGAGATGTGTCTTGAAGGCAGAAAGGAAAATTATAAAATGAAAGCAAGATTTGTTTTCGCGACTCTACCATTTATTAATAACTAAGTAAACTATTCCATTGGCATTATCAAACCTGTGGGTTCATGACCGCGTGGACAGTCTCCATACTTCCCTATCCTGAACGAATGTTTTCCAATCGTCCTCTGTATAATTTACCTCCTTCAAATCATGGTTAATGTTATTCTCCCACTTTATTCTTGTCCTATCTACTGGGTAGTTTCACTCAGGATTTCCTACATGGAGATTGCACGCCCCCCTTTCATTCCCCATTTGTACCACGTGTCTTGCTCATTGCAGTCCCTTATTCTTGGCCTTTCTACTGGGTGCTTTGCCTCTGGATTTCCTACAAGGAGTTTTCGTGTCCCTCTTTCATTCCCCACATGTCCTGTCCATCGATGTCTTATAAGACTTAACTGTTCTTAGTATATCTGATTTCCCGTAAATATCATGCAGCTCACTGTTATGTAGCCCTCTCCATTCGTCTCTCGGTCCAATTTTTTTTTCTAAGACCTCTGTTCTCAAATACTCGTAATCTTTTCTCCTCATTTAAAGTAAGAGACCATGTTTCGCATCCATATAACTGGATGAATAACAAGTTCTAATTCAAATATAAATACCGTACCGTAATATTTTTATGTAAATACCTACCAGTATTTTAAATAATCTGGGTTAAATCACATAAATTATTTCTTGTTTTATTTTTCAGATTAATCAAAAAACTCGACATTTTTCATATTTATGAAATCTCATTGTAAATGAATTTAAGTCTTAAAACGCATTGCGTGGCATAGTGACCTACACTCCGCCTGATAGTAAGTGGGGGAATTCCTTATTTCTGATCAGGCTGACGCAATTCACTGACTTGAATATTATTTTCAGTGTCTTGTCAGTCATGACATCAGAACATCTATGCTGTACCGATACATTAATTGAAGTGATCGGTAAAGCCAACTATTCATTCTCGTTTGAATTAACATGTTACTGAGTTTAGTGCAATTTTTATAAGTAATGGAAAAAATCTTCGCTGTCAAAAAAGTGGGAAATTTCATTCTATGCGGTAAAATTGGTAGTTTTGGAGGGTCAAGTAGAGAAGTTCTCATTGTTCACTTCAACAAAGAGTTTTTAACCCCCCCTCTCCGCTGTCTTATCAATATTGGTAGGTGATTTTTGTAATTAATATTAAGAAAAATGTAATATTGAAAGAAATATTTTTTGCATTTTTATACACTTTTCCATTTTTTACTACATAAAAATAGTTTTTTAAATTTTTACCACATAAAAATCCGTACCCTATTACTCTTATCTTCGGAGTAACGCAACTTCGCCTTTCATGTCCCCCAACCTCAGAAGTGGCAGCGCGGACACAAGCTCTCCATACATCCCATCCTCAGAAGTGGCAGCGCGGACATAAGCTCTCCATACATCCCATCCTGGCTACCAGTACATTCCCATGACTGCATTTTTGACGATTGTATCATAGGGTAAAATTCATCTAGATTGTATTTTTACAGTGAAAGACCGTCACTCTTTCGGCCAAGGTAACTCTTTGACCTGTATGACATGTTATTATCCTTCCGATGCCATAGCTCGCGGGGTCATCTAAATACAGAACCCCTCTTCCACGAACAAGATACCATCGGAGAGAATGTGGGCCCTTGAGTAGCCCTATGTCCCGCGCTGTAGTCGAGCGGTTAAGGCAAGAAGCGTTGTCGCAGAGCTAAGGGACTTGCGCTGGTTCGAGTCCACATGGAGAAGAAATTTTCTCATGAAATTTCGGAAAGTATGGGACCAGTATCCATCCAGCATCGTGAGGAATTTGGGTAGCTACAATAAGTAGCCGGGAACGCCGTAGCGTATTGGTTAAGACAATGCGCTACAAGCCAGAAGGTCGAGGGTTCGAGTCCCGGTGGGGTCAGGATTTTTAAACAGACCCAAACATTCTGGCGGCACTGTGGCCCTGGGGTCAACTCAGCCTCTAACTGAAATGGGTACCAGCCACTTGTTCTGGGGTAAAGATGGCCGTAACCCAGGGCTGACAACCCAACTGACATCAAGTGCCGATTGTTCAGAAAAAAGTGGGAGCCTTAACCTCCCACTACCCCAAGGCTTCCTGAGGCCTGTAGTGGGATCACTTTACTTTACTTTTACGATAAGTCGAGGCTCTAGGTTGAGAAAACCAGCTATAACAGCTGGGGAACCCGAATTGCTGACGACATGTCACCCCTACACTAGCTGAATGCTCGTCTACCTCTGTGATTAACACATGCGGCCTGCTGGTAGGCCAAAGTCCTTCTAGGCCTGTCGCGCCATGGAGTTAGAAGTGGCCCTATGCAAGGTTTTTGTGTGTCCGAAACCAGAATGTTATGGAACCAGGAGCTTCAGTGTATGTGAAAAGAATTTCGACAATGATTCGAAACTGGAATAGAACAATCACAAGATAAAATTCAGGACTCACGCTCTACCGTTAGAGTCAAACATTCTGCCAAAATCATGCTCAGTTTCTAGGTAATTGGCAAGCATCGATACATCCTGAATATCAGCCTCTTCAATAACAATTTTTCATCCTCATTGAGGTCCAAATATTTTAGTTACTTCTTTAATAATTGATCTAGTTATTTAGCAAAGAGGTTTTACGAATGAATTCAGATATATGAAATTTCGAAAATGATTTCTAAAACACTTTCCATATTTGCAGCACACTTCATTGTATTTCATGTTATGTCGAATTTTACTATTTTCGACAAAATGTTAATACGAACAAATGGACATTTGAAACAATGCTCAAGAATTAACCATTAAATAGGTTTATAATGAACTGCGGTCTATGTAAATATAATTATTAGACTGTTTAAAGATAAAATTATTTTTTAAAGCCCTTGCGTCTCTCAAGAAATCTTAGACGTTCTCTCCTACAGGGAGTAAAACATGGAATTCCCTTCCACCCTATGTCAGAGACTGTCAAACTATAACATCCTTCAAAAACAAACTAAAGAATTATTTAATAACAAACTAACTTATACACCTCACTGATAGTATTCTTTTAGCAATATAAATATATTTAATTATTTATCTAAATAATATTAAGAATAACAAATATTTTTATTTGTTTTGTTTTAAATATTGTATAATCGTAAAATTAGTTTTCTATATCTCATTATTTTCCTGTTTTTTATATACACTAGACAGGGACAATTTAATATGTCTTGCTTGTATACATTTTATTATTAGTTTTAGTCTTAATTTTAACTAATATTAACTGGTTGTATTATAGATCGTAATATGTATATTAGATATTATCTTTTGATCAAATTTTTACTTAGTGTTTAATATTAGAGTTAATTAAGATTGTTATATTCTTATGTAATATATGTTTGTCCTGGTGAGTGGAAGAGAAGGCCACATGGCCTTAACTCCACCAGGCTAAATAAATCTAAATAAATAAAATTCAACCATACTGTAACATATACCCGAGCCGTCATATAGAGCTCTGAAGTTTAGGTTATACGAGGGGTAAAGAGAGAATTCGCCTTCTACTGCTAATAAGGATATGGTTGTACTGGGAGTAGATGTCTGCCACAACCAATAACTGCTCTTGAGGCGGCTATAGCGCGCTAGTAAGGTTTGAAATTGCTGAGATATTGTCAGCTGTGTGTCTGTTAACCACATACATAAAGCGGCCACTCCCACTGAATATCCATATTGGCAATACTGTCATGAAAACGTCAAGGTTGGAGAATCGGTGGCTGCAGTTTAGTTACTCTTGTTTTTGGATAATGTCATTGAGGAACCTAGGATCAGCGTTCCGCCTTACAGTGACATATAGGAAATCAAGGTAGTAGGGCTACTAGGATGGGAATATTCGACAAATTTTGCTTAGAGGTCTTTTTTTATTCAGGGTTAAGGGTCTTTTACGAGCCTGGAAATTTCGGACTCGGGACCCACGGCTTAAAGCCCCTTCCGGATGACTTGTCCCTTGGATTTTTTAATCCTAAATAAATCCATCGACCATAGCTGGGCTTGAACCCGCGTCCCTGGGAACTAGAGCCAAGGAACATAACTATTAGCCCATCGCGACCGACAAGTGTCTTAAATATGATCATGGGGTAGGTTAAAGGTTTCTGACATCTGTCTTGCATGCTAGGGGAAAAAAAAAAAAAAACTATATGGATCTTAGACAACGACTTATTCCTAAGGGCATAAATCACAGCAGCGTACATTGTCTGGTATTACATTATGGAATTTCATATTTTGTAATATGAGGGGAAAACACTTATTAAAAAAAGAGATTATAATTTTAAACTTTAGTTTAGTTTAGTTTAGAAATATCATTAATATCTAGTTGTTACTATTATTAATTAGGTTTCACAATTTTTTATATCTCCTTGCGCCAGTTAATATGTCACTCTTTTCCACATCTCTCTACCATTCCAGTCTCCATCATCCAATTATTTTCCCCTCATGCTGCTTAAAACATCGTCAATCCATGTTAATTTTGCCTGTCCTCTTCTTATTTTACCAGCTTATTATTATTATTATTATTATTATTATTATTATTATTATTATTATTATTATTATTATTATTATTATTATTCTCCTCTAATCTCAATGACGCGACAGACCTAAAAGAGCTGGCTGCACGTCTCAATTCCACAATGTTAATAACAGAGATGGGCGAATATCTAGCAAGTATAGGAGTGAAATATGTTCAAATGTCGGGTCCCCCAGCCGTTATAGCTGGGTTTCTCAACCTGGAGCCACTATTTACTGTAGCTTCACAAATTCTTCACGATGCTAGGTGAGCACCGGTCGATATTCTATGAGAAAATGACTTCCTCCATGGGGACTCGAACCAGCGCAAATCCCGTAGCTCTGCATCAAGGCATGCTTTAAACCGCTCAGCTATGGTCCAACCATAGTAATTCTGCCCGGAGGCAGGTCCTTCACTGCAATCATAGCATTTTAATGCTATGCTTGCAGCTTTACTAGGGAATTGTAGGTGTGGTAGCTTCCCGTTGTTTTCCGCACCGGTGAAGGATGATGATGATAATGATAAGGATGGTGATGATGATGATGGCCATATGATTTCGGGGACCATTTAGGCCTTAAAGTTTTCCTGATATTTGTCTTACAGGTGAGGAAAAACCCCGATAAAAACCTCACCCAGAAAAACTGCCCCGACCGGGAATCGAACCCGGGCCCGCTGCGTGACAAGGCAGCACGCTACGAGACCACAGCGGTGGACATTATTATGATATGGTTCTGAGAGCATAAATTGTGCAATTGACTTTATCAGGAAAGATAAAAGCTTAACATACAGATGGTTGAGAAAATTCATGAAATTCAAATATAATTTTGGGAATCACTGTAGAAGAGATATAAGTGTAGTAGTTGTTAAATTACTGAAGAAGGCCAAGCTTGTATAGAGATGGAATACATTAACATTACGATCCTAATGGACGGTTGCAGTTAACCATATTTTCTTAAACATGGCCCACTATAATAGATGTATAATTTACTACAAGTAGGCTGTGGCATGCTCATAACAATGGATGACATTAAGAAAACGATTTAATTCGAAATGTTTAGAATAAAATGGGAAAAAATAAATGAATTTGGTAGTTAGAATATATCAACATGTATGCTTGATAAATTGTAATATTAAGTTTAGGTTAAGTAGATATAAGATTAATACTTCCATTTTATGTATTTTATTATTACATTGTATAAGAAACAAAATTAGATTAAGAAACCATAATGTAATATAACTGTAAACACCTTAGATTAAGTTTCAACTGGCCGCACTCTGTAAAAGTATAATGAATTAAATAAAGAAATCACGCTAGATAATAAATAGGGAAAAGAGCAGACCTGGGGATATGGGCATTAAGCCCGAGGAAATCCAGGGGTATGGTGATGGGTCTCTTAAATAAAAAAAGTAGGTACTCTTTGGGAGAGGTAACACAGTCGTAACTTACTGTTATGTTCTGATGGTTTGTTGGTTCGAATTCAGACAGACTAACAAGGGACCTGACTGCAATTGCATACTGAAACCTACCTAGAAACTTCTCCCAGAGAAGCGCTGTAATGTACCAAGGCCATGTGCAAAAAGATTATTTGCAGTTTTTAACTGCAAGGCACTAAAAGTCAGCGCAAAATATCTCCTTTAACTATAGGGAACTAATACAACTGGCCCTGAGGTGGACTCAGTCTCTAATTGAAATTAATACCAGACACTTGTTCTAGGGGAAATGCAGCCATCACGCAAGGCTGACAATCCGGCCGACATCAAGTGCCGATTGTCTAGAAAAAAGTGGGAGCATTAACCTCCTACTATCCCAAGAGTCTCCCATAGCTTGTAGTGGCATCGCTTTACCTTCAAATAATTGTGTCCCCTATTTTTTTTTACATTTTTTGTCATCATCATCATCATCATCACTCCAGGGATTAGGCAATTGCCCGTTCCGACTTCATATTGCATCAGCCCAACGTCTTCTAGGTCTTCCAACATCACGCCTTCCTCTTGCTTGATAATTTCCGGCTAACAATGGATATCTCTCCTTACTCATTCCATCCATGTGATCAATCCATTTCTGTCTGTAATTCGTGACTTTATCCAATAAAGGCTGTACTTTCAATTCTTCTCTTATATCCTCATTTCTTATTCTATCAAGTCTTGTACATCCTTTTACTTGTCTTAGGAACCGCATCTCTGCCGTCTGTATTCTATCCTTCTGTCTTTTCACTGGAGCCCAAGTTTCACATCCATACAATATTGTGGGAACCGCCATAACATTATACATTTTTATCTTGGTTTCTTTTCTAATTTTATTTTTGAATGTTCTCTGTATTGTTCCACACACCGTCTGAAATTTATTTATTTTGGAGTCAATATCTCTTTCCACATTGTAGCCAACATCACAGCCCAAATATTTGAAACTAGACACCTGTTCTATACTCTGATTTTCTAAAATAATTTTGGTTCTCACTGGATCTCTTCCTCTAAAAGCCATGGTCTTTGTTTTCCTTACAGAAATCTTTAGATCGTATAATTTACATATTTCATTTAATGCATGCATTGGTTTCTGTAAGTCGTCTTCATTTTTCTGTATTATGATTACATCGTCAGCAAATAGAAGATTATTTATGCACATTTTATTATCCATTCTTATTCCTGGATTTACTAAAACTTTCCATTTATTTAAAATATCGTCTATATATATTAAACAACGTGGGTGATAAACTACATCCTTGTCGTAATCCAGTATTTGTTTTGATTGCATCTGTTCTTTTGAATCCGGTATATATAATTAAATTTGTGTCTTCATATAATGTCTTTATTGTTTCAACAAGGCACAGCGGGTATCCTTTCATTCGTAATATTTCCCATAATTTTTGTCTGTTTACTCGATCGAAGGCCTTATCCAAATCTATAAATCCTATGTGAGTTTCGAAGTTATGTTCTCTTCTCTTTTCTATGAGTTGTTTCAGTGTAAAGACATTGTCTATACATGACCTTCCCTTTCTGAATCCACTTTGATTTTCACTTATTTTTACTTCTGTTATGTTTCTCAATCTATTATTTATTATTTTCGTATATATCTTGAAGCCAGTATTCATTAAGTTAATCCCTCTGTAATTCTCGCAATTTCTCCGGTCTCCTCTTTTGAATATATTCTTCACAATTGCTGTTTTCCAAGTGGTTGGAATCCCATAGGTCTGCCAACATATATTAATTAGATGAAGTATTCGTAGTTTACACAATATTCCACTATATTTGATTAATTCCATATTTATATTATCTAATCCTGTTGCTTTCCTATTCTTAGTGGTTTTCAAAGCCATTTCTAATTCATTTATGTCTATTACATCAATATTTTCCACTTTTATTTCTTCCCCATTGTTCTCTTTTCCTTCAATTTCCTCCTTTTTCCAAAGTTTTTCATAATGTTGGATCCATTCTTGTTCTGGGATTATATTCAATCTGGCAGAATCTTTCTGAGTCTGATTTAGATGTTTAGACATTTATTGTATTATACTAATTTATGGCAAAAGGCTGCACAAGAATGGATCGGTTAAAGAATGAATATACAAGAAGAGAGTTAAATATATATTCATTAAATTATAAAATCAAAGGATATAAAGAAAAATGGTTAAGACATGTAGAAAGAATGAACGTGACAAGATTACCAAAGCAGCATTTAACTACAAGCCAAGAGGTTCAAGGAATGTAGGAAGGCAGTGAAAAGATGGACAGAACAACTGTGAGGCGGAACAGGCATTTTGCCTAGCACGTGGAATGAAGAAGAAGACTAATTGATGGAATGTCGTGCCTTAGCAGAGCGGTTTAAGACATGATGTCTGGCGCAGAGTTATGGGATTTGTGCTGTATCGAGTCCCCACGAGGGAAGACATTTCCTCTTGGAATTACGGCCAATATGGGATCGGTGCCCTCCCAGCATCATGAGAATTTTGAGTAGCTACAATAAGTAGCGGCTGCAAGTTGAAAAAACCATCTATAACGACTGGGGGACCACATGTCACCCCTGTACTGGCTGGAAATAGTCCAGCCGTGTGATTAACACGTTGATGTGAGGCCAGCAGGCGGCTGGTAGAAGAAGGACCTTTTAAGCCTATTGTGCTGTGTAATTTCAGGAAAACGAATAAAATATTACTTACACCACTGTAACCCGAACAAATATGTGAACTTCTTCTTGTAAGTCCATGTTTCCCCTTAAGAGATTTAGGCGCTCTCCCCTAATAATAATAATAATAATAATCATGTTTTATTTATTCTGGCAGAGTTAAGGCACTCTCTTCCATTCAACCAGCACAAATACATATAAATATTTTGACAAATATACACTATACTAATTATAAACAGTTACAGATACATTAAATATAGCAATGTAAATTTCATGTACAAACAACATTTTATACGATAATAACAGGAAGAAATGTAATCATACTAATTTAGTGACACCTGTTTTCGTTTAGATGTCATTTGAGTGGTCCGTGGCCAGCGTTCCGCGTCATACTGACATATCTAGGGAACCAAGGTAGTACTAGGACGGGAAAATTCGGTAAATTTTGCTTAGAGGCCTTTTCATTCAGGCTTAAAGATGTTTTACGAGCTTGAAAGTCTTCAGACTCGGACACACGGCTTAAGATCCCTCCCGGAGGACACGCTCCTTGGATTTTTCCATCCTAAAAAAATCCATCGACTCCGGCCGGGTTTGAACTCGCGACCCTCGGGACCAGAGGCAAGGAGCATAACCACTAGTCCACCTAGGCCGATAATATGTGAACTACATAATTAATTCAGTGGCACTATCGGTCCCATAGGTTCATGGCTGCAAGGATATAAGCTCTCCATACATTCCTATCCTGAGCTAATGTTTTCCAATCATCCCCTATATAAACTACTTCCCTCAAATCCTGGTTAATGTTATTCTCCCAAATATAATGTGAACTAACGGTATTAATAGCGGACGTTTGTGGAACAAGGTCCTTTAATATAAAAAGGATAGCCTATAATTTTGAGAAAGTATCATAGAGGAAGTCGCGGAATATAACAGTGTTGCAACAAAAAGTGGAACAGCTGGCAACTTAAACACATGTGTTGGACCCCAGCAGGAGACAGTAATTTAATTTCAACAACACATACAAGCAATTCGTACTCTCCCTATTTCCGGGGTGGTAATGTTAGGGGATATACTGTACCATTCAGTACCATATTGATATATAGAATCGTTGGTGTGTATTTGAAGCGAATGTCACTGCTCTTTGTTCGCATGCCCATTAATTTATTATCTTCCCCCAATGTTAAATATTATAGTCCTCGGCGGCATGTCAGGATCAGTAGGGGGTGTGATTTAAGTTTCTATATATGCAATTATTACTATCTTTTTATTTTATCAAAGGTTTTCAAAATTGTGCGTTGCTGGTCCTAGGAGCCTCGCGATATTCTAGAAAGACCGCCACGGTAGTTAAAAAAGTATCATAAGTAATGCCACGTGTGATTTCCAATTTATCTAGAGGATTTGAAAATCAAGAGTGTCATTTGTTAAAACTATTTAACGAATAAAATTAAGGTGTTTACTCACTACTAATTATTTAAATACAGTTATTTTTAAATATTTATGCATTTAATGTAAACGGGGATGTTTGAAAACAAATGAGAAATGTTTGGTTATGTTTGATTTGTTCATAACTGCAACTTGATCATGTTATATATTGCCAAATGGGATTGCAATATTGTAAGAATATACCCTAGTGGAGAAAAAACGAAACGAGGAGGAGCTTTCTTTATCTTGGTAATCAAAATTCGATGATTATTGAGATGAAACACGATTGTGATTGGTTGTAAAAGAAAATTCATTAAAACGTGATTGGTCATTGACTCCCATTTGGGGAATGAGTTAAATAGTTGTTGTGTAATAACGGGTGTGAACTTGTCCAAGACCGATATATATCAAGACGGAATTAATTTGAAAAGGAGATATTAAGAACATTTTAGGGTCCAATATGGGAAAGGGAGGATGGCGTATAAGATAGTCCTATAATTCTGAGTTCTTACAGTTTGTATAAGTGTCCTGATGTGATTATATCAATTAAAGTTTAAATATTTCGATGGGCAGGGGACGTACAAAAGAATGACTGAACATGAGGCACCCTACAAAATCATGGAATGTAAATTTGAAGGAAAAAGGAATGTGGGACGACCGAGGCTACATTGGATCGGGTTGGAAAATATGAGAATAGTACAATGTTTCAAGTAGGATCTTGGAAAGGGACACTAAAAATAGAGAAGAGTAAAGCACGTGTGAGATAAGCGAAGCCCTCATTTGGTTTTCAGAGCTACAGAAGAGGAAGGAAATGCCGCTAGGCAAGAAGAAGGAATATTTTACATATAATAGGTTGCTTTTCCCCTCTTTATGTTCTTATCACCTTAATGGTTATGTTAGAATAGGCGTTTAATTCAGTATTCGTATCGTGTGTGCATCCGGATGTTCAGGGAACAGAGTTTCAGGAAAGTCTGTAATAAGATACTACAGTACGACTTCCTTTATACTCATACGTTGTGATGTCTTTTCTATTTTCCCAGCTGTCCCCAGGGGTTTCGCTAACAGTAATATAGGGTTGAAACGGAGGGTGTTGTTTCGTGTTTCTGAAAGCTTTTCCAACTCTTCTCTCTTAAAGGCTTAGCTATTCTACACTGCACCCTTCTAATTTTCTTCTGAAAGAAGATAAAGTTTAGTACAACTTTGTTAGTTTCAATTCCAATGTTTGTCTACCAACTTAGTGAAAATTTCCCTAAATGTTTATTTAAAATTCATTTTAAGTTGATTTTTCATATATACAGTTTTATGCTCACCGCAACTCGTTATTCTCCAGTCTTCTTTCCATACAGCTTCTTCCTGTCTTCATACAATCTTATATATAAAAATTAATGTTTGTTTGTTTGTATATTTGTTTATTCGTACTGTATGCGCGGCCATACCGTTGATCCTATTGTGATGGGGTTTTTTGCAAAATGTTCAGGAGATTCCCGGGATGAACATAGGCTATAAGAGAGTTGTGATACTCAACTCCTACACCCTTAAAAATCGCCGTTTGTGGTGGAAAACGTGAAAAAAGTAGCTCTTTGGACGCTTAAATGGCTTACGCTGCCTAAACCATAAGAAATACACGTAAACCATAAGAAATACACAAAATTAATGTACACAGAATTGAATATCTCAAAAAGCTCTACAAAAACGTCCGCGACAACATATGTTTATCTCTTACGGATAACTCATAAAAACCATTTTTGTCTTTCATTGATACCAAGAGTCCCTTATCTCTTACGGATAACTCACAACAACCATTTTTGTCTTTCATTAATACCAAGAGTCTCGCGCCGTAGCCGAGTGGTTAAGGCAAGAAGTCTTGGCGCAGAACTACGGGTCTTACGCTGGTTCGAATCTCTACGGGGGGAAAAAAATTGTTCTTATGGAATGTCGGCCAGTATGGTCAGAAATGAAATCTAGCTTGGGGGGGGGGGGGAGGAAACTGTTTTGACTCACTCTCATCAATTTTTTTTTTACTCTAATATAATTGTTATATGACGGTTCTTAGCTTATCTGCAAAGGAGGGTACAATTCTAATGTTTATGACTATGTGACGTCATCATTCACACTTCTTGAGCCACAACAGAAGGCTGTAAGAGGTTTTCTTGCGAACTTATTTAATAATATCTAATTATGTCCTAATTTGTGAATTTTATGGTAAAAAAGTAACATATTTTTATCGTCCGCCCATGACATGAGAATTGAACGATCGGGCAGGACAACGTCTGCCGGGTACGCTAGTATTTATATAAATTTTCTTCAATTGACGTCATAACTCAGAACATATTTTAACAATACTCCATTCTGCCCTATTCGCTGTTAACCTTCTCCATTTCAAGTTCATAATTCTCGAATCGTTCTGTACATCATTAATCTGGTCCTATGTCTTCTCTTCAGCGATCCTTCATCAGGTTCCAACAAGATAACTCGTGTCCAATACAGGCAGTAATTTAGCTCTTCACAAATTTTACTATATCCCTTTCATTAGTAGATAAAGTTCGTAGTTCATTAAAATGCTCTATGTGCCATCAAATCTTGTAATCTAAACAATTTTCCTCAACATTTTACGCGCAAAACTTATTGTCCAGATCTCACACCACTAAGAAAACTCATGGTTTTATACCCATGGGACCTTAATTTAAAATTTTTATTTTATATCTTATATTTAATCGTATAATAGGATCTGTTTTTAATCTTAACTCTTTCCTACTTCATTTGTAACCAAATTGATCTAATCAGTTTTGTGAGCCTAAATAATAAAATATTTTACATTTTTACCTATATACCTATTGTCTTTTAAGTAATGTTCTTTTTTACAAAATTTTATTTGTAATGTTTTCTCACAATAAATTAAACCACCCCCCAAAGAGCTATCTTAAGATTCCATGGTCTTAAGCCATATTTCACCAAGTTTTATTATCCCGCGACCATATATTATGTTCACTAAATAATAAGCGAAATAAAAAAAAAGCTTAAATCCCATAAAAAATAATAAATAATTTAAAGATAAAGGCAAGAAGCTCTTCCACGCTAGAGTCTCTGGTTTTGATACGGAGAATCCATTGAGACCCACTTCCGGTTTCAATTTTTTTCGAAATTTCACGCAACAAATGGGTCATTGGACTGAAACAGGCAGCAGTCTGAAGGTTTAAGATCAGGGCTGTATGCTGGGTGTGGTATCAATTTGATTTCTCCCACTTTCTGAATTTTTGTTATGGTTCTTGCAGTTTAGGGTCCGGTCGGTTTTGTTCATAATAAAGATCTGCAACGAGAGCACGCCCTTTTGGAACAAACCATAGTGAATCACACCTTCAAAATTCCACCTGACACACAACATCAGAACTTATATTAAAACCCATCATTACTTATGATTAGGGAGCGGATTTTTATGTTCTAAATGTTAAGATTGCAACATAGTATAGTGATAAAATTAATTTAACAAGTCCTTATATCCAATCAGCTGACTTTTTTATAATATAACTTTCGTACGAAAAATATTTCTCAATATTTTGTGTGGCATCTAGCAATATTACATTAACAGTAAAACCCCTCTATGAAGGAACATGACGGTTCCTTAAAAATATTTTCGTCTTGGTAGTTTTCCTTCTTATAAAGGGTTTCCGAAATTACAAGCTTGAATTTTTTCACGTAGTGTAAGGGTTTTACATGCACGCTTTAAAGATATAATGTATTGACTGAAATACAGACAAAATAGTGTATGTGACACAGCTCAGTTTGCACGGCAATACAAAACAATTTTTTACACAAAAGCGAGAAGGAACTCAACTGCAGGAAGACTGAAGAGTTTCCCCAACTCCCTCGCAGGTAACATAAGCAGGCAAGAAAAAGCGAGGGATTCCCCGCTAGCACACATAAGCAAGGATATCCCCGCAATACAATGGCAACACAAGAAGGTAAAACGATATAATGCAGAAAGCGTCATATGCAGAATTTTCACGTGTGGTCATTAATACTGTAATTAGAACATGCTTAAGAATAATTTTCCGTCTTATTGAGGTAAAAATTAACTATTGGTACTTTAAAAACCATTCCGTTTCCGCGTTATGAAGGTTTCCGGCTTATACAGGACAATTTTACATATAAAATCGTACGGTTCTGGAGATTTTTTTCCGTCTCTACAGGTTTCTTCTTATAAAGGTTCCGGCTAAGAGAGTTTTTACTGTATTACACATCTAACTTTTAAATTAAAAAGAAATAATGTAAATACAACACTATTTATTTTTTATTTAAAAGTAAGATGCGTAATATAAATGTAATATTGCTAGATGTCACACAAATATTATTTAGAAACGTTTTTGTAAGTTATATTATAAAAAAATACTGAGTTGATTGGATATAAAGACTTGTCAAATTAAATTTATCGCTATACTATGTTGCAATCTTAACTTTTAGAACATAAAAATCCGCTCCCTACTTATGATCTTGGGACACGCCGTAGCGTAGTGGTTAAGGCACTGAGCTACAAGCCAGAGGGTCGAGGGTTCAAGTCCCGTTGGGGTCAGGATTTTTAAACTGACCCAAACCCTCTGGCGGCACTATGGTCCTGGGCGGCCGTCACGCAGGGCTGACAACCCGGCTGACATAAAGTGCCGATTGTCTAGAAAAAGTGGGAGCCTTAACCTCCTACTACCCCAAGGGCCTCCGTGCCTGTTGTGGGATCACTTTACTTACTTATGATCTTATGAGACATCCTAATATCATTGTAGTTTGTCAAAAATTGCGCGATTCTTCTGCAAAATTTGCGAATTTATCTATTTATCTCCATGTTGCTTTCCATCTTGTTCCTACTTGTTTCCCCTAAACATATATTCCTCTGTCTTCCCTTGAACAGGCAGTTTCTTCTCACCCAGTATCTGCGACGCAGATATCGGTTACGGTACCGGACGATTTAGAGGAGTCGCTCGGCGATGATTTCGACACACTTAAAAGGTTTTACTGTTTATGAATTCCATTCTCTATAGAGATAAAATTTAAGTGTGACAAGGATATGCTTGTTCGTCGAAGCCTCAATTGGACTGGCTCTCAAAAATTACATTTGTTTGTGATGTTTTTTACAAGATGGTTAACACTGGTCTGGATTTTACACAGCAACTTACATGTGAAAACATACAAATGTTTACGTTGCCAACATAGCAAAATGCGAATTAAGGGCGGTGATGGGTGAAATTTCTATTTTCTACATTTTTTGAGCTAGAGACTTGATTTTTTTGTACAAACATTCACTGTATGATACATAAGTATGTGTTTAAGTTTTCGTTCTTGTGAGACATTTATTTTATGAGTTATTAAATATTATATTTTTAAAAAATTGCACCTATTATAATTAAATAGGTTCCACAATATTTTAGTTAAATGTCTGATTTTTTTACAGGACCCCCTAAAATATTTAGAAAAACATCATGCATTAGAATTCTTATAAAGTGAATACAAAGGAGGAAAAAAATGTTGTTCCTCATGTGTGGAATTAAAAAAAAAATAACTGCATTCATTTTATTTTTGCTACTTCATTCATGAAATCCATGCACTACTTTGTGACCCATTGTTTTTAGGACATGCAGTAAAAATTTGAACCTTCTAGGACAAAATTTCTGAATTCCATTCGATTTTGAATGTACAAAAATGCAGTGAAAATAAAAGTGAGGAAAAACAAGTTTAAAGATTTTCATGCAGATGGTATTTATGTGGTGCAGCCTTTTAACTCTGACGTAATTTAGGGCACTGAGAAGCGCCCATAGGCCTCTGAAAGTTTGCCAACATATACATGAGTACTGGCTATTTTTTTAGTACAAAAAACAAAAAATGCCAATTTTGCTCTCAAATGGTCAATTTTTCACCCATCACTTCCCTTAATACGTTTCTGAATATATAGGCTTGTAGTATGTACCATTTGTTTACATTCTTTTGCCTGTTCTCTTAATCTCTTCTTTCTTACTGTCCATTTGACAACATCTTGTGTTTTACATATCTCTTTAAAATAATCACTTATTTATCTTTATTATGTTAATCTTAACTCCATCAAGTAAAATAAATAAATAAAAATAAATACTATTTTTATTCGTAGCGGATGTGCGTTTAAAAATATTATGATTCAAAAAGTTTTGTCTACCTATCTTCGGGTTTTTACAGCTGCTGCCGTCTTCCCGTGCCAAACCTCCAAAGCCTACGATCTTGGGCATCTTCAATGCTTAGGCCTCTTGCTTGCATTAATGCCTTCATGTTTTCCTTCCATGTTAACTTCGGTCTCCCTCTCTTCCTCCTTCTGGTCGGATGCCATTGATATAGTTGCTTGGGCCATCGCTCATCTTCCATTCTTAAAAATGTCCTAACCACTTTAATTCTTTCTCCTCAATTCTTTCAATTATGCTTTCTTCTGCTTCCATTATATTTTTAATGTCCTTATTTGTGACATGTTCTAATTTTGACTTTGTGGCACTTCTGCGCAAATAATCCATTTATAGAGCTATTAGTCTATTTTTGTAGTACTTATTGATTGTCCATACCTCACTACCATAAATTGCAACAGATTCCATCAATGTTTTACTAATATATTTTTTGTGCCTTTCCAAATATGCTTATCCCACCGTATGGAATTTAACGATGATATTATTTTGCTACTCAATTCAATTCTATGTTTTATGTTCTCTTTGTTGTACTGAAGTAAATAAGTCAGCTAATGTTATATTTTCTGCGTTAGTGATGTATGCGAATACATATATATTTTAGTGCAAATTTATTGACTTTTTTAAGGTTTTTAAACGGATAATTTGTCTTTTAGAATATTTAGTGTTTTTAGGACCTTATCTTCCCTGCCTTAGGAATAACTAACGTACGTTGAAGGAGTTTAGATAGATTGTAATCTTTGAAACTAGTTTTCGGTAGGATATCCTAATATGGACCAGTGTGAGTGGGGTTCTTTCAAATTTTGGTCAGACAGCTATGTAATATAGACTCATTCCATTATTACCAATCGTTTTAATTTAAAACTCTATACTTGTGACTAGTGTTAATAACAGATCGAGGAACAAGATGAAGTACGTATTGTTCTGTGATGCACAGAGAGGATTTTCATGTACTAAAAGGTAAAATTTTAACATGTATAATAAGAAGTTAGACCTACGGCTGTTTTTTGTTTTGGTTTTGCACGCAAGCAGTTGAATAGTGTAATGAGAAGTAAGACTTTCTACATAGAAGTGATATCTGGGTTCTAAAAATAAAGACATCACCAGAGTAATAGCTGCAGAAATGAGATTCATGCGTCGAACTGCAGGATATAGGCGTACTCTACTTGGCCATCAGAGGAATGAAGATATTTTAAACGAACACCACATGCAACCTTTAGAAGAAAATATATCCACCTACAGAAACAGATAGCTTCAATATGTATCCGGAATGTCACCAACTAGGATCCCTATTGCAGTTCGTTATCGTCCACGAGGACGACGACCTGGACGTTTATAAAAACGATTTTTAGGTCCTGTCTACTTGAGGCCGAAACAGGCCAACATTAGCCTAAATTAATGAATGGTGTATGATATAAGACTTTCGACTGATTCATATTTATAGTAGGCTATTTGGATGAATTAATAATACACAACATATATACCGTGATTCAAAATTGACTTTACAACTTTATAAGCTTATAGAAATTTATTTAGAAGACCTATAGAATTGGTTTAAATGTCATATGATAGCACAACTCATCAAGTTTTTGAAGACCTACAGAATTGGTTTAAATGTCAAACCTATGGCTCCGAGCAAAGCTATCCCTCACTTGTTCAACCACAGCTTCAGCCGTACATGGACGGCCAGTATGCTTGGAATGACTAACAGAACAGCCAGTCCTAACAAATGTTTGGTGCCAAGAATAAATTGTTGGCCTGCTAGGAGGATCCTTACCATACTGGGTACGAAATCTACGCTGAACAATTGTCGCAGATTTAGTTTCTTCGAACAAAAACACACAACGAGCAACCTGTGAAAGCAGCCATTTTGATATGAACTACGTTAGTGCACGCGGTGACAGAACTAGGTACTATAAAACTATGTCGGTGAAAACTTGATGAGTTGTGCTATCATATGACATTAAAACCAATTCTGTAGGTCTTCTAAATAAATTTATATAAGCTTGTAAAGTTGTAAAGCCAATTTTGAATCACCCTGTATTTACCCCGAGGCCATTTAATTAAATCATAGGGCAGGTAATACTTCAAACTATATCATAAAGCGATGTTTTTGATAAACAGTCGAATAAACCTTTGCCTAATTCCTTAAAATAATTCACCAAGTAAAGTATAAATTAATTTCTCATGTCTTTTACCTTGGTTTCAAACACAAACAGTAGAATAGTATAACGAGCAATAAAACTTCTGCCGTTTATCTTGGTTTCAAACCTAAACAGTTGAATAGTATAATTAGAAGTAAAACTCCTGGCTGTCTTCTATCTTGATTCCACACACAAACAGTTGAATAATATAATATATTAACTGTATTGCAAATCTTATGATTTATTATAATGTTGAGTGATTCCGGGTTATGTGGCCGTGGTCCATAGTTGGTGTTGATACCAGACGTTTCACCCTCAACTGCGGAGGGCATCTTCAGTGGCGAGTGCTTCTAGGCGTGTTTCCTGGTCGGAAGATCTTCCGACCAGGAAACACGCCTAGAAGCACTCGCCACTGAAGATGCCCTCCGCAGTTGAGGGTGAAACGTCTGGTATCAACACCAACTATGGACCACGGCCACATAACCCGGAATCACTCAACATTATGTTTACCGGCCGTGAAAGCCTGCATTCAACTTATGATTTATTGCATACAAATCCTGACTCCAGTGATACATATATGGCCTATCCATCGGCAAATGGGGGGATGGAATGAAATGAATGATTGATGGTTTGAGTGTGTGTGTGTGTGTGTGTGTGTGTGTGTATGTGTATGTGTGCAGAAAAGCCAAAGAGATTCTTAAGTACATTTGGCGAAAAATGTGTAGTTTTTTTCATAATTTTCTGTAGAGCTCTGTTTGTTCGTCATTCAGTGTCTAAGTTTGATGCATCTGTTATAATAAACGTGTGAGAGTTTTCTGCATACAACGTGTTGTGATGTGAAAGTTTTCTTAATATGAATGTTATCTATGGACTGTGGACATTGGTGTTAAATGAGGCTAATGTTACTGATTACGTTTCAGATAATTATTCAGACTGCAGGGCGACTTGTGTGTTACATGCCACGAGGAAGTTATCATAAGTAATGCCACGAGTGATTTCCAAATTATCGATAAATTCGCGACTCACGAAGTGAGGAGTGAATTTATCTAGAGAATTTGGAAATCAAGAGTGGCATTTGTTAGGACTATTTAACGAATAAAATTAAGTTGTTTACTCACAAATCATTATTTAACTATAGTTATTTTAAAATATTTATATATTTAATGTAAACGGCGATGTTTGAAAACAAATGAGAAACGATAGGTACGCTTCATCTGCTTCTTTTGTTTATCACTGCAACCAGATCATACTATTTATTGCCAAAGGAACGCAATATTGTAAGAATGCTCTCTAGTGGAGAAAAATGAAACACGTAAAACTGTATATTAATTCATTTCTGATGTCGTATGATGCAAATATGACAATTATATTTTTCTGGATTATTACCTGGGTAAAAATACATTTAAGAAAGTGCAAACAGTGGTTTCTTTTTTTGGTGGTATAATAAATTGCTACAAATGTTTTATATAAACTGCTGCAAGCGCTATGTGCACTATATATACAATCAGGTAGCCGTATTTCTCACAGGCTCAGTCACTGCAAAATAATGGTCAGACCTGTTCAGAATATTAAAAAGGAGGAACTTTCTTTAATATGGTAAATATAACACTGATAAATATTTCGTGAAACACGACTCTGATTGCTTGTAAATCAGAAATCATTGAAACGTGATTGGTCATTGACTCCCATTTGGGGCATGAGTTAAATAGTCTTTAAAATCATCTCATATAGCTCAGAGAATCCCTAGTTTTCCTTTCCCGTTCATTTCTTGACCTTATAGTCGGTTATAGGCACATTGGTAAACCTCTTTTATCCTATACACGCGCGCGCACACGCACACACACACACACACACACACACACACACACACACACACACACACACACACACACACATATCCATCCATGTAATTCTGCTCGAGGTCAGGCCTTTCACTGCAGTCATAGCATTTTGATGATATGCTTGCAGCTTTACTATAGTCCGTGAGGGCTAAAGTGTCTAGAATATTTTAGAAAGAGAAAGAGTGTACTCACCATCTTCTTTCTCACTCATACACATATCTCTTCACGGTGACAGCGGTAGGGGGAGTACTCCCTGCAGTGAACATAGATCAGTGGTGGCATTCCCTTCTTCTAAAGACTAATTTTACACTAATATAATATCTCACAAACTACAAACGAACTCTGAAACAGTCGCCACTGACAAAAATTACGTGAACAAAAGTGACTGGGCGAAAGTGGGGGTGGAGTTTTTCTAGCATTCCTAAGTAATTTTACAAGGGTAGCGCATTATAGTACACATGTCACTCAGATGTCTAGCGAAGGGTGGAAGAACAATTCTCTAGACAAGGATAGCAGAAATCCTGCCA
Source organism: Diploptera punctata (assembly GCA_030220185.1). Classification (NCBI taxonomy): domain Eukaryota; kingdom Metazoa; phylum Arthropoda; class Insecta; order Blattodea; family Blaberidae; genus Diploptera; species Diploptera punctata. Next base: position 2,581,480 of record JASPKZ010006068.1, on the reverse strand, counting down.
ACTTACAACTTTTACACTATGGGGAGTTATAGGTGTGGTAGCTTCCCGTTGCTTTCCACACCGGTGAAGGATGGTGGTGATAATGATGATGATGATAGCCGGATGATTTTCGGGGACCGTTGGGCCCTAAGCTTCCTGACATTTGTCTTAAAGGTGAGGAAACACTCCGAAAAAACCTCACCCAGGAGCCTGTCCCAACCAGGAATCGAACCCGACGTTTGAGTTCTTGCTGGCACTTTTTTGCAGGCCAGAATAAATAGCCAGTAATAGCCCGTAAAAAAAGTCATCACATCTCAACACTACTAAACGGTACAAGAGCCAATGACCTATGTGATAAATTTGACAAAGTAAACCCATCAGCGCTGACAGTGAGGGATGTGTTAATTAAATCCTCCTGATGGACTACATTTCAATGTTTCTCCTGCATAAAGAAATTGAGTGAAATCTGAGATGAAGGCGTGGTTGTCTCAAGTTTTTGCTAAGTTCATCTTAATCCTTAATTCACATTTGCATAATTAGATTTGGTTAAGAAAACAACCTACATTAGCTTCCTGCACCTTAATTTCTTTCTTTTGTTTTCTGTCATCCATACCACATATCAAGTTCTTATATCCATTTTTTAATTCTAATAGTGTAAGTATTTATTCATATATAGCCTCATGGGATAATGGTCAGCATTTCTGACTACAGTTCATGAGGTCCCGGGTTCGATTCCCGGTCAAACCATAGGAATTTTTCCTTAAAGGGAATTATTCCTATTGCAGCACATGCTCTGGAATTTAGGTTAAGTTTAGGTTAAGAACTCTCCTGACGCTTCATTATCATTTATCACCCATCATATCATCGAGGTCCACCGCTGTGGTTTCGAGGTAGCGTGCTGCCTTCTCACGCAGCAGGCCCGTGTTCGATTCTCGGTCGGTACAGGTTCCTGGGTGGTTTCTTTCGGGATTTTTCCTCTCCTGTAAGACAAATGCCAGGAAGCTTCAAGCCCAACGGTCCCAGAAAATCATCCGGCCATCACCATCCTTATCATTATCATCTCCATCCTTCACCGGTGTGGAAAGCAACGGGAAGCTACCACACCTATAATTTCCTAGTAAAGCTGCAAAGCATAGCATGAAAATGTTACGATTGCAGTGAAAGACCTGCCCTCGGGCAGAATTACTATGGATGGGTGGATTATGATGATGATGAGAATAATAATATAATAATAATAATAATAATAATAATAATAATAATAATCGCATTTCTCCTTGACTGCAAGAAGCAATGTGTAAGATAAACCTTGAAGTGGGTTGCTATCCCGTTCTCATGGCGGGTTTATTATTCGGGGTTTCCTCCCTAGGCCGATTGCCTTCATACAGCTCCAGAGCTCAGCATGTCCCGTTTTATTTCGGAGTTGTCTCTCCTAGATGGGTAGTCTCCCAGGACGAACGGACCCCATCCGCCCGTTGTGGATTATTCTTCGCTTCCCCTCTCCTCTTATAGGTCAGCAGCTCTATGGTCTGTAACATTGGGTTCTGGTCCCTCCGCCACTACAAGGCAATAACTCATGTGGGGATTACACAGTACAAAAATTAGGGGAAAATGTTATATTCAAGACAACCAAATTTTGTTATAGACAGACGAAAATATTAGAAAGGTCATATAGAAAGAATGGAAGACAGCCGATTTGCAAAAAAGAGCTAAAGAAGATAGACCAATAGACGGGAGAAGAGAAAGATGAAAACCACCAAGAGATGGATAGAGAGCGGTTGCATCAAATACGTCTTCCTCCGAGGAGTGATTTGGGAAATAAACAGTATAAAAATCCTACAAATAACGAATAAGAATAATAATTTCTCCTGTCCAGCTTAAATTAACTCCATTCCAGGTTCGCCATTCAACGAAAAAATGCATGGTATGGTCGGGAAGTGAACATTTAAGAAAACATTGGATGTATTTATTCGAAGTCTAGCCTGCGAAACCGATTATTTAATGTTGTTGTTATTATTATTATTATTATTATTATTATTATTAAATTTTTTTCTAATGCCACCAGGTTGTCTTTACGACATTTTTTCCTTTCTCCCCTGGTATTGGCGGAATTGTAATCCATTCATAGGTTGGGACACCTGGGAGGTGGAGTTACGTTACCCCGATGATATGATGGGTGATACATTATAATGATGCGCCAGGATAGTTCTTAACCTAAACTTAATATTGATTGGAGAAACCCCTCAATGATGAGGAAAGGTATAAAAATCAATGAATCATTATTGTTATTATTATTATTATTATGAATGAAGATAAATATCCAAAACAAATAAAATACAAACCTAAAGGCACCCTAGGTGTGGGCAGACCTAGAAAGAGATGGGCTGAAGCCGGAACGGGTCAACAGACTTAATCCATGAATGAAGATGATTATTATTATTATTATTATTATTATTAATATTGTAGTTATCATTATTATATCATTGTTCCATGCATAGTAATTCTGCCCGAAGGCAGGTCCTTCACTGCAATCATATCATTTTCATTCTATGCTTGCAGCTTTACTAGGGAATTGTAGGTGTGGTAGCTTTCCGTTGCTTTCCACACCGGTGAAGGATGATGATGTTAATGATAAGGATGGTGATGATGGCCATATGATTTCGGGGACCGTTTAGGCCTTAAAGTTTTCCTGACATTTGTCTTACAGGTGAGGAAAAACCCCGATAAAAACCGCACCCAGAAAAACTGCTTCAACCGGAGATCGAACCCGGGCCCGCTGTGATAAGGCAGAGACCACAGCGGTCACCCCGATGATACGATGGGTGATAAATGATAATGAAGCGCCAGGAGAGTTCTTAACCTAAACTTAATATTGATTGGAGAAAACCCTCAATGATGAGGGAAATTGTAAAATCAACGAATCATTATTGTTATTATTATTATTAATATTATTATTATTATTGTAGTTATCATTATTATATCATTGTTATTGTTATATTTGGATTGAAGAAAAAATTGAAGATTTTGAGAGGGCGCTTAATTTCCATTTTAACTGAAAACGTAGATATATAATTTTTCACCTTCGTGCGATATACGAAATTACTTGTTACAGTCCTGATACTAAAGCTTTATACTGAAAGAGACCTGCACTGTTATCCATTAGTAATTTACATTTTGTAGCAGAACTTTATCGGGATTCGTAATAATTATTAATGTGAATGGAGAACTGTTCGATATCACAAAGGAAGTGATTCACATTCGAACGCAAAGCTTTGCAGGTCTCTCAAGTTAAAATGAAGCGTCGGGTTTCACGCCTGGCTTACTTTTCCCTGGGGAGTGAGATGCTGTGAGTGGACCTCATTTTCACGTCAGGAAGAGAGAACTGCATGGGATCAATATACGCACTCTTTCCTATTCAAAGATTCTCCCTCAGTTGGCAAAGGGCCACACTTAGCATGCAATCATCTCTCTCTCTCTCTCTCTCTCTCTCTCTCTCTCTCTCTCTCTCTCTCTCTCTCTCTCTCTCTCTCTCTAACTTATTATTTTTTCTTCTTTTTTGTAGTTTCTCTGTGTTTTTAGATGTCAGTAACATTATTTTCAATGAAATTACCAATTATATCTGATAATGAAATCTCATTTTAATGTCGATATAATTTTGCTGTGTACGATTGACTATAACTAACTAACTCGCTGGCACTATCGAATCCGTAGGTTTATGGCCGCGCGGATATAAGCTCTCCATACATCCCTATCCTGAGATAATGTTTTCCAATCATTCCTGTATAATCTACTTTCCTCAAATCATAGTTAATGTTATTCTCCCACCTTATTCTTGGGCATTTCCCTCTGGTTTTCCTGCAGGAAGCTTCCATACAAGTCTTTCATTCCCCATTCGTGCCACATGCCCTGCCCATGGCAGTCTATTAGACTTAACTGTTCTTATTATATTTGGCTTCATATAAATTAGATATTTGATTCCCATTTATTACGGAGTAATTTGTCCCGCGCCGTAGTCAATGGTTAAGGCAAAATGTCTTGGGGCAGAGCTATGAGACTTGAGCTAGTTCGAATCTCCATGGGGGAATTTGGGTAGCTGCAATGAGTAGCGGCTTCAGGTTGAGAAACGTAGCTGTAATATTATTATTATCGTAAGTATTATTATTGTTATCATCGTATAAAATGTTGTTTGTACATGAAATTTACATTCCTACATTTAATGTATCTTTAACTGTTTATAATTAGTATAGTGTATATCTATATTTGTCAAATATTTATTTGTATTTGTGCTGGTTGAGTGGAAGAGAAGGCCTTATGGCCTTATCTCTGCCAGAATAAATAAAACATTATTATTATTATTATTATTATTATTATTATTATTATTATTATTATTATTATTATTATTATTATTATTATTATTATTATTCATCTGATATGGCACCTGCCGCCGTCTTCCGGAAACCAAACGCCATTCCTCTCTGTCCATCCATTGATCTTCCTCCATTCCCATGTGGAGTTGCCAGTCTCCCATCGGGCTAAGAATAAGGACTTTGAAAATTGGCACATGGAATATTCAAGGCTGCAGAAATAAAATGGAGGAAGTAATTATTATTATTATTATTATTATTATTATTATTATTGGGGTACCCGACATGCTGACCACATGTCAGCCCTACCTCTGTGATTAACACAGGGCTTTCTAGTCCTGTGGCGTCGTGGAGTATTTTAAGGAGAAATTTAAAAAAAAAACTCGTTTATTGATTATGAAGTATCCAAAAGCAGTTACATCGATTAACCTTCTAACATTCTTTTCTATCCTTCAACCAACCATCACCTTCCCCGGATCCTCCTGAACTCAACTCCCATCCATCTATCGGAATCTTGGTCGATCCATATTCCTTTTACCTTCAGGTATAAGATCGACATTTCAAATATAAATCTGTAAATAATTTAGCTTTTCTTCGAGCGGGGAAACTCAGTTTTGTCCCCTTGTCACATTCTCAAGTCGTTCAGCCTCAAGTACTTTTCGGTTATGCCTCAATTCCTTCCAAGGACCATTTTTATTTTTAGTCCCTTCCATTCTCGTCATTCTCGCCACAAACATAATTTTCTTTCCATTTTACATATTTTCGACTGTCTGTAAAGTACAAAATCTGGTATCATTAACGTTACACTTGGATTAAAACTTCTGTTCCTGACATTTTTGTCCTGAAATGTAGTGGCATTAAAATTTTGTTAAAATGCAAGTTTCCGGTTAAGTTAGATTACATTAGATTAGGTTAGATTATTTCGATTTGGTTCGATTAGGTTAGATTAAACTAGATTAGTTAATATAGGTCAGATAGCTATTGAACAGAACTGATTTATTTATTTTAAAAATTACAGACAGATTTGGCTCAAGAATTGACAAATCCCCACCCTCTTCGAGATCCAGATTGCTAGCAATATATCTGTCCGGCCTTTTGTTTCCTTCGGGTTTCGTAGGAGATTTTTTTTACATGGTATGGTACAAAGTAAAATGTTAAAACAAATACCTGGAAGGTGCTGTCGTCCTCAACTACGTTAAAAATTTTATTCATAGATAGATCATCGGTTGATTAATGTCTTTGACATCGTCCCATTCCCAATACCCAATTTTGTCGGTCCATCCAATCTCCTGGTTGTAGATGTTTCTCCTTTATGTAATAAATATATTACCTGACTCCAGGAGGTTGTAGGTCTTCCTCTGCCTCGTCTTCCCTCGATGGGCATACCCGTACCATCTACAGCAGAAAGATATGATCTAACTTTTCATTTTTGCGATGCTATGACGATAGCCAACCCCATGGCCAACCGCCCATCATTCCTGAATAAACCATGATTTTCTGTTGGGAGTTCAGTTGACAAATTCCAAATCGAGGGAGATGGCTTATCGGCCGTTAATTTCTTATCAATGTCCAATATTCACGACGAGGGTGCGTTATAATAGAATGATCTGTATTAAACTGTGGTCATTATTCAAATGTTTTTACAATTGAAGTACTGTTCTGCGGAATTGTGGTAAAGAAGTTGTCCTCCATTGCTACCCTCCCACTGTACAATTTCCGGTAATGAAACAGCCGATTTCCTCGCCACCTCACTCCTCAGTGAAACGTCACATAAAGTTAAAATCCAAAATTATAAATGACAATAGACTTCAAACAGTGGCCAGAAACAAAACAAATGGGGAATGCCTAATAAAAAATATTGATGTATCAGACATACCAAGAAAATAGAAGTAGCACATTTTAGAATGACAACGGGCCACGACTGCCTGGCAAAACACCTTTACAAAATCAATGTTCTGCCTTCACCGAAATACATTTTATGCCATCAATAGCCCAGATGAAGAAATGGACGAAGGTCATCTGAACAACTGTATCGCTAAGAAGTTAATTATATAATTTTTTACCTGTTAAGTCAGTCGTCCTCAACTAAGTTATTAAACTTCAAGTTATTCTAATATGGATGCCTTTCGAAATCAATGTTTCATCTTCTGCGTTTTAACCGGAACTGTTGGCTGATGGTGTCGTATAGGTTGTATAATGGATTTATGTCTGCGGTTATGTTCTCTTGAACACGTCTTCCATCAGTCATCAGTTCCAGTTAAAACGCAGAAGATGAAACATTGTTTTCGAAAGGCCTCCATATTAGAATAACTTGGTTGAGGACGACTGACTTACCAGGTAAAAAAATTATATATTTAACATCTTATTACGTAACCTCAACGGTGCTTTAACATGAATTTCAAGTGTTAACTGTATCGCTGTCAAACATGAAGATTCTAAGACCTCAAAATATTGGAGAGCAAGACTACTAATGACCAGTGTTAGATGCAACACATTAGACAACAACAATTGAAATTCTAAGTTCTCACTTGTGCAGTGGTTGGTTTACACTCTGAATACTAATGTAAAAACTTTTTAGAAGCTTTACCTCGTGTTTCTCTCACATAACTTGTTCAAACATCCTATTCATTAAGATTTATTGGACACAAATTCAATAGATTGTCCTTTGAGGCGTGAATAATTTGACATTTTCTAATGTGGCCGCATCCTAACGGACGTCACCATAAATGGCGATGTTTTGAATAGTAGTCAATAGGTGGAAGATGGTGAACTGATATGCATAAAATAAGAAAGTCGACCTTGGCATATTTCCTAAGATTGCAGTGAAAATTGCTGCTACAACATTGAATTTTCTAAAATGCATTATGGGTGGGAGTTGAGGAAGTTGGTATCTCTGGCAGCTGTTTATTATTTAAAAAACCTTACCTACCGAAATCTTTTCACTCTTGGCTTCCAACTGACTATTTTACATGTCGACCTTGCACCCCTATCTCTTCCGTTTCTAAAAGTTTAGAAAGCTCTGTTGTTTACATATTTAACAGTAATGGAATAATAAATCACAACTCTTCTTGGTATCTCTCACGTGTGTGAAATGCGCACCACATTATCAGTAATAACAACACGCACCTATCATATAACTACAGCTTACTTGGCAAGGATTTCTTTGTTCTCAGTTCATCTGATACTTTCTTTATCACTAGACATCCTTTACCGATTTAAATTTATAACTAGAGTCCGGGTTTCTATGTGATTACATGCTTTTTCCTCGGTTTGTATGAATATGAAAACGAATGTTAACGAATTAGACTACTAGGCCAATTATATTTCATGTTCATGTTAAATATGTTTACATATTCCGGTCAATACTACATATTTTAAACATAATTATATATTTTTATGTATGCACTTGTCGTGCATTTGCTTAAGTATTCACCAATTACGTATTCTGTGATGTCGAACGATCCTTAAAAAAAGCTAACTCCTGAAAATGTCGACAAATATATTATTTAGTTATTTAATTTAATTTACCTGATGGAGTTAAGACAATAAGGTATTCTCTTCCACTTCACTACTGTTAAGTTATTCTATAACAATTACGAAGTGTCTGCAAGGTGATTACTAATAGTCATAGGCTACACAATATAAAGTTTACAAGGATAGAACAAACGACAATAATAATAATCTCACTGGTTCTATAGAACCCATAGGTTCATGGCCGCGCGGACATAAGCTGTCTCCATACATCCACGTCCTGAGTTAATGTTTTGCATACTTCCCCTGTATAATCTACTTCCCTCAAATCATGGATAATGTTATTCTCCCACCTCATTGGTCTACCAACTTGGCGTTTTCTCTCTGGTTTTCCTACAAGAAGCTTCCATGCACCTCTTTCATTCCCCATATGTGCCAATGTCCTGCCCATCGCAGTCTATGAGACTTAACCGTTCTTATTATATCTGGCTTCCTATACATATAATGTAGCTCACTATTGTGGAGTTTTCTCCATTCACCTGTCTGTTCATCTCTTTTTGGACCAAAAGCTTTCCTAAGAACTTTATACTTTATTCTCAGATAGGCCTACTTGTAATCTTCTTTCCTCCCTTATAGTAAGAGTCTATGTAATGTATAATTGGGTAAATAACAGTTATATATATTATCAGTTTGTTTTTTTGAAAGGAGTTATAATAATAATAATAATAATAATAATAAAACTCCTGGCGCGACAGGCCTAGAAGGCCCTTAGCCTACCAGCCGGTTGCTGGCCTCACATCCACATGTGTCAATCACAGAGGTAGATGATCATCAGCCAGTGTAGGGGTGGCATGTGGTCAGCATGTCGAGTCCCCCAGACGTTATAGCTGGTTTTCTCAACCTGGAGCCGCTACTTATTGCAGCTACCCAAATGCCTCACGATGCTGGGTGGGCACCGTTCCCATACTGTCCGAAATACCATGAGAAAATCTCTTCCCCCATGGAGACTCGAACCAGCGCAAGTCCCGTAGCTCTGCGCCAAGGTTTCCTGCCTTAACCACTCGGCTACGGCGCGGGACAATATTATAATAATAATATAATAATAATAATAATAATAATAATAACCTACAATTTAAGTAATTGGTTTGGTAAATAAAGTGTAAAATATAAAACAACAATAAAAGTATTAAAAATATATCTGGAACAGTGTTATATATTATTTTGTGTAAGGAAATATTTAGTGAGTTTTTCTTGATTTTTTTTTTTTAGTCGCGCAGTCCTTGATATACGAGGGGAGGGAATCCTAGAGTCGGGTGACTGAAACAGTGACTGACAATATTTCGTGTCATGATACTGTACACTTCAGAGTTGTACTTAATCTGATGGAACATATTGTATTTATGCATCAATTTGTGTAAAATAATTTTTTCACCTGGTTGGCTGGTAGGCCAAGGGCCTTCTAGGCCTATCGCGCTTGGAGTTTTTTCTTTTTTTTTTTAACTCATTCATTTTTTTTTTTTTTAATTTCGAGATTCATGTGTTCATACATGTCTTTCTCTGCATGGTTTTTATAGTACGCATGCATTTATATTGATTGACACAGAGTGTTTTTTTCCTGTGCAATTCGCTATACAATGCAGCATCCGGATTCGAGTTCCGGTGTTTGCATTCAGGTGATGTACGATAACACGAGCGACCTTCATTTGTTTCAGCTTTAGAAGGCTGTGTCTTTCGCCAGTTACTCTTTTTCTATTAATACAACAGATGCTTTACACTACATTCTATGTTTAGAAGAACAGGACAGTAAATAACTGTGTTTTGTTAAGGCGGTGTGTGTACATTCTATTTATAACAGTTTTGTGCTGCTGTGGGGAATGGTGTTAATTGGGCCCTCTTGGTCAACAAGTTTCTACTAATTAGGTTCAAAAATTTTCAGTAAGTTTCCACCAATAATAAGATTTGATTTTCAGTACTTCTAATTCCAACAGGATGGTTTCTTTTATTTACAACCACCTTAACTAAAAGTCATATTGCAAATTTGTAATATGTGGCTTCATTCAAGTACATAACTAAATAACTTACTGGCTCTATCGAACCCGTAGGTTCATGGCCGCACGGACATAATAATAATAATAATAATAATAATATGCAACACGCACACACTATTGAGTAACACTAAGAAATTAGGACAGGAAGTAAATATCAGTAAAACTAAATATATGGTCACACGTAGAAATTCAGTATATAATGGAAATGGACAGCTAAGGATAAATGAGGGAAATTTTGAGGAAGTGGCTGAATTCAAATACCTAGGAACAATAATCACAAATAGGAATGAGATACACAAAGAAATTAAACATAGGCTCAATTCTGGAAATGCATGCTATTATGCATTGCAGAGACTTTTGATGTCCCAACTCCTTAAAAAAACGTTAAGCTGAAAATATATAAAACTATTATTCTACCAGTTATATTATATGGGTGCGAAACATGGACTTTACTTTAAGGGAGGAAAGGAGATTACGAGTATTTGAGAATAAAGTTCTTAGGAAAATTTTTGGACCAAAGAGAGATGAACAGACAGGTGAATGGAGAAGACTACATAACAATGAACTACATGGTCTTTATAGGAAGCCAGATATAATAAGAACAGTTAAGTCTCGTAGACTGCGATGGGCAGGACATGTTGCGCGTATGGGGAATGAAAGACGTGATGGAAACTTCTTGTAGGAAAGCCAGAAGGAAAACGCCCAGTTGGTAGACCAAGAATGAGGTGGGAGAACAACATTAACTATGATTTGAGGGAAGTATATTATACAGGGAATGATTGAAAAGCATTAGCTCAAGATAGGGATGTATGGAGAGCTTATGTCCGCGCGGCCATGAACCTACTGGTTTGATAGTGCCAGTGAGTAAGTAAGTAATAATAATAGCTTTATTTTACCTGGCAGAGTTAAGGCCTTAAGGCCTTGTCTACCACTCAACCAGGTTTTTAAAAAAAATACAAAAAAAAAAGTCTTACATCTAAATTACAATATACATAAACGATTACATGTTCTGAATACAATACAATTCTTCTTCTTCTTTCTTCCTTCCAAGCATTAGGCCAAGGCCTGTTATGATCCTATATAATATTTTCTCTTCCGGGAAATTCTCGTATAAGACTCGAAAGCATAATAATAGCCCCTTCGATTGGTTACTGGCCAAAGAAAGGCAAGACCAGTGATGGGGCTGCCATCTTATAGCCTCTGGTGAGGCTTTTCTGGAGAAGAAAAGAAAATAAAGGAAAGAAGAAATGGAATATAGGAAAGACTCCCTAGCCCTCGGATGCCCTAATAGCGTCGGGGTCGAAAAAAAAACAAGAGTTAACCAAGAGAGGTTAGATAGTAAAGTTAAAAGAGTGCAAAAGACAAGTAAGTGGAAGAAATGTTTTGCTCAGCTTGGGCACCTTGTGGTCGCCATCCACATATCCCCTAGATGAGGACACATAATGTGTTTTGATTTACTCTAAATTGAACGAATTAAATATATAATATGTACAAAATATATAAAAAACGAGGAAAAGATTGACATAGTATACATTTAAATAAATAGAGAAAAATTAATTATTAGACAACAGGTAACTGTAGGCCTATAAGGTGCCAAGTGTGAGGCAACCCCTAGCTCCCCATACATCCCTGTCCTCAGACAATGTTTTCCAATCATTCCCTGTATAACCTACTTTCCTCAAATCATACTTAATGTTACTCTCCCACCTTATTCTTGGTCTACCAACTCGGAGTTTTTCCTCTGGTTTTCCTACAAGAAGCTTCCGTGCACCTCTTTCATTCCCCATTTGTGCTACATGTTCTGGCCATCGCAGTCTACGAGACTTAAGTGTTTTTATTATATCGGACTTCCTATGAAGTACACGTAGCTCACTGTTATGTACTTTTCTCCATTCAATTAACTCTTGTCTCTCCTTGGTCCAAAATTTTTCCTAAGAACTTTCTTCTCAAATTCGTAATTTTCTTCTTCTTCATCATCTTCCTCTCATGTGATAGACCTAGTGGTCTGTTACGGTCTCAATCCAACGTTTGAAGGGTCTGCCCAAAGATCTCTTGCCGAATTCAAATACCTAGGAACAATACTTACAAATATGAATGAGGTGCACAAAGAAATTAAACATAGGCTCAATTCTGGAAATGCGTGTTATTCTGCATAACAAGGACACTTGTCCCAACTTCTCTCACAATAAACGTTAAACTGAAAATATATAAAACTGTTATTCTCGCAGTTTTATGGATAAGAAACATGGATTCTTATTTTAAGGGTGGATAGAAATTACGAGTATTCGAGAATAAAGTTCTTAGGAAAAAAAAAATTGGACCAAAGAGAGATGAACAGACAGGTGAATGAAGAAGACTGCACAATAGTGAGCTACATGATCTTTATAGGAAATCAGATATAATAACAGTTTAGTCTCGTAGACTGCGATGGACAGTACATGTGGCACAAATGGGGATTGAAGGAAGGACATGAAACCTTGTAGGAAAACCAGAGGGAAAACCCCTTGTTGATGACCAAGAATGAGGTAGGGAAATAACATTAACCATGATTTGAGAGAAGTAGATTATACAGGGGATGTTTAGAAAATATTAGCTCAGGATAAGGATGTATGGAGATCTTGTGTACCCACGGCCAGGAACTTACGATTTCGATAGTGCCAGTAAGTTAGTCTCAATACAAATTTGGAAGTTGAAGGGGGGGAAAAAAAAAAGAGTAGTTTGGTTTGACTTAACAATGGCTAGTAATACAATGTGGGGCACGCCGTAGCGTAGTAGTTAAGGCACTGCGCTACAAGCCAGAAGGTCGAGGGTTCAAGTCCCGGTGGGGTCAGGATTTTTAAACTGACCCAAACCTTCAGGCGGCACTATGGCCCTGGGGTCGACTCAGCCTCTAACTGAAATGAGTACCAGACGCTTGTTCTGGGGTAAAAGCGGCCGTCACGCAGGGCTGACAACCCGGCTGACATCAAGTGCCGATTGTCCAGAAAAAGTGGGAGCCTTAACCCCCTACTACCCGAAGGACCTCCTGAGGCCTTAAGTGGGATTACTTTACTTTACTTAGTAATACAATGTTAGATCAAATAAATCTCAGTAGTAGTCCGAATCTAAATTCTGTTGTTCTAAGTGCAATCTATAGATCCTCAATCTTTGTAAATTAAATTTTGTCGATCTAGATATTTCATTACAAAGTTCTTGTCTTACATTTTTGGTATGATACTTACAAATAGCTTAAGCTGTGGGTGATTATATATTTGATGTATTCGATATGAATAAAATTTATAATACAATTTCGTTGAGATGAAATAGTCATAAAGTAAAATACTAAAATAAATAAATATTTTGACAGACGCCGTCGTCCTCAACTAGGTTAAAAATTTTCGGTTTTATTTTATATATGTCCACCTCTGTGGTCTCGAGGTAGCGTGCTGCCTTGTCACGCAGCGGACCCGGGTTCGATCCCCGATTGGAGCAGTTTTTCTGGGTGAGATTTTTATCGGGGTTTTTCCTCACCTGTAAGACAAATGTCAGCCCAAACGGTCCCCGAAATCACATGTCCATCATCATCCTTATCATCTTTCACCGGTATGGAAAGCAACGGGAAGCTACCACACCTACAATTCCCTAGTAAAGCTGCAGCATAGCATGAAAATGCTATGATTGCAGTGAAAAACCTGCCGTAGGGAAGAATTACTATGGATGGGTTTGATATATTTGATTCACGACTGAGATCGAAAGTTCTTCATTATAGAAAAAACTTGCCATTATTAATTATGGATTAGTCGAGAGGGCAAACAAGAGGGAGGACATCTGATAAGAATTCTTCATAACGGAAACCATGATAAACCGGACCTGGACAGGTACAAATCAACATCTTCGCCACATCCGTAGCGGTTCACGGATACCACCACAAAATATGTATAAATAAATCATTCCACGAGGCAGACAATAAATGTGCGTGTGTTCTGCGTGACAATATTTGTGATAGATATATCCTAATCTACAGGGAATAGAAAAATATCAGTGATTAACTTTTGCACAAATTATCAGATTTTTAGTATAAGACAGATTTTAGAAAAGAAATGGGAATATAATGGTACTGTACATCAACTATACGTAGACTTCCAAAAAGCATATGATTCAATTAAGAGGGAGAAGTTATATAGTATCCTGCTGGAGTTCGGAATTCCTAAAAAGTTAGTTAGACTTATACGAATGTGTCTAAATGGCTCAACGAGTAGGGTGCGTGTAGGCAAACAGTTTTCAGACACTTTTGAAATCCAGAATGGGTTGAAGCAAGGAGATGCACTATCTCCTCTACTATTTAATTTTGTACTAGAGCATGCCATTAAATCTTTAGAGAATGAGGAAGGCTTACAACTGAATGGTATTAATAAGCTGTTAGTTTATGCTGACTATTTAACTCATGCCCCAAATGGGAGTCAATGACCAATCACGTTTCAATGATTTCTGTTTTACAACCAATCAGAGTCGTGTTTCAGGAAATATTTATCAGTGTTATAATTACCATATTAAAGAAAGCTCCTCCTTTTTAATATTCTGAAATAGTATGATATAGTTGCAGTGATAAACAAAAGAAGCAGATGAAGCGTACCTATCGTTTCTCATTTGTTTTCAAACATCGCCGTTTACATTAGATATATAAATATTTTAAAATAACTACAGTTAAATAATGATTTGTGAGTAAACAGCTTAATTTTATTCGTTAAATAGTCCTAACAAACGCCACTCTTGATTTCCAAATTATCGATAAATTCACGACTCACGAAGTGAGGAGTGAATTTATCGATAATTTGGAAATCACTCGTGGCATTACTTATGATGATGTAGTACTACTGGCTGATAGCGAGGAGATACTAAAGGCCAACACGCACACACTATTGAGTAACACTAAGAAATTAGGACTGGAAGTAAATATCAGTAAAACTAAATATATGGTCACACGTAGAAATACATTATATAATGGAAATGGACAGCTAATGACAAATGAGGGAAATTTTGAGGAATTGGCTGAATTCAAATACCTAGGAACAATAATCACAAATAGGAATGAGATGCACAAAGAAATTAAACATAGGCTCAATTCTGGAAATGCATGCTATTATGCATTGCAGAGACTTTTGATGTCCCAACTCCTTTCAAAAAACGTTAAGCTGAAAATATATAAAACTATTATTCTACCAGTTATATTATATGGGTGCGAAACATGGACTCTTACTTTAAGGGAGGAAAGGAGATTACGAGTATTTGAGAATAAAGTTCTTAGGAAAATTTTTGGACCAAAGAGAGATGAACAGACAGGTGAATGGAGAAGACTACATAACAATGAACTACATGGTCTTTATAGGAAGCCAGATATAATAAGAACAGTTAAGTCCCATAGACTGCGATGGGCAGGACATGTTGCGCGTATGGGGAATGAAAGACGTGCATGGAAACTTCTTGTAGGAAAGCCAGAAGGAAAACGCCCAGTTGGTAGACCAAGAATGAGGTGGGAGAACAACATTAACTATGATTTGAGGGAAGTAGATTATACAGGGAATGATTGGAAAGCATTAGCTCAGGTTAGGGATGTATGGAGAGCTTATGTCCATGCGGCCATGAACCTACGGGTTCGATAGTGCCAGTGAGTGAGTGAGTGAGTGTGACAAATTAGTGACTAATCAGTACAATTTGTGCGCATTATTGTTAGTGTTATTATTATTATTATTATTATTATTATTATTATTATTATTAATTATGCATTAATTTGTAGACAGGGATCAAACTGGCTATTTTTTTTTCTTGTGACAACATAATTCTACACGCCTTACAATGTTGCAAAAAATAATACATTTTTAAAATAGATTGCTGTTCACCCTTGATTTTAGAGATGGTTTCATTGAGATATCTAAATGTTTTTGGATTTTTTAAAATTTTTCTTTGAACTTTACTTCAACTTTCATTAATATAAAGCCTATAAAAATGAAACTCAGAGAATGGTAAAAATATTATTCTAAATTCATAATTAAAATAACTATGAAATACACCTTATAACTTTTATATTTGGAGTTTTTTAATTGATACAATCGATTGGGTATAACGGAAATGTTTGAAGGAAATATACCAATTGAAAAAATCCAGAAAATGCAGTTGCGAAGTACGGTATATTATTTTGTAAATCGCGTTGTGTGTTGGTCGGTAAACAAGGACAGGCAGTTAATAAATTTCAAATGGATACATTAATTAGTTTAAGTGCGAAACAAATTATTTGTCACGATGCAAGTTGAATTGTCAATATAAGTTTCACATGTGCTAAGTCGATGGACAAGGTCTTAGCTTAGCTATTCACATGACCTTTATTTTCACTCTTCCTGAAGCCATAAACCATAAGTCAAATAAACATGTTTGCTGAAATACTTGTGAAAATTAGGTTAAAATAAATTTTCTTCTCCATACCCACAGCTTGCTATGGGATTCAGTGAATACACTGTGCAGTTTTAGGGATAACATCAAATAAATAATATTTAATAATAATAATAATAATAATAATAAAATAGGGGCACGCCGTTGCGTAATGGTTAAGGCACTGCGCTACAAGTCGGAAGGTCGAGGATTCAAGTCCCGGTGGGATCAAGATTTTTAAACTGATCCAAACCTTCTGGCGGCACTATGGCCTGGGGTCGACTCAGCCTCTAACGGAAATGAGTACCAGACACTTGTTCTGGGTGTAAAGGCGGCTGTCACGCAGGGCTGACAACCCGGCTGACATCAAGTGCCGATTATCCAGAAAAAGTGGGAGCTTTAACCTCCTACTATCCCAAGGGCCTCCCGAGGCCTGTAGTGGGATTACTTTACTTTAATAATGAAATAATATCCTCAACTCGTGTCGAACTCAGAATCGGGCGGAGGAATGAGATGAGATGATGTCCCTATATTTATAGGTCTGTGAACTACAAGAGTGCTGGTCGACCATCCCTAACGCATCGTCACGGGGGCTGATGAACGAAATGAAACGAAATGGATGGATGAGTATGGAGAAATGGTGGAATGAAATTGTGGCAAGGGAAAGCGGGATAAAGCCCGACAAAAACCTGCTCAAGCTCCGTTTCGTCCACCACAACCCACATGATGTGATCGAGACTCAATCTCGGGATCCTGAGAGGCGAGCGTCTAACCGCTTGTGCCACGGAGCCGCCTTAAATAATATTTAATGTTGTTATTATTAGATAGATAGATAGATCATCGGTTGATTAATATCTTTGACATCATCCGATTCCTAATAGCCAATTTTGTCGGTCCATCCAATCTCCTGGTTGTAGATGTTTCCCCTTCATGTAGGGCAAAGGTGGGAATGATGGCGCGGTGTATAAGATGGCGCAGTCTAACATTTATCCTTAAAATCATAAGAAAACTCGTTTTTCACTATTCGTGCCTGTGCAGTCCTAAGAGAAGGTTCTCGTGTGAAATTGTGGTGTTTGTAACGTTAAAAAAAAAGAAGAAATAAATATTTTTGTGAAGAGTCATATTTTTGCTAGTTGAACAAATTTTTAAAGGATTATTGTGGGTGCAGTTTGAAAGGGACTGAATACCGTTAGAAAGGAGATTGACATCTCTACATACAAAGGGACTTGTCCTTGTTACTAATAACATAACTTCCATGCTTATTACAAACATTTCCATCTCTAGTCTATGCACAAAGATTTTTTGTGTGAATCAGGAGAGACGGCGCACAGAAGGGTGGTAGAGTTGGCGCGCCTGTGTATTTAAATGATGCTCCGCTCTCACCTAAGATAGTTTCCATTTAACTTCAGTTACGATTTTTTGTAAGTATTGTGGGGTCAAAATGATAAAAAAATACAAAAATATTTATTTAAATTGCATGATAAATCAAGTACAAATATTACGAATTATATTTTTTATAAAAATATATTCCCATTGAGAAATTCATAATATTGGTCATACATCCATCCAATATATTATGACTTTTTTAATGAGATCCAATTTGATTTCAATGAGTTATTTTTAAAATTATTGTTAATAACAAATTGGGCTACAGACTTGTGCTGGTTAGAGTCATGATGGGAAAATAAATTTCCTCATGGAATTTCGGCCAGTTCTCAGGAGAAAAACAAAAACTCAAAACAAAAACCACAGAGTAGACGCCATAATATATCTACATGTTCATCGACGTCATCTGAATCATTAATTCCAATACCAGAAAGTGATGATTCCACTTCTGACAATGAAAATCAGTGTGTCGAATGTTTTCGAGCTGTATGAAGAGACAGTATCCAGAGCAGACTGGATAAAATGTATTAAATGTACGAGATGGCTTCATGAAACTTGCTCTATATATTCAGACAAGTGCTCTTTGTGTGGAAGAATGGAAAAGAAAAAAATAAGAAAGTCAAAACTGAAGTTTTAATGTAATTCTGCACGGCTTACTGCCATAGATATCTTTGCGCCATCTTACCCACCAGGGTGGGAGAGATGGTTAAACTTAGGTATTTTTATTAAGTCAGATTTTCATTAAAACAATTATGCAATTGTTTTAAAAAGTATTTTTTTATGTTTGTAAAATAATTGTGATTATATAGTAATAATAATAATATATACATACCATTGCACAAAAGAGATATTGCATTTTTTACAAATGTGCGCCAACTATCCCCCCTCTACCCTATGAACATATTCCCTGACTCCAGGAGGTTTTAGGTCTTCCTCTGTCTCTTCTTCCCTCAGGTTTCCATTCCAAAACAGATTTTGGTAGTCGATCCTCTTCCATTCGCTGGACATGTCCGTACCATCTTAATTGCTGAGTTTTATTGTAATCTAAAATAGTGTCTTCAATCTTCATTTTCTCCCTTATAACTGAGTTCCTAATTTTTTCCCTTATTGAAATTCTTGCTGCCCTTCGTATAAAATCCATTTCCGTTACCAAAATATACTTATTTGTTTTTGTTCTTAATGACTAAAGTTCTGTCCCATAAGTAGTGATGCTTTTAACAATTATACGATATATATTCATTTAATTTTTAATACATATATTTTTATCCCACAATATTCCATTGAGGCAAGCAATTGCAAATTTTCCTTTATTATTTCTATTTCTTATTTCCTCTTCATAACTCCCATTTTTATTTATTTTTATTCCTAAATATGTGATCTCACTACAAGATTTTATTGATTCTCCAGTCTCCAAAATTAAATTTTGTTCTGGTTCACCAATTGATAATTTTTTTTTCATGCTCAAATTTAATCCCCATTTTTCATATTATTCATTCATTATTAATATTCTAGTCATATATTCTAAATCTTTATAGTCTTGTGCAATTAACAATTGATTATCTGCAAAATGTAAGTGGCATAAAGTTTTGTTGTTTGAAATAGGAATTCCCATGCTTGAACATTTTCTCCTCCAATTCTTCAATATTTCATGTACATATATTTAAAAAGAGTCGGTGATAGACAACAACCTGACGTAAAACCACGTGACAATTTACTGTCAATTTTAATTTTAGACATGCAATTGTCATATAAATTTTATATAGTTTTAATTATTATAGTCTTAATTCCCATACGTCTTAAAGCAATCCATAGTTTTTCTATACGGACATTGTCGTATGCTTCCTCAAGATCTAATTATTATTATTATTATTATTATTATTATTATTATTATTATTATTGTTGTTGATGTTGTTGTTGTTTTATTTATTCAGCAGGTTTCATTATATTTCACATCTTCCTAGTCCCAATTGTTAAACTGTCATTTTCCTCCACATCTCTCTGTCATTCTATTCCCCATCGTCCATATTTTTCCTCTTTTGCTGAATAAAACACTGCCTAAGCCGGTCCCAAGTCCAATTGGAAAAAGGTGGAGTAGGATGACGTACTACACCGTCGATTCGGATGAAGATCTTGCAGAATTCTGGCGGAAACAGAAATTATTGAGCACAGGTCTTCTAGGGTGTGTGTATGAAAACATGCGTCGCAGGTACACTTTGTACAAAGCGAACAACAGGGTCGCCACATGGAACCACTATTGTAATATAACCTCTAAAAGTCTGTCATACTTTTTCTGAAACACAAGACACGCGATATCAGCCCATTGAGTTCCGATCTTCAAACTTATTTTACATCAAAATGGCACGTTTGTGGACATGGGTTCCTCATCTAAACTTTATCTACTAAGTCCCCTCTACAACCTCCAGAATTCTACAATACTTATTGTGAATCACCCTGTAGAGTGTAGCAGTAGATCTGGTATAAGAATTAGGTTCTTTGTTGTGTTGCGTTTTAAAAAATTGCTTTAAATTCTCAGCTGTAAAACTCTTCTTCCGTAACGTTTTGGCAATGTGTTTTAGTTTACAAAATCTTTCTTGCCCTGAATTTCACAATAATTAATTAGGTGAGTAGAACGGTTGTGATTTGTCTTCTCATGTGTAATTTTTTTTCTAAGTGAATGCACACACAGTGTCTCAGAGCTTTCTTCATGTAAATTACAGTTCCTCTGGCCAGAAAGTTCGTCACATCAGTCAGACAAACTACTTGTTTATTCAGAACAACGTCCAGCCTTTATATCACAACCTACTGTTTTCCTTTTCGTACCAACCTGTTCCTAACAGACAACGTGTTCACTTCTATTTTTTTTATCTTCTCCCAAAAACCATCAAGTGATTTAGTTTAGGAACAACTTTTGAAAATTCTGACGACGTACGGTATTTGTGTGTGTGTTTTTTTTGCAGTCTCTATAAATTCACTTTTTTTTTTAAATTCGTTCATTAGTGTGATTTGTTATTCTTGAACTTCTCATTTAGATCATTCCCACGATTTAATTAACAGCTAAATTAATCCTCTTATGGTCACACATAGAAATACATTATATAATGGAAATGGACAGCTAATGACAAATGTGGGAAATTTTGAGGAAGTGGCTGAATTCAAATACCTAGGAACAGTGATCACAAACAGGATTGAGATGCACAAAGAAATTAAACATAGGCTCAATTCTGGAAATGCGTGCCATTATGCATTACAGAGACTCTTGACTTTCCAACTCCTTTCAAAAAAACGTTAAACTGAAAATATATATAAAAATATTATTCTACCAGTTATATTATATGGATGCGAAACATGAACTCTTACTTTAAGGGAGGAAAGAAGATTACGAGTATTTGAGAATGAAGTTCTTAGGAAAAATTTTGGACCAAAGAGAGATGAACAGACAGGTGAATGGAGAAGACTACATAACAGTGAACTACATTATCTTTATAGGCAGCCAGATACAATGAGAACAGTTAAGTCTCGTAGACTGCTATGGGCAGGACATGTGGCACGAATGGGGAATGAAATACGTGCATGGAAGCTTCTTGTAGGAAAACCAGAGGGAAAACGCCCCAGTTGGTAGACCAAGAATGAGGTGGGAGAATAACATTAACTATGATTTGAGGGAAGTAGATTATACAGGGGATGATTGAAAACATTAGCTCAGGATAGGGATGTATGGAGAGTTCATGTCCGCGCGGCCATGAACCTACGGATTGGATAGTGCCAGTGAATTAGTTAGTTATATGAGGCAGTTAGAAGACAAATGATGCAAGTACAAGTTTTGCAGTATTGAAAAAAAAAATGTTTAAAATTGAAGTTGTATAAGAGAATCGTATGGTAGATTGAACTTCTATAGGAAAAATTACTAATAGGTTTAATTTAATACTTCAATTAAAATTCTTTATACCTGACTACATAACAGTGAACTGCATGGTCTTTTTGGGAAACCATACGATAAGAACAGTTAAATCTCCTAGACTTCGATGGGCAGGACATGCGACATGAAAGGGGAATGAAAGACGTGCATGGAAGCTTCTTGTAGGAAAACCAGAAGGAAAGCGCCCAGTTGATAGACCAAGAATAAGGTGGGAGAATAACATTAACTATGATTTGAGGGAAGTAAATTATACGGGGAATGATTAGAAAACATTAACTCCGAATAGGGATGTATGTAGATCTTATGTCCGCGCGGCCATGAACCTATGGGTTCAGCGAGCGAGTTACTTGGCTATACCTCACCTCATTCATATCCAGTCTTTTAATTATACCGATTTCAAAACCTAAGTGGTTTTATGTTTAGTAATATCTCATTACTGAAGATGAAAGTACTTAGGTTTTGAAACCGGTATAATTAGAAGACCGGGGTGAGGTATAAATAATTTTAAATCATAGGTAATTTAAAGTTATAACAAATATCTCTTTGCCACTAAATAAAATTGTTTCAAGAATTTAATAATGCGCCAAACTCATTTTGTGAATAAAAATAACTATGTAGGCCTACATTTTTGTTTTTAGAATTGAAGGGCTTAGGGCAATAACATAAGCCACATATTGTTCTTTCTGAGATACAAGGCTTTTAATGTTTCAAAGATTATCAATACTAATTGGGCAGTAAGTTATTGTTGTTAATACATTGTGTGTCTATATGTTTTAACTCATCACTGACGCACTTATAAATGCTTTATGGATATTTCAATACATTTATTTGCCTTTATATGGTCATATATATTTTCTTAACAGAACGTGGCTTATATGTTAGTGTCCTAAAGCCCTTCAATTGTAGTATGTTTTGGCTTTCGGCTGAGTCCATCCGAGGTACAGCTCGGGTCCAAGCTCTGTGCGTTTGCGGGGGGAAGTGTGGGGAGTGGAGGAGGTACACCTCTCTACTAACAGCTAAGTCAGCAAATTCCTTTCAGACACACGGAGCTGGGTCCCGAGCTATATTGCTAATTCGGGCATATTCAAAATGTAGGTCTATATATGTACGTACACTATGAATAAAAATAAATAAAATACTTAAAAATGTATTCAAATCCATATTTATAAAAAACAAAGGACGGTAAATTCTAAGTAAAATGAGGTTCGTTTCAATGAGATGTCCCATACATATTAAATAAATAAATGCTAGTGGTAAATTATTTTTCTGGAATTCTAGTCAATGTTGACGAAATAAATAATAAAATGAATAAATAAATAAATAATCAATTGAATTGGCCTTTACTTAATCAAAATCCACGATTTATTTAATTAAATAAATATAAAACTTAAAGTATACCAAAAGCAGCATACAGCTATTCACCACGAGGAAGAAGAGGTCTGGAAAGACCAAAGAAAAGATGGAAACAGCAGCAATTTGGATCCGGAACAGGCTAGTAAATAAGCCTAAACCGTGACGAAGAAGAAGAAGAAGATAAAACTTAAAGTTTTATGTGATTTTCATATTTATTAAAATATAAGGAAGACCGAAGAAAACTTGGATAGAAGGGGTACAAGCAGCTATGAATATCAGATCATTGGAGGAAGATCAATGGATGGACAGAGAGGAATAGCATTGGTTTCCGGAAGATGGCGGCAGCTGCCATAATACCGGATGATGATGATGATGATTAAAACATAAATTAGTAACAGGTGTTTCGGTACTTTGTACCTTCTTCAGACATGATGATTTTTGTAATCATGTCTGAAGAAGGTACAAAGTACCAAAACAGCTGTTACTAATTTATATTTTAATAAATATGAAAATCACATAAAACTTTATTCTCATTTAATTAAATAAACAAATAAATAGCAAAAATTCTTAAAAATTACTGAATCTTTATTCATTGTATGAAGACTCTGAGCTCAGAGCGGTGTTAGAGGTAAAGAATTATTTGTAACTGTTGCCTAGCAACCAGTAAATCTTTTTATTCAATGTTATTACGTTTTCCGAGAACGGTATTCTTTTGTTTTGAAGTATACTCGGGGAATTGTTCGAAACTTGTATTACTCCCTATGTCTGCTTCTAACGACATGAAACTTCTGTATTTTATTACAGTATACCCTCTCTCTCTTCCGTAGTTTAAAAATCTCCTTTCATAGTCCAAAGCGAATACTGGGTTTGGAATTTCTTTATCCCGCCCATTTTATCATAATCACATTTATGAAGTGCTATTCTTGACTGTGTCAATCTTTCAGAATGATTAAATAAAATGACCCATTAAATTGGCAAAACACTAATTTCTCGTGTCAATTGTTTAAATGTGGCGGAACAGCAGTGAAAACAAAATCATGCATAACTTTTTATTATTAGGCGCGGCCACACCGTTGATCCGATTTTGATGGGTTTTTTTGCAAAATGTTCAGGAGGTTCCCTGGATGAACATAGGCTATAAGAGAGCTGTGATATTCAGCCGCTTCACCCCTAAAAATCACGTTTTGTTGTGAAAAACGTGAAATAAAGTCCCTATTTTGACGCTTAAATGGCTGACGCTGCCTAAACCATAACAGATACACCAAATTAGTGTACACAGAATTAAATATCTAAAAAAAACTCTACAAAAAAGCCCGCGACAGCATATGTTTATCTTTTACGGATAACTCACAATAACCATTTTTGTCTCTCATTGATGACAAGAAGATCGGGATAACCAGATTCCCGGGCAAGTATACTAGAGCACGACTGGTGGTAAAAACACATTAACATTTATTTAGGAGTAGCAGCGCACGCCGGGTATTAGCTAGTATTAAATAAATTAAACAAATTAATGCATCCTATAGGATACATTGCCAATTTAAGGGTTAAAAAATCATATCAATATTGATTTTAAACTACCTTCACAATGACTATGATTTGCTTCCATTCCATACTAATTCTGCCCGAGGGCAGGTGTTTCACTGCAATCATAAGCATTTTCAAGCTATGCTTTCCACACCGGTGAAGAATGAATATGATGATAAGGATGATGATGATGTCCGGATGATTTTCGGGGGCAGTTGGACTGTAAGCTTTCTGACATTTGCCTTACAGGTGAGGAAAAACCCCGAAAAATCTCACCCAGGAGCCTGTCCCGACTGCGAATCGAACACGGGCCCGCTTCGTGGCAAGACAGCACGCTACCTCGAGACCACAGCGGTGGACATGACGGACTTAAAAGCCTCTTACTTACTTTTATTTTTGAGGGCCTCTCCACTTTTCAGCGGTTACCCTGTATTCCCATTCGCCATTCTTGCCGATCACGCCATTCATCCTCCTCCAGACCTCGGTCGTTCATCAATCTATGGATCTCTCCTCTCCAAGTTGTTCTTGGCTTGCCCCGTTTCCTTCTACCAGAATGTGACCATTCCAAAAGAGTTTTGGGCCACCTATCATCCTCCATTCTCCTGACATGGCCATACCACTGAAGAACTCGTCTTTTGATCCTTTCCACCACTGTCTCCTCCATATCCATCATCTGCCTCACTTCTTCATTTCTTCTTCTTTCCAACCTGGACACCCTGGCACTGCGTCTTATTCCATCCATCTCCACTGCCAAGATCTTAGTTTTTTGTCCCTCTACCAAAGTCCATCCCTCAGCACCATAAGTCATTATGCTTTCCACAACAGACTTCAAAATCCTCTTCTTCGTGTGGTTTGACATGGTCCTACTCCACAGTACTCCATTCAACATTTTTATGGCTCTTCGTGCTTGTACTAACCTGCTATCTACTTCAGCTTTACAACTCCCTGATTCTTCAATAAGTGATCCCAAATATTTAAATTCTTTAACAGCTCTAATAATTCCTTGGGATAGGGATATATCTCGTCCACTTCCTCCTACTACAAGATATTCAGTTTTTTCCATGTTTACTCTTAATCCTCCTATTTCAAAAGCATTTAGAAGTTTTCTCATCATGTATTTCACATCCTCACGACTCTGAGCTATCAACACTTGATCATCTTCAAATAATGAGGAATGTATTGTGCCACCTGGACTGGTACTCCCATGCCTCCACAATATCGATTCCACTGCTCCAATATATGCTGGATGTATATTTTGAACAGAGTAGGGGACATGCTACAGCCTCGATAACACTAATATATTAATGAAATCGTCCTACATTGTACTATGTCTTTGACAATGAAAGTCTTCATGTTTATTTAAGTCTATCCACAATTAAAAATACAAAATACAAAACTTTAACAACATTTGACTTCATACTATAGGCCTATATGAGGCTGTTCAACCTACTGGATACCCGAAGATTTTAAATATAAAATAAATTTAGATTTTAAACCGTCTGTAAATAAATAAACTCTTGGCGCGACAGGCCTAGAAGGCCCTTAGCCTACCACCCGGCTGCTGGCCTCACATCCATATGTGTCAATCACAGAGGTGGATAATCATCAGCCAGTGTAGGGGTGACGTGGTCAGCATGTCGAGTCCCCAGCCGTTATAGCTGGTTTTCTCAACCTGGAGCCGCTACTTATTGTAGCTTCCCAAATGCCTCGCGATGTTGGGTGCGCACCGGTCCCATACTGGCCGAAATACCACGAGAAAATTTCTTCCTCCATGGAGACTCGAACCAGCGCACGTCCCGTAGCTATGCGCCAAGCCTCCCTGCCTTAACCACTCGGCTGCGGCGCGGGACTCTGTAAATAAATGTAGAGAAAAAAAAATATCTTTTTTAAATTATATATTTTAAAATTGAGTTTTTTTTTTGTTTTACTGTTTTCTTTTGATTTTTCACTTTTTTTTATTGAATCTCCAATAATATGAACCCTATTTCTCCCTCCGTAACACGTAATACCACCAGACCCAAGATGGATATTAAAAACCTCCTATCCCGCCCGGAATCAAACCAGACTGAACTGGAGTGGAACTGTAACGATCACACCACACCAAAGATATGGACTAATCGAGACTAGAAGCTATGAGTTAATAAAGAGCTTATCTCTCAAAACATTTCATTGGAACATTTTAATTGAAAAATCTAATATTTCATGGCTTATTTCTAAGTTAAATGTCATTCAACCACTGATAAATTGATATTATATCTTGTGAAATTAGTGTTCTTTTGTAAATGTGCTTATCGTTGGAAATAGGTGATGCACCGAAGTGCAATAACCCACAATCAGACATTGAGAGTATATTTGAAAAAAAAAAATGCTCTTTTTGATAATCATCTGTCGTTATTTATTTCGATCCCTGGGTTTAGAATTTGTAAATTCCGTCCCCCTCCCAAAATCAGATATTCATGAGTTCAAACCCAGCCAGAGTTAAAAAGTACTATATTTTGAACTGACACTATCGAACCCGTAGGTTTATGGCCGCGCGGACATAAGCTCGCCATACATCCCTATCCAGAGCTAATGCTTTCCAATCATTCCCTCAAATCATAGTTAATGTTATTTTCCCACCTCATTGTTGGTCTACCAACTGGGCGTTTTCCCTCTGGCTTTTCTACAAGAAGCTTCCATGTAAGTCTTCCATTCCCCATACGCGCAACATGTCCTACCCATCTCAGTCTACGAGACTTAACTGTTCTTATTATATCTGGCTTCCTATAAAACCATGTAGTTTATTGTTTTTTTAGTCTTCTCCATTCACCTGTCTGTTCATCTCTCTTTGATCCAAAAATTTTCCTAAGTATTTTATTGCCAAATACTCGTAATCGTCCTATCCTCCCTTAAAGTAAGAGTCCATGTTTCGCACCCATATAATATAACTGGTAGAATAATAGTTTTATATATTTTCAGTTGAAAGAAAATACTGGGCGTTAAATTTATTTATTAAGTTTTCCATTTAACTATTAGGAAATACTGTATATACTTTTTTTATATCGTAAAAATGATTTTCTTTTTGAAAAGTGTGATAGATATATGAAACATAAAAGAAGTCATGTCAGAAGTAAAAGACAACGGAGCAATTACCCTTGCATTAAATAGGCCTTTATTTATCTTGTCTTAATAATCGATTGGCTATCATATCCGCTTGTGGTCTCGAAGTTCGCTGCTTTAGTCCCACTATAGTCCAGCCGCCGGGTCGCCGGCCCTGACGTTTTCACAAGTGTTTATCGATATGGATATTCGGTGGGAGGGGCCGCTTTAAGTACCACGCGGAATATCAAATCATGGCACTTTGTTTATCCAGAACGACAGCATTGCAGCAATTTCAAACGTTACTAGCGGCGTCAAGAACAGTGATTGGTTGTGGCAGACGTCCATTCCCAATCAACTTTCTTTATTGGCAGTAGAGGGCGATTTTCTTCCTTTACCCCTGTACAACTTAAATGTCCGGGCCGCAGACTCGGCTGCTGGAGATATATTTTTATTTAATTATTTATTTTACCTGATGGAGTTAAGGCCGCAAGGTCTTCTTCCACTTCACCAGGGTTAAATTATATTACAATAATAATTATTATTGATACATAATATAGACTACACAATATAAATTTGACAAGGGTAAGAAAAATAATAATGATGATGATGATAATAACAAAAATAATAACCTATAATTAGATTAAGTATTATGACGATATGAAAAAATCCTAAATGTAAGAGTTTACCCGCTGATATTCCAATTAGTAAGAATGACGCAGATCTACAAAGTTATGTTGTTTCTTGTTTTGATATTTGGCTGTTATGGCCCTGCGCTACTCAGCCTCTAAGAGAAGTGAGTACCAGGTTTATGTTCTGGGAATAAAGGGGATCGTCAGCAGAGCTTGACACCCCGACTGACATATTGTCTAGATAAGTGGAAGTCTTGCTTCATAGTTCAGAAGTAGAGAAAACAAATTATCAGATGTCATTTTTTGTTTCAGCGTCTTTTTTAAATTAGATAACCCCCAAGGGTCCTACAGTAAGGGAATACACTACAAACTGAAAGATTGGTTTTTAGTCTAAAAATCTAAACTCTGGGATGGACCCAGGCTCTAACTTAAATTAATATCAGACATATATTCTTGTAGTGTCCACCGCCGTGGTCTTCAGGTAGCGTGGAGCCTTCTCAAGCAGCGGGCCCTGGTTCGATCCCTGATCGGGACAAGTTTCCTGGGTGATGGTTTTTTTCGGGGCTTTTTTCTCATCTGTAAGGGAAATGTCAGCAAACTTTAAGGCCCAAACGGTCCCCGAACCTCAGAACTGCGTTACAATAACGCCATGCCAGGAGAGAATACCAGAATGTCGAAATGACAGCATGGTGGTATTGAATAAAAAAAATATACTTGTAGTAAAGTCGACTGTCACGCAGGGCCGACCATCCGGCTGACATCTAGTAGCGAAAGGTGTGAGCTTTAACCTCATATTACCCCCAAATCGGGGTAAAGTTGTCTGGGTCTCCTAAAATGTAAGGTTCTTTTAAGGTTAAGATTGCTAACACTATAATTAAAATTAAGAATCCGAAAGTGTCTCCTCCTAAAGTCTGTAGTGGGACCACTTGACCTTTTATTCGTAGCAACAGAAACGTATTGCACGGAGTAATAAGTATTTGTGTTAAGAAATTTGTGCGATTCAATTTATTAACACTCTGTATACTGTTGTTTAATAACTTTTACATTAGTTGCGTTTCTATGGGGATGTAGAATTACTACATATTACCTCTACTCTGTGGTTAAGCTGTCGAAGGTCTTCAATCTAAGATAAGTGGCCTGTTACGTGCATTTAGTCGGGTATAATGATCGCTCTTCAAAATTTAATACATAAGGTAATCTACATTATTAATTAACGAGGATATTCGATTCCTGATAAAAGTTTACAGGCTGCAGTGACGGAATTAGTTATAATAAATCAGTGTTATAGCCGAAACAAAAAATTGAATGAAAATTCATTAAACCTTGCCGTCTCGGTGAACGCGTGGCTAGCACACGCGGCTGCCCCGGCTAGGATCTCAGGTTCGAATCCTGGCGGTTACGGAGGAGTATTGGTGGGGTATCACACGAAGATTTTTTCAGTTTTTTTTTCCGAGGGCTCCAGTTTGTAAAATTTCATCCCAACGACACTTTCCACTTCCCTTCCCTCCCCTATCAAGCCATATCATCCCCATTCATTCATTACATATCATCTTTAACATCATCCGATTTTAGGTAATTAGTCTGGTTTAATAAGCCGCAGATGTTTGAAGTACGTACTTCTTATAACTTGTTGAATGGAATATCATTCTAACGGAGGCATGACCAAACTAAGAGCTCTCTGCCCAATAATAATAATAATAATAATAATAATAATAATAATAATAATAATATAAATATTTGAGAAGACGGCTTAACAGTGAATTACATGGTCATTATAGGAAGCCAGATATAATGAGAACAGTTAAGTCTCGTAGACTGCGATGGGCAGGACATGTGGCACGAATGGGGAATGAAAGACGTGCATGGAAGCTTCCTGTAGGAAAACCAGAGGGAAAACGCCCAGTTGGTAAACCAAGAATGAGGTGGGAGAATAACATTAAATATGATTTGATGGAAGTAGATTATAATAATAATAATAATTTATTTTAGCTGGCAGAGTTAAGGGGATGATTGGAAAACATTGGGTCAGGATAGGGATGTATGGAGAGATTATATAACATTAAATATGATTTGATGGAAGTAGATTATACAGGGGTTGATTGGAAAACATTGGCTCAGGATAGGGATGTATGGAGAGATTATGTCCGCGCGGCCATGAACCTACGGGTTCGATAGTGCCAGTGAGTTAGTTAGTTAATGATACTTACTTACTCACTGGCACTATCGAACCCGTAGGTTCATGGCCGCACGGACATAAGCTCTCCATACATCCCTATCCTGAGCTAATGCTTTCCAATCATTCCCTGTATAATCTACTTCCCTCAAATCATAGTTAATGTTGTTCTCCCACCTCATTTTTGGTCTACCAACTGGGCGTTTTCCTTCTGGCTTTCCTACAAGAAGTTTCCATGCACGTCTTTCATTCCCTATACGCGCAACATGTCCTGCCCATCGCAGTCTACGGGACTTAACTGTTCTTATTATATCTGGCTTCCTATAAAGACCATGTAGTTCATTGTTATGTAGTCTTCTCCATTCACCTGTCTGTTCATCTCTCTTTGGTCCAAAAATTTTCCTAAGAATTTTATTCTCAAATACTCGTAATCTCCTTTAATGATATTTTATTTATATACAGATTTTTAATGTTTACACATCTTTCTGTCCCTCAAGTTTCATTTTCTTTCTCCACTCGTCTCTCTCCATCCACCCCATGCCCTCCAGTTCTCTTGTTCTCATTGTAGTTCTTATTTCTTGCATCCACGAGTTTCGAGGTCTTCCTTTCCTTCTTCTTCCTGGTGGATACGATTCCAATGTTTTTCTAGATATCCTTTCTTCTTGCATTCGTCATACATGCCCATGCCTATTTAATTGCTTATATCTTACATAGTCTGCTATTGAATGTCTAATGTTAATTTTTTCTCATATGCCAGTATGTTTTTCTTCTAATTTTGAACATCTTGATGCCCTACTTATGAAATCCATTTCCATCGACATAAGTTTTTGTCGAATTTACCAACTTCAGCTCCATATGTTAGTGTACTTCTCACTATTGAATTATATATTTGTAAATTATTTTTTCTGGTTATTTGTGTGTTTCACAAGACTCTATTCATCATTGCTGTTATAATAATAATAATAATAATAATAATAATAATAATAATAATAATAATAATAATAATAATGACGATAAAATATTTATATACGTACGGATTTACAAAGTTTACACATGTTTCTATGCCTGAAGTTTTATTTCCTTTCTCCACTCGTCCCTATCCATCCACTCCATCAGTCCTTGTTCTCACCCCAGTTCTTATTTCTTGCATCCACGAGTTTCGAAGTCTTCCTTTCTTCTTCCAGGTGGACACCATTCCAATTTTTTCTGGGTAGGCTGTAACGAGAACTTAATGGCCCATATATATATATATATATATATATATATATATATATATATATATATATATATATTATACATAGGTCTAAATCATAGAGCATAATAAATACATCATGCTTGGTATCAAATTAAAGGTAAATTTGCGGAGATTAAAAATATTATGATTATTAAAACATACATATTAATATGTAGAATTAAATAATGAAAATTAAACTCAAATACAAAACTACAAACTATGATTCACCAGAATTCCTTAAGTGGACAAAACTATTTGAAAGAATGAAGAATGAAAAAACCAAATCTTTAGTTTCTATTTCTAGATACTTGACACAATAGAACAAATAGTTAAATGTCAAACCCTTCAAAATTAGCTTAATGCAAAGGAGGCCTATATTCAAAATTGAACTGTCAGTTAGATGTCAAATAACTGTTATGAGCTGAGGAATCTTCTGACTTTCCACATCTGGATACTATTTCGAATCCTGTTAGGAGACAAAAATAAAAAAGGCCAAAGATAGTATGAAAATAGTACCGTTTTCAGCTAGCAATGATCTTGAAATAAGACTTAGATGCTTCATTGAAGATGAATAAATTAACTTAGAATTTTTATGAACATCGCGATCTAAGTTACCATTTTTTAGCCATCTTTACTTGCCTTATCATCTACGACATTTCCTGTGGGTTTATTACGAAGTTTTGAAAACCAATGATGTCTTAAAATACTAGGCCTATACAAACAGTAAATAAACACATTGAATGTTAGACACATCTAAAACTCTTAGGGCCGTATGCAAATACATTAGTCTCTACTCAAATTACTTCCAATCACTGGTGAGCTGACTTTCCGTGAGCAAGTGCAAAGATCGAATTAGCTACCCACTAACTGGTCATGCATGAAAGTCGTCGTTTTCGTAATATTGGCAACGAATTACCCAGAATTCTCAGCGATAAAACCACTTCCGTTATTTTCGTCTGCTATAGAGGAACGCATTTACGCTTGCGTCCCGCAAATAATACAGTATACAACGACGTCTGCGTCGTGCAATATTACGCCGATTCTCCTGTTCTTCCAGTTGAATTCTTTGGTAGACTCTATCAAATTCCTCTTCTCCGCGTATACCGAAAACATGATCGAAGTCTTCAAGGTCCGACATCTTGGATAAAGCCGCAAAGGTTTCAAACTGTATCGGTTACCATCGGTTCCCTTCGGGATTCTCACGATAAGTTTCTATCTTGAGCTATGATCTTAAGTTACCTCGTCAGGTAGCTTACAATTATTATCGCATGAATAGATTTCTGAGTAAGCAAAATGTATTATGATAAAACTTTCTCAGTAGAGAACGCTTTTTACGGTCTAATGCGTTTATAAATTCGACCCTTTAAACTCAACCGGTGGATTTCTAAACCGAAGTCCAAACCACGACCCCGGGTTTCCAATTTTTTATTGTTTCCATAGCAACTATACAAATGACTGAAAATTAACAGAAATTGTTATGAAACCAGACATGATTCAGGCACTTTTTTTGTAATTAACAGCCGTAGACTTTCAGTTTTTATGGTTGTTATGGAAACGATAAAAAATCGGAAAACCGCGGTCGTGGTTTAGACTTCGATTGAGAAATCCCCCAATATGTCCTTAGATTTAATACTAATAAAATTCGTGGAAAAAATTAGTCACGATATAAAATTAAGGTTCACTCTGCTGAAGATGGAACCGTTTCCGGAAGGTCTACAGTATCTAAAAATGTTTAACAAATTGAGACTAAATCGTGCAGTCAACACTTTTGAAATTCATATTAAAGTACCGTTGAGATTATGTAATAAGATGAACAGTTCCAGTTAAAACGCAGAAGATGAAACATTGTTTTCGAAAGGCCTCCATATTAGAATAACTTGAAGTTTAATAATTTAATTGAGGACGACTTACTTAAAGTAAAGTAAAAGTAAAGTGATCCCACAACAGACCCGGAGGCCCTTGGGGTAGTAGGAGGTTAAGGCTCCCACTTTTTCTAGACAATCGGCACTTTATGTCAGCCGGGTTGTCAGCCCTGCGTGACGGCCGCCTTTACCCCCAGAACAAGCATCTGGTACTCATTTCCGTTAGAGGCTGAGTCGACCCCAGGGCCATTGTGCCGCCAGAGGGTTTGGGTCAGTTTAAAAATCCTGACCCCAACGGGACTTGAACCTGCGACCCTCCGGCTTGTAGCTCAGTGCCTTAACCACTACGCTACGCCGTGCCCCGAGGACGACTTACTTGCCAGGTAAAAATTATATAATTAACATCTAAATCTTCCATCCGTCCATCCATAGTAATTCTGCCCGAGGGCAGGTCTTTCACTGCAATGATAGCATTTTCATGTTATACTTTGCAGTTTTACTAAGGAATTGTAGGTGTGGTAGCTTCCCGCTGCTTTCCACACCGGTGAAGGATGATGATATGATAATGATAAGGATGATGATGATGATGATGATGATCATGGGGGCCGTTTGAGCCTTAGTTTTCCTGACATTTGTCTTACAGGTGAGGAAAAACCCCGATAAAAACCTCACCCAGAAAAACTGCCCCGACCGGGGATATCTAAATCATGCAGGTATTCAATTTTTATAATTTCGCATTATAATTGTATGTTATAACATTAGATGTTAAAGTATCTTAAAATAATGAATATCCATCCATAGTAATTCTGCCCAAGGGCAGCAATTTCATGCTATGCTTTGCAGCTTTACTAGGGAATTCTAGATGTGGTAGCTTCCCGTTTCTTTCCACACCGGTGAAGGATGATGATGATGATGATGATGATCATGGGGGCCGTTTGAGCCTTAGTTTTCCTGACATTTGTCTTACAGGTGAGGAAAAACCCCGATAAAAACCTCACCCAGAAAAACTGCCCCGACCGGGGATCGAACCCGGGCCAGCTGCGTGACAAGGCAGCACGCTACCTCGAGACCACAACGGTGGACAATAATTAATATAATGTAGGCCTAATAGACATTTTTTTAGCTTCATTATCTGTATGTTGTCCACCGCTGTTGTCTCGAGGTAGCGTGCTGCCTTGTCACGCAGCGGACCCGGATTCGATCTCCGGTCGGGGCAGTTTTTCTGGGTGAGGTTTTTATCGGGGGTTTTCCTCACCTGTAAGACAAATGTCAGGAAAACTTTAAGGCCTAAACGGTCCCCGAAATCATATGGCCATCATCATCATCCTTATCATTATCATCTTCTTCTTCATCATCCTTCACCGGTGTGGAAAGCAACTGGAAGGTACCACACCTACAATTCCCTAGTAAAGCTTCAAGCATAGCATGAAAATGCAGTGAAGGACCTGCCTTCGGACAGGATTACCATGGATGGATGGATCTGTATGTTATGTATACATCACAAATAACATAAAGAATAGCACATAAACTCTATAGCCCTAAACGACTTATAATGGAGATTATTTTCATGGGGCTTGTACCAGAAGTGAATTTTGAAGATGTTTCACATGTGTGTAGTACCCATGGGCGTGTGCCTGTCTCAACAACAATTTACATTCTTGAGACCATTCCATAATTATGGGCGTAACTGTTCCTGAATATAACTCCAGCTGGACATTAAAGTTGTGGGAAATTATTTTTATCAACCTTAATATACAGGATGTCTCATTCAATTTTACAATAAAACATTGATTTTGGGTGTAACTCGTAAAACATTCTGTAATAAAATTATACCGACGTTTATGGTTATTTTATGTCTTCCTTTCTCTGCTTTACACCTTCAAATAACAATGATCAGGTCGAGAGAAATGCTTCTGAAGAATAAAATCTCTCAGACAAAAACCTGATTTAATATTAAGAGTACAAGGAAAAAAACCAAGTAAGTCACTTTTTTCTTGAAACCTAGGAAACTTGCTTTCAGTTGTACAGCATACATACTTCCTTAACTGATTGCCAAACTTCGGAGGTGAATAACTCCACGTCTAAACTGCCATCATCATCAATCACGAATTAAGCCCATGTGGCTTGTTCCGGTCTCACAGATTCTCATTCAAAAAGTTGAATCCATATCTTTTTCAGTCTACCAATATTCCTATTTCCTTTTCGTTTGTAATTAAATATAATTTTTTATATGCGTTCATCTTTCATTCTTTGAACATGTTCTTTCCAGTTTTTTCGAGATTGTTTTATTTTATCTAAAAGTTCATAAAATATTTAGCTCATTTCTAATATCCTCACTTCTTCTTTTATATAGAAGTTTGCATTTCTCACAAATCTCGTTTCAGCTGCTTCTATGATCGTATCTCCTCTTTTAGTTAAAACCCAAAATTCCCTACCATACGACAGTAAGGGGACTGTCACAGCTTTATAAAATTTTAGTTTTGTTTCCGTTCTTTTATTTTAAAATATTTTTTAATTGTACCACATAATGAATATACTGCAGATGTTGCTGTAATTCCAAACTAAAAAGAAATTAAAAGGTTTTGTGGAAGTAGATCATCATCATCATAGTACATTCACGAATTTAGGCCATTTGTTGACCTGTTTCGGCCTCAAGAGAAACACCATCCAGAAGTCTTTTGAGTGGACGTCCTGGTCTTCTTCTTCCTGCAGGTTGATATCTTAACATTTGTTTGGGTATCCTGTGATCTTCCATTCGATGAACATGTTGCATCCATCTTGACTTATAATCAGAAATTTTATATATAATTATTTATGATGTATCGCGAGGGAAAAGAGCAGCAGCTGGGATTGCAATGTTAATAAGTCTAAACTGTCTCTTACTAATCCACACTTCTAAATGATGGTGTTTATTTTTTCATAGAGAATACACCTCAAATTCAATTTCGACAAAAAAGTGTTTTGCCTAGTTTTTTTCACTGTACCATTCATGTGCTTCGTGGTGAGCTCTTCGCACAAGACCTCACATTAACCTCCTGTATCCCTAGGTAGGCCTGTCATACAGTATATCAAACATTTGGCGTTTCATTTTCTTGATTCGGGAATAATTCCAACTTACTGTGATCGTTGTTAACTTATTCGATACCTTCAGAATTTCGAGATCGTTTTTCTTTTCGTTTTCAACTGAAGTCTTCAATTAAAGGGCAAAAACTTGGTTGAGACCAAATATATTATAGCCTTGCATAAAACCATTTTAAATGCCCCTTAATTTTTTCTTTCTTAAAAATCTATCTTGACCCCTATGAACCCATTAAATGTGAAAATAAAATAATTGAAAAAAAAATTCAAATCAGGACCCCTATAGAAGCCCTCACAATTTTTTGAACTTTTTTTTTATTATTTGGCTCCCTAGAAACCCATTAAGTAAAAAAAATGAATATATATCTTGTTCATTTTTTTTTGGCCCAGGACTCTTTTAAACAATAGGATATTAGGATTATCTAAATTTACTAACTAAAAAGTGATACAACAATTAAATGAATCAATTTGGTTGTTTTTTATTATTGAAGGTTAGTAAATGATAATTAAATCATTGTTGCATTTGTTTATTTACATTTTTTAGTTAGAAAATCTTGAGTAGGTATATAGCAGATAGAGTGAGTTAAGATTTTATTTAATAACGCTTTTTAAGTTTCAAGATCTCAATTCAAATTTGGGTGCGAAAATGTCGAAACATTTAGTTCAGAGGCATCTGTTTATCATTATGGCATTAAGCCTTTAGGTCTTCCCTTCTATTCAGTCAAATCTAATAAATGTTACGTTTTATCTTACAACTAATGCTTACAACAAATTATAAGAATTGATTAAAAGTATACTATTTTTAACATTTGTTTATAAGCCTACAGTAAATAATATATTAATTCTTTCTTTCCCTTTTCTTACATTTCCTTTTCTAGGTACTTTTATTTTACATTCCCCACGTTACCTATGTCTTCTAGAGACACGACCTGTGGGGAGAGGGTAAATAATGTATTATTCAGGAAAATTATATAATCTAAACAATCGCATGGTATATAAGCCATGGAGGCGATTATGAACTAGATAACACTGGTCAACATGATATTTGTCTCATGAGTACCAATGGTTGTACTTAATGCAGGTTTTTATCGTGTTTTCAAATATGTATTCGGAATTTCTCCGTCACCCACGGTTTTTTATTTCAATTTCAATTAATGGATTTAAATAATTATTTTGGCTGTACTTTCCTTTAGGTCCGAAAAATTTTCCAATTTTATATCTTATTCCACTGATGTACTAAACACTCTTAAACACTTTCAAAACATTTTGCAACACTTTTTAACACATTTTAAACATATTCCAATGTTCCAACGAGTTTTTTTCCGTATTTATATATTTGCGTAAAACATGGTCGTGCTACATTTCTTACTTCCTGCTCTTTGTCTTTTTCCCTCCACTTCCTATGTTGTTCCAGCGTTGCCACCATCAACAACCCGAACTTGCTTTTTAAATGTGATTCCACGTTCCCTGGATTTCACCTACGTTAGAGTAATTGATTTGTATTACAGTAATTGATTTAGGTTTGGTTAGCTTTTAGGTTCCTTGCTTTTTAAAAGTGATTTGATACGTAAAATAAATTATACATTTTTAGACAAGTTCTGGGAATTTTGTGTCAGTGTTGGTCATACTGATTTCACATATATACACCGCCAACTGCTGGAGGCTGCATTTATCTACCTGGGATAATTGGAGCACTAGCGCATGCGCACTGCGATTCTATAGAACTTAGAAAAATTTTCTCCGGACCTAAAGGAAAGTATAAACGTTTTTTCGTCCATTTGTCCATTGTAAGATAAAACCAAATGAGCTTACTCAGGAGATTTCAGCTATGGAAAAGAGATATCAAGGCAAGTGGAATCCTAATATGCTGGCCGATTATTGTTGGACCATCAAGAGGGATGCTCCACAGGCGAAATATAGCAGAAAATAGTAATTTCTTACTTTCTAGGTGAGTCTGAATGTTCGAATATTGTGTAGTTACGAATGTAGAAAACATTAAAGTGTTTGAAATTCAATGATGACGAGATATTGTGCGTGAAGGGGCACCAGACACCACACTGCTAGAACTATTAACTACTGAGAAAGACAAATGTTTTTTGTGCTGTCAATACAATGTTAGTATTGAAATTATCATACTAAAACTGTGTGTTTTGTTTTATATTAGTTATACTTACTTACTTACTCACTGGCACTATCGAACCCGTAGGTTCATGGCCGCACGGACATAAGCTCTCCATACATTCCTATCCTGAGCTAATGCTTTCCAATCATTCCCTGTATAATCTACTTCCCTCAAATCATAGTTAATGTTGTTCTCCCACCTCATTCTTGGTCTACCAACTGGGCGTTTTCGTTCTGGCTTTCCTACAAGAAGTTTCCAAGCACGTCTTTCATTCCCCATACGCGCAACATGTCCTGCCCATCGCAGTCTACGGGACTTAACTGTTCTTATTATATCTGGCTTCCTATAAAGACCATGTAGTTCATTGTTATGTAGTCTTCTCCATTCACCTGTCTGTTCATCTCTCTTTGGTCCAAAAATTTTCCTAAGAACTTTATTCTCAAATACTCGTAATCTCCTTTCCTCCCTTAAAGTAAGAGTCCATGTTTCGCACCCATATAATATAACTGGTAGAATAATAGTTTTATATATTTTCAGCTTAACGTTTTTTGAAAGGAGTTGGGACATCAAAAGTCTCTGCAATGCATAATAGCATGCATTTCCAGAATTGAGCCTATGTTTAATTTCTTTGTGCATCTCATTCCTATTTGTGATTATTGTTCCTAGGTATTTGAATTCAGCCAATTCCTCAAAATTTCCCTCATTTGTCATTAGCTGTCCATTTCCATTATATAATGTATTTCTACGTGTGACCATATATTTAGTTTTACTGATATTTACTTCCAGTCCTAATTTCTTAGTGTTACTCAATAGTGTGTCCGTGTTGGCCTTTAGTATCTCCTCGCTATCGGCCAGTAGTACTACATCATCAGCATAAACTAACAGCTTATTAATACCATTCAGTTGTAAGCCTTCCTCATTCTCTAAAGATTTAATGGCATGCTCTAGTACAAAATTAAATAGTAGAGGAGATAGTGCATCTCCTTGCTTCAACCCATTCTGGATTTCAAAAGTGTCTGAAAACTGTTTGCCTACACGCACGCTACTCGTGTTATAGAAATCTTAATATAAATTCAAAGTATAACAAAATAAGTCATGAATTAAAAAC
The DNA here is from genome assembly GCA_030220185.1 of Diploptera punctata. Classification (NCBI taxonomy): domain Eukaryota; kingdom Metazoa; phylum Arthropoda; class Insecta; order Blattodea; family Blaberidae; genus Diploptera; species Diploptera punctata. The sequence goes on along the minus strand of JASPKZ010006068.1, from coordinate 2,541,750 downwards.
TACATTTCATATTTTTTTACAAAAATCCTCTGAAAAAAGGATAAATTATTATATTTTATTTATGGTTTTCACAGCTTTTGGGGAGTTGGTTTATAACTGGTAACAGCCACATTCCTAGCTTTCACCTAGTTATTGTATACACCCCTACAGTAGGGCGGTTAGTAAAATGACGTCCCTTCTATCAATCCTGTTGACATACATAATAGGTTTACTGCAATGTCAGGACTGTCAAGAAATCAGAAGGGTACCCTAAAGAAGAAAATAACTGTTTCATTGACAAGGCAAGATGATCGTAATGATAACATATCACCACGATGAGTTTGACGTGCGTTTTTACAAAATCAGGTTTTGAGGTATGAAGCAATTTATACACAATATTTCTAGCAGTTTTACCATTTGGACCCTTTTTACCCAAGTTTCTAAATATTTAACCTACTTTTAAAACCAACATGGATGCTAACATAAATTTATGGAATGACAATTTCTGCAAAATCAGAATAAATATATATATATATTATATCGGGCTCTGAAAAAATGTACCTCAATCTATAATACAGAACATACATTGAAATGGAAACTAATTTGTGACATAGTATAAAGTATTACAAAACAGTAATAGGCCAAGAGAAGGTTACGATAGGTTTATATAATATAGGTTCTATATTATATTATTATTGTCCACCCCTGAGGTCTCGAAGTATCGTTGCCTCGTACACATCGGGAAAGCTTCTTGGTGAGGTTTTTTCTCACCTGTAAGATAAATGTCAGGATCATTTCGCCAATCTTAATTCATCCTATAATGTTCGCTTTGTTTAAGTACGAATATGCGAGTGAAGGGTGTGTCTGGTCTTAATGTTTGTGCTATCTCGGAAGTGGCTCCACATTAAGTCGTTCTTTCATTCTGGGAGCTCTCCGTGTCCTTGTGTGGCCAGGAAAGTAGGCTATGTATGTGATCTATCTATCTATCTATCTATAATGACGTAGCCCATTGTTGAGCCATGGCCTCTCCTTTGTATGGAGTTGCTAGACCAAGTTAATTTTTAGTTACCTTATTTGCTCAGAGATGTCATGAATGGCATGCGGTCAACACCCCGAATCAATGAGATCCATAGTTTAATAATAATCCTTCTCCCGTGTCACAGTAAGATCCATAGCGTGAGTCACGTAAAATAACTCAAAAGAAAGAGGTTAAATTAAAATATTTGTAGTAAAGCTTTTCTGTGTCAGATTGAGGCTTGGGTTACTCCCCCAGGGGAGTATCATGAACATGATAATTTAATGACACTTGTTTACATACATATGCCAGTGAATGGCACGGGGTCAACGCAAGAAGATATCTTACGGAAACAAGATATTACTAGGATGAATAAATGTACCGCAAATTTTACATACTGTAGAGACATTTTTTTTTTCTGGCTTGTCGTTCATTTACGAACCTGAAAATCTTTGGACTCGGGGCACACCACCTAAAGTACCTCCAGGAGGACTTGATCCCTGGATTTTGCCATCCTAAAAATCCATCGACCTCGGCCGGATTTGAACCCGCAACTATGAACTAGAGGCAAGGGACATAACCACTAATCTACCGCAAAAAATTACACTGAGCAACAAGAAATAAACTTATTTTTGTATCAGAAAGAAAAAAATGTGATTCTGATAGTATTTTTTCGCCTGAATTCAAATATATCGGTTTTTCTCCATCACGCAAGGCTTCCGAGAGACAGGAATTTATAATTTCTACATACGTAACTACACACTATTTAAACATTCGGACTCGCCTAGAAAGTAAGAAATTATGATTTTCTGCTATATTTCGCCTGTAGAGCATCCCTCTTGATGGCCGAACAATAATCGGCCAGCGTATTAGGATTCCATTTGCCTTGATATCTCTTTTGCGTAGCTGAAAGAAATATCTTGATGAAAATGTTCCCCGTTTTATTTTACAAAAAAGTTTATTAAAAACTAATTATTTAAATCTTAATTGAAATTAAAATAAAAACTACTGTGGGTGATGGAGAAATTCGGAATACATATTTGAAAACATGATAAAAAACTGCATTAAATACAAGTATTGGTACTCATGAGACAGAAATCTTGTTGACCAGTGTTATTAGTGAAGTATTGTGTAGTCATTTAATAAATATTCTTATTTCTTCTTCTTCTTCTTCTTCTTCTTCACTTCCTGGTTTAGGCAAGAGTTGCCTGTTCCGTCTTCACTAATAGATATAAAACCATCTCTTCCGAGGACGTCCGACATCTCTTCTTCCCCATTGGAAACTAATGGGAGATTTTATTTGGTAATCTACTTTCTTCCATTCCTTCTACGTGTTCTTCCCACTGTATCTTGTTGTTAAATATCTTTTCTTTTATGGAGTAGATCTGCAGTTCTTCACGGATATCCTCGTTTCTTATCTGGTCCATTCTAGTGCAGCCTTTTACTCTTCTATTTTCTTATTTTAGAATTCTAATAACGCCCGAAATGTTTGGTGGAACATGGGAAGGAATTCCAAGATTTAGCAACTGAAGGTTTCAGGTTTTTTCTGTAGACCTACCCTAAATTTATGAAGAAAGCTATACTCCTGATTTTTATGCCTAAGACAATCCATCGATTCCGACGGGTTTGAACCCACGATCCTCGGAACCAAAGACGAGTATATTACCCATAGTTCACCAGGACCGACGCTATTATTTTCTATTATAAAACTAGAACATATCAAAGTTTTTCAGATAAGTGAGCGTTGTATTTATTGTGGAGGCGTCTTTTAAAAGTTTCCTTGTGAAATAAAATTTATTAATGATTTCGTCATGCCTTTGTTATGTATGTTTACGACATTTGAGGAAATATCTCATAATTTCACATTGTTTAAACATAATTAATCATGCCAAATGTACGTAGCGTGTGTCATTTAATTGTATGCACTAAAATGGTGACTTAAATTCATGGAAGGAGCCAGGGTTATTGTCCTTTGGTTTCCTGTTTTATTACTTCAGCTACAGATTGGTTTTGTTATAACATCGCCGGCAAATGTGACACTTGAGAACCATCTGTGTAATACAAGTTAATGAAATGTCAGCAGTTTCCATCTTCCCAGTAATTTCTTCGTTATTTTCTAGATTCCGAAATGAAATCAACAGACACGAGTTTAGATACTTTATTTTTTGTAATTTCTTCTTCTTCTTCCTTCCAAGTATTAGGCCAAGGCCTGTTACGATCCTATAGAAAATTTTCCCTCCAGCGTTATGATCCTTCCGGGAAATTCTCGTATAAGACTTGAAAGCATAATAATAGTCCCTTCGATTGGTTGCTGGCCAAAGGAAAGCAAGACCAGTGATGGGGCTGCCATCTTATAGCCTCTGGTCAGGCTTTTCTGGAGAAGAAAAGAAAATAAAGGAAAGAAGAAATGGAAGAAAGGAAAGACTCCCTAGCCCTCGGATGCCCTAATAGCGTCGGAGTCGAAAAAACAAGAGTTAACCAAGAGAGGTTGGATAGTAAAGTTAAAAGAGTGCAAAACACAAGTAAGTGGAAGAAATGTTTTGCTCAGCTTGGGCACCTTGTGGTCGCCACCCACATATCCCCTAGATGAGGACCCCTGAGGGATGGTAATTTCTTATACTTACCAATATTGTTGTTACTGGAAGTAAGTCAACGTTCCCACGTCTAACCTGGTGCTATGCAAACAAAAGAAATCGCAATGCTGATATTGACTCAAATAGCTCACGTTCGGTAAGTAAAATAAGACATTTCTTGAATGTTTTGTATATTATCGCCTCACTATGATGCTTAACAAGCGGCTCGCTTTGTTTCCCCGCAGCTGTTATATGTTATTTATTGAAATACAAAGATCTCGATTGCCGCGACTACGACGATGTTGCCATATTGCTATTCTTCCCTCAGTTTCAATTAAAACTCGGAACGATGTGGAACATTCGATCCAGTTATAAAATTGTATACCGTAATTAATGGTATAATTATCAGTGATTCATTGTGATATGTAGCTCGAATAATAATACAATATCTACATATTAGTTTAATATATAAGTGATTTCAACATGTGGCGGCCATGGGAAAATATTTCAGACCGAACAGTTAATAATAATAAATAATGTTTTCAGCGTGATTTTGTATGGATATTAAATTTATGTAGACCTACAAGTTATATAAGTTGGAATTAAATTATTTAATAAATAAATACATATATAATTTTAATTTTAAAAGTTAAACAATACCAAATTATAACATAAAAATTGTATAATACATAAATAAACCATGTGTTCTGTCCTTGTGTAATAAACGCCCATAGCGCTATGAGAAACATGACAACACCGCATGCCAAGCATTGCCGCGCGGCACCCGCTTTTATATAAACGGTTAACCATCAGAGTGAGGCTATAATACTAACTCGTACCTTTCTTTAGACTTTTCCGGAATTAATGCAGAACATCCCATTCTCCAGGCTTCTTCAATTTCTCTATCATCTACCATGACTCCTTCCATAATACAATTATCAAACAGATTCTAATCACGGTACTACATATAAAAATGTCTCCACAGCCAACAATCCTTGCTTATAACAAAACAAATGAAAAGCTACATAAGCAACGATCACCAAATGTTTCTTTCTCATAGAAGTCATTTACATCCAACCAATATTTTAATTAATTTATTACTATATTTAATAAAAAATAGTATGCAATACACATGAAGTAAGCACGTAACAGATCTCGAAAATTGAAATAACCTCGGTGCAAGCGCCTCGTTTTTTTTAAACTTTTTCTCGATCAGTAACAAGTGCTTACCTCACTTCTATCGCAATATACTATTTTGCGCAATAGTGCCTTTTGTCGTAATTAGAGCAATGACGACCGTTACTAAAAGTTAAACTTCATAAATTTCGCGGACCTTGTGCGGGAAGTAAAACCACTGCCCTTTATGTACACTACGTACAATGTACATACAAAAAGTATATCCAAAAGGTAGTGTTAATATACATTATACAAAACAAATCACTGCATTTTAAATGAAGTGAACTTTATTTGAAACAATATAAAATAAATACATACTAGCCGCCATTTTATGACTGATTGGTGTCACAACCTGCAGCAGTCTCAACTAATAAACATTGCCCACACTGTTAGCGTTAGTTGTTTATCCTCTTGTAAGCCCATGTTTTCCCTTAACAGAGATTTAGGCGCTCTCCCCCTACAGGGAAGAATTTGAACCATACTAATTTAGTTACATTTGTTTTTGTATAGATGTCATTTGAGTGGTCCGTAGTCATATTTCCGTCGAAGTAGTACTAGGACGGGAAAATTCGGTAAATTTTGCTTAGAGGTCTTATCATTCAGGCTTAAGGATCTTTTACGAGCCTGAAAATCTTCAGACTCGGGACCCATGACTTAAAGTCCCTCCTGGAGGACTTTCTCCTTGGGTTTTTCCATCCTAAAAAAATCTATCGACCCCGGCCGGGTTTGAACTCATGACCCTCGGGATCAGAGACTAGGAGCATAACCACTAGTCCACCGCGGCCAATGAACACAAATATTTACAACAAAAATGTTTACTATTATTTATTATTTTGAAAACACCATCGCGCAGAAATAATGTACAACACACGTTCGTTAAGTGTTTTACAGAATCTCGTAAATTAAAACCTCGCTATTTTAAAAATGAACCAAAAAACGAGGTTGCTGTGAGGATCTTAAAAAACCTTAACCCACCTTTACAATTCTAATCTTTTTTTTATTCAAAGCCCCAGGTAGTAGTTTCGACATTTCTGATGTTCTCTTCTGGCATTGGCGTGAGTTGGGGCACCTGGAAGGCGTGGTTACGGTTTCCCCGTTGATATGATGATAATAGTGGTGCGCCAGGAGAGTCCTTAATCCTAAACTTATTCTAATGTAAATATGAATGGTGATTATCATGGTCATGTGATGTTCGGGGACTGTTAGGGCCTTAAAGTTTGCTGAAATTTGTCCTTACTTACTCACTGGCACTATCGAACCCGTAGGTTCATGGCAGCTCGGACATAAGCTCTCCATACATCCCTATCCTAAGCTAATGCTTTCCAATCATTCCCTGTACAATCTACTTCCCTCAAATCATAGTTAATGTTGTTCTCCCACCTCATTCTTGGTCTACCAACTGGGTGTTTTCCCTCTGGCTTCCCTACAAGAAGCTTCCATGCACGTCTTTCATTCCCCATACGCGCAACATGTCCTGCCCATCGCAGTCTACGAGACTTAACTGTTCTTATTACATCTGGCTTCCTATAAAGACCATGTAGTTCATTGTTACATAGCCTTCTCCATTCACCTGTCTGTTCATCTCTCTTTGGTCCAAACATTTTCCCAAGAACTTTTTGTCGAAAACTCGAAATTTGCCTTACAAGTGAGAAAAAAAATCTCCACCCAGAAAACTTGTCGCGATCGGGATCGAACCCGGGCCTGCTGCATGACAAGGCAGCACGCTACCTCGAGACCTCGGACTGATGTGATCTTGGGTATCTCAACGCGATGTTTGTTTTGTCTAATTCTGTCGTTGAGCGCATTTTATTGAAAAAATGTATTTTCTTTTATCTTTGCAGTTTTGTTGTTGCAGAGAATATAAGTTGATAGATTTGGATAAGATCATAGAAAACTTGGAATATCCGCGGTATTGATTGTGAGGATAACTTCCTGCTAAGAGAACGTGCCGGATATGACGTTGAATTAATATTAAATATTAGGGAGATAGAATAGACAAAAAAGGGATTGTACGCATTCAGAATATGTGAAAACACTTGCATCAATCTCCAGCTTCGTGTTTGCTTGTCGCAAAGCGACACCATGCTGTGATTAATGTGTGACGACCCAACTGTTTCTATAGTCAGTATTTTCTCTCTGCCAAATATTATTTTTAATAATAAATGCTTTTATGTCTATAACATTGGTTATATACCAAAGTACATTGTGATGCATGGTGCAAAAAAACGTGAATTGAGTGAAAACGTGGAGTTTATTTTCAGAGCAGATGGAATTTTGACATTCAATCAGATAGCCTTTTCAAATTCAAAAAAAGGAATTTCATAAGGTAGGCGAATTACTAAGCAAGTTGAATTTGTAGTCAGATTCTGTTTTGCGGAATGTATATTTATTTTGTTAATTAAATCAATGTATCTAGTTACTTTCAAGAAAACGAACATGGCGGCTGTTAGAGCGGTTTTAAAATTACGGGTTTCGGGTAACCCTCCACTGCTCATAATGGCAGAAATCCACTGATTTTTTAGAATGCATTTCTCGTATTTCAGAGATATATACAGAGTTTTGTTTCGAAAATTTGAAGATTGCGTGCGACCTGTAGAATGCTGTTTTTCATTTTCGCATCCGGTGAACCCCATTCGATTTTGCTGGATAATGATCTCGACTTTATTTTTCTTTATTTATTGCTATACGCCAATTTGGTTCTAAAAAATAAAAAAATGCGGCCGCCTGAGGGATGAGATGAGATGAATTTATATATATATATATAGCGGTCTGTAAACTACAAGGGTGCCGGCCGACTACTCCTGCCGCGCCGTCACAGGGACGGATGAATTAATGAAACGAAATGGATGAGATAAGTATGGATAAATGGTTGAATGAAATTTGTGGCAGATAAAAACGGGAGAAGCCCCGCGAAAAACCTGCCGAAGCTCCGTTTCGTTCACAACGAAATCCACGTGGAGTGATCGAAACTCATTCTCGGGAACCCAGCGTCTTAACCGCTTGCGCCACGGAGCCCCCTCATCTAGGCCTTATATATGCAAAATTATTAAATAATCTAGATTACATGTATATGAACATTTCACAACTAGGCAAATATCAGGCCTATATGAGAGATATAGCCATATCATAACAAAAATTATTTAAAATTATTGTTAATGCGAAAGCTACTAATAACATTAGTATACTTTTATATTGTTGAGACTCGTGTTTCCAGTTGGTTCAGTCTTCTTCTTCTTCTTCTTCTTCATCATTGTTTAGGCTTATTTACTAGCCTGTTCCGGCTCCAAATTGCTGCTCTTTCCATCTTTTCTTTGGTCTTACCAAACTACTTCTTCCTGGTGGTGAATAGCTGTTTGCTGCTTTTGGTATTCTATTCTCAGTAGTCCTTGCCAAGTGTTCTTTCCAGTTTGTTCTGTGTAGTTGATTCAGTTAATATTAAAATGCAAAAAAAAAAGTGCAATATATCATAAATAGAGCTAGGAAGATTGCAATGCAGATAGTATATATTATTCAACTGTTTGTGTGTGAAACAAAAACAAAAGACAGTCAGAAGTCTTTATACTATTCAACTGTTTGTGTGTGAAACAAAAACAAAAGACAGTCAGAAGTCTTTATACTATTCAACTGTTTGTGTGTGAAACCAAAACAAAAGACAGTCAGAAGTCTTTATACTATTCAACTGCTTGTGTGTGAAACCAAAACAAAAGACAGTCAGAAGTCTTTATACTATTCAACTGCTTATGTGTGAAACCAAAACAAAAGACAGTCAGAAGTCTTTATACTATTCAACTGTTTGTGTGTGAAACAAAAACAAAAGACAGTCAGAAGTCTAACTTCTCATTATACTATGTTGCAATCTTAACTTTTAGTACATACATATCCAAGCCCTAATCATAAATAATACTGGTATATTTCTTGCAATCAATATTTATATTTAAAAGTGGAAGCCAGGTATATGATTCATCAATAAGTACCCTAATCCATAGTTATAAACTATAATTTAAGAAATCATGAAAGAGCCATGCAACTGGAACAGTTTATAACTAAGGGTTAGTGGCACGAGTCAGGGGTGGGGGTGATAACAACCCCAGTAGCACGCGTTGTAAGCATCTGTCTGGATGTTTGCCTGCAAGGGAGAATCCTCCCCATTCTGTCTGGGCCGCAGACAGGGTTATGTAACAGGCCACAAACTGGTTTATGTTAATATCATTTTATAAAACACTAATTGTGCATTATTGTGTTTACACTAATCTAATGTATGCATCCTCAAGCTGGACTTAGAGTTTATTTTTCACTTTGATGCTATCATCAAAGTTCTCATTCAGAACTCGATTATTTTTAAGTGCATTACAGGGTCATTTCTTACTCCAACTTCTCTAAAAAAATAAACTAAAATAAATTAAACTGTTATTCTTCCAGTTATATCCGTGCGAGATACTCGTACAGTACATAATCTATTATTTTAATAATATAAAGCGTGTAAAAAGAGATAGTTTTTTGGGAATGAGTAGTGAAGAAATAAAAAAAAAGATGTATGCAGGATGGTTGAAATAAATTTGACTCTTACTGTAGAAAAATCACATTCTTTAGAACATTCCTTATAAGTTTCCAGCTCGGATAAAGGAATTTGATTCCTTTCCTGTAAGGACTTCTAGCTAATTCGTCAGACAGGACTATCTTTAATCGGAATGTGTAGGTCTGTACATTGAAATATTAATTCAAAGGCAGCGTCAAGCGTTTTCTTTGATAGAATAACATCAGATTATTCGATATTTCGAGATGTTATTGATAACTTTTCATTTTATTTGTATATACTTTTGACATTTGTAGCATCCATAGAATGTCGTTTAAGAATGTAGGAATTTTGTAATTGAGCTAGATTTTTATATATGATTGACATCTTTTTAATTCTAAATAAAAAAAAGTAAGGTGATCTCAGGAGGCCCTTGGGGTAGTAGGAGGTTAAGGCTCCCATTTTTCTATACAGTCGGCACTTGGTGTCAGCCCTGCGTGACGGCCGCATTTACCACAGAACAAGCGTCCGGTACTCATTTCAGTTAGAGGCTGAGTTAACCCAGGGCCATGGTGCCACCAGAAGGTTTGGGACAGTTTAAAAATCCTGACCCCATCGGGACTCGAACCCTCAACCTTCCGGTTTGTAGCGCAGTGCCTTAAGCATTACGCTACCTTAATGAAATATAAATGTACGCTATTAATGGTAAGGCTTGGGGCACGACGTAGCGTAGTTCTTGAGGAAATGAGTCTCAATAAGGTCGATGGTTCGAGTCCCAGTTGGCCCAGTATTTTTAAATTGACCTAAAACTTCTGGGGAAAAGTTTGTCCTGGGGTCGATTGAGCTTCTAATGGAGGTAAGTTCCAGGAGCTTGTTATGGGGATGAAGGCAGGGGTCACATAGGGCTGACAACCCGGCTGATATCAAGTGCCGATTGTCTAAAAAAATGGGAGCCTTAATTCCTACTACCCTAAGACCTGTAATGAGATTACTTTACTTTACTTTTATTAAGGCCCGTACTTGCTTATGCTACGGAAAGATAGACCGCACTAAGGATGATGGAAATGGAAATGGAATATTCGAAGAAAAATAGTCTTCAGTTTAGAGAATGGAATTTGGAGACAGCATAAAAAAATATATTTATTATGGCATACGCCTAAGTGCAATTCATTTTATTGAAATATATATATACTTGGCAGCGAACAAAATACAGTCGTGCTGCAAATGTGTTGAAATTCTATGACGTAATGTTCCCCTTCCAGTAAACCTATTGTGGGAATTCTCGTGATCACGTGGTTTAGTTTTAATCTTGGGAGGCGTTCAAATACAAGAACATCGTTCAAAAAAAGGGGGCTTATTCAAATTTTGAATTTAACTCCTTATGGCACTTTTAAATACCCTAGATTTGACAAGTTGAAAACTCTTCTCTCCACATTACGACAGGCCTTCAAGATTTGGCTGCTGGCCTCACATCCATGTTATTCTCCCACCTCAGTAGTGGTCTACCAACTGGGCGTTTACCCTCTGGTTTCCCCCACATGAAGCTTTTATGTTTCTCTTTCATTCCCCATTCGTGCCACATGTCCTGCCCATCGCAGTATACGTGACCTAACTGTTCTTAATACATCTGGTTTCCTATAAAGATCATGTAGCTCACTGTTGTGTAGTCTTCTCCATTTGCCTGTCTGCTCATATCTCTTTTTGAACCAAAATTTTTCCTAAGTACTTTATTCTTTTTTTTTTCCTCCCTTAAAATAACAGTCCATGTTTTGCATCTATATAACTTTTATAAACTATTATTCAGCCAGTATAGAGGTAACATCTTGTCAGAGTGGGGGTCCCAAGCCGTTAAAGTTTTTCTCTATCTGGAGCCACTACTTATTATAGATACCCAAACTCCTCATGATGCTGGGTTGGCACTGATCCCATACTGACCGAATTTCCGTGAGAGAATTTCCCTTCCTGCGGAGATTCGAATCCGCGCAAATTGGCAACATTCTTCTGATATAGCCGTTCCTATCACGACTTTTGCTGATTAATATTTGGTTAATCAGATCTAAAAATATATAAAAATTATATGGATGCGAAACATTGACACTTATTTTAAGGGAGGAAAAAAAAATTAAAGAATAAAGTTCGTAGGAAAATGTTTGGATCAAAAAGAGAGACGAACAGACAGGCGAATGGAGAATATTACACAACAGTGAGCTACGTGATCTTTATAGGAAACCAGATATAATAAGAACAGTTAAGTCACGTAGACTGCGATGGGCAGGACATGTGGCACGAACGGGGTATGAAACAGGGACATAAACACTTCATGTGGGAAAACCAGAGTGTAAACGCCCAGTTGGTAGACCAATAATGAGATGGGAGAATAACATTATCAATGATTGCATTGAAATGGATAATATAGCAATGACTGGAAAACATTACCTCTTGATAGGGATGTATGGACAGCTTATATCCGCGCGGCCATGAATCTGTGGGCTCGATATTGTCAGTGAGTTGGTTGATAATTAATATAGGCCTATATTTATAATAATCAGTAGTCTGGGCACTTGCAAGAAGACTCAAAAAGTGCGCGCTATGTGACTGGTTATTTATTGTTGCCTAGGGACAGGATTAATTTCACTGAAATTACTCTGTGCTACATTTTCGTCAACTTGAGTCATCCAACAAATCTGCTCCAGCATATGCAAGCTCAGCCCAGCTGGAATTTTGGCTGAGTCAAATATGCAAGCCTTGCTAAAACTTCATATTCTAGATTCAGCTGTTTCACTACTCCTATGGGTTACTCAGAAAAAAAAAGCGATCTCATAGAAACAACTGAATGACTTTATTATCTAACAATCTAATCAACTTACGACAACACGTGAAAAAAAAATCCGGAGTTGTGTAAGTTTAGAATTAAGGCAGCAGATATGTCAGTTTGTAATTAAAAATGATGGAATTAGTGTATAGACTGTGGCACACTAGCATCATTGATGTTAGATCAGTTAGAGGGGCAGACTGCAATTCGGATCATCATCTGGTCAGAGTGAAAATCAGACACGGCTATCGATTATGAGAGTAACAAACGCTAAAGATGATTCTATAAAATATGAATTAAAAAACTTGAAAAATGATGAAATGCGGCAAGAATACCAAATCAAAATTGCTAATAGATTTGAAGTACTGGAATCTTCAGATGACAATGTGGCAAACGAAGAAGAAACTGATATAAATAAAGAATGGGAGGCTATAAGAGATACTATTAAATTGTCAGCATCAGAAAGCATTGGTTGTTTAAAAAAGAGGCAAAACAAGAAATGGTTTGATGAGGAATGTGCCGACATTGTAAAGAAAAGAAAGCTAGCAAAAATGAAATGGTTACACGATCCAAATGAGGTAAATTTAGAGCAATTGGGTAGTGTTAGACTGGAAACCACCAAGTTACTAAAGAGTAAAAAGAGGGAATATTTGAGAGAGAAGATTAATGATCTTGAAATGAATGCAAAAAATAGGAACATTAGAGAATTATATCAGGGAATTAGTATAGAGAAGAAAGGGTTTCAGGCTAGAACAAACATAATTCGGAATGAAAATGGGGATATGATTGCAGATTCTAGGTGTATATTAAATAGATGGAAAAGTTACTTTAATCAGCTATTAAATGTACATACAGAACAGGACATTGAGGAGGATAAGTTACAGACAGCAGAAATGCTAGTCGCAGAGCCAAGTGCATTAGAGGTTGAAATGGCGATTGAAAAATTGAAGATGTATAAAGCATCAGATGAGATCCCAGCAGAACTGATAAAATCAGAACAGTTAAGTCTCATAGACTGCGATGGGCAGGACATGTTGCGCGTATGGGGAATGAAAGACGTGCATGGAAACTTCTTGTAGGAAAGCCAAAAGGAAAACGCCCAGTTGGTAGACCAAGAATGAGGTGGGAGAACAACATTAACTATGATTTGAGGGAAGTAGATTATACAGGGAATGATTGGAAAGCATTAGCTCAGGATAGGGATGTATGGAGAGCTTATGTCCGCGCTGCCACGAACCTATGGGTTCGATAGTGCCAGTGAGTAAGTAAGTAAGAAAGAAAAAAGTCCGTAACACAGAAACTGTGGAAAATTATTCTAATTCCTCAGCAATTCGAATTTATGCTCTGATTTTGCTGGTGTACGGAACATATCTTTATTTTGTTAAATAAGTTGTATATACCCAGTTACATTGCGAGAAAACTAACATGACGGCTTTTAGAATTATCGTTTACAGACAAACCCCTACTACTAATAATCGAATTTATATAATATTTTATATTTGTTTTTACTAGCGCATATCTAGTTTTATTGAGAAAAATCGATAATTGCTGCACTAGAGCGATTTTTTAATTCTCGTCTTACATAAACCCATATTCCTAAGTGGTCCGATTTTGCTGATTAACTTACCTTTCTTAATTGATTGCTATCTGAGGTTGGGGCGCCTGCAAGGCGGAGTTACGCTGCCCCGATAATTTAATGGATGATGATGGTAATGATACGCCAGGAGATGCATTAAATCTTGTATCTTGTAAGCCCATGTTTCCCTTAAGAGAGATTTAGACGCTCTTCCCCTACAGGAAAGAATTTGAATCATACTAATTTAGTTACACTTGCTTACGTATAGATGTCATTTGAGTGGTCCGTGGTCAGCGTTCCGCCTCATACTGACACCTAGGAAAACCAAGGTAGTACTAGGACGGGAAAATTCGGTAAATTTTGCTTAAAGGCCTTTTCATTCAGGCTTAAGGATCTTTTATGAGCCTGAAAATCTTCAGACTCGGTACCCACGGCTCAAAGTCCCTCCCGGAGGACTTGCTCCTAGGATTTTTCCGTCCTAAAAAATCCATCGGCCCTGGCCGGGTTTGAACCCGCGACTATCGAGACCAGAGGCAAGGAGCATAACCACTAGTTCACCGCGACCGATACTAAACTTAATCTAATGATGGCCAGATTATTTTTGGGGACTGTTTGAGCCTTAGTGTTTCTTGACATTTGTCTTACAGGTGAGGAAAAACCCCCCAAGAAAGCTCACTCTGGAAACTTGTCGCGACCCGGGGTCAAACCCGGGCCTCCTGCGTGACAAGGCAGCACGCAACCCGGAGACCTCAGCGGTGGACTAAATCTGTAATAAATTATCGACAATTAAATGTTTACGCTTGATACTAAATCAAATGAATGATTATTTAACCTGGCTTATATGCTGTATTTCCTTTTAATTACATGTCTGGATTTACATTTAGAAATATGAAGTCGATTTATAAAAACAAAGCCCACCTGTAGAGCCACTAATATGTACCTACAGTTACAACTGTCAGATTAATATTTTAAATTCCTTACTCTTCGTGTCTGCCGCTGTCTGAAACGAGTTAGAATCCAAATAAGGCAGCACAGCGCCTATTTTGACAGGTACATTGTCAGACATAAGCTCCTTATATACAGATATATGGTAGCATATTTTAAGTATACATTATACAGTATGGAACATAATTCTAGGGATATATTTCTCAGGTGAACACTTTTAAATATCCGATTGATTGAGGGTCTTTCCACTTTTCAGCGGTTGCCCTTTTACCAGCCGGCTGCTGGCCCTTCACATCCACATGTGTCAATCACAGAGGTAGATGATCAACAGCCAGTGTAGGGGTGACATGTGGTTAGCATGTCGAGTCCCCCAGCCGTTATAGCTGGTTCCTCAACCTGGAGCAGCTACTTACTGCAGCTACCCAATTGCCTCACGATGCTGGGTGGGCACCGGTCCCATACTGGCCGAAATACCATGAGAAAATTTCTTCCCCCATGGAGACTCGAACCAGCGCAAGTCCCGTAGCTCTGCGCCAAGGCTTCCTACCTTAACCGCTTGGCTAGGTTTCAATTTATCATCATCATCATCATCAACAACAACAAGGATTAAGCCCAATGGCCTGTTCCGATCTCATTATAGGTCGAATTGGTCCTTCAATCTCTTCAATGGTCTTCCCAACATTCTTCTTCCTTTTGGTTTATAATTATACATTCTTCTTGGTATGCGCTGTTCATTCATTCGTAATACGTGCTGCAGATAAGCATTTTGATAATATTTTATTCTTTCACAGAGATTAAAAATATTAAGTTCTGTTCTTATATCTTCGTTTTTCTTTTTATCGGTCTTTTGGTATCCTGCTATTGCTCTCAACATCTTCATTTCAGCAGCCTCTATTTGTTTACTATCTGCCTTTATTAATGTCCAGGTTTCACATCCATAGATAAGAGATGGAACTGCCAATACTTTGTAAAACTTCAAAATAGTTTATTTCCTAGTCTTATTCAATAAAGTGCGTTTAATTTTCAATTTATCATATGTTAAAATTGAAGATATTAATGACAAAGTAAATAAATTTAATCTAATGTGTGGCACTATTAAAAGAACCCTTAAAAACACAAGAAAAGAAACAAAAATTAAATTTTATAAAGTAATGGCTGTTCCTATATTGATGTATGGATCAGAATATTGGACAATCACTAAAAGACAAGAACAAAGATTGGAAGCAGCTGAGATGAGATTTTAAAGAAATATAGCAGGATATACTCTGCTGGATAAGAAAGGAACTAAATATTTTCAAACTTACAGATCGAATAATTAAATATAGGAACGACTGGAAAGAACATATTGATAGAATGCCAGAAAAAATATTTCCAAAATTATTGCTAAATTATAAACCGCACGGAAGGAGAAATGTTGGACGCCCACATAGAAGATGGTCTGAACAATTTTAACAATTCTAGCTTTCATGAAAGCGGAACGAGCCAATAGGCTTAATCCCTGGATGATGATATTGATGTGTTTTTTACGTTTTTCACAAGAAACGTGGCATTTGAACCATTATAAGATGTGTTCTGATAGATTACGAAGAAAAAGTAATGAAATTACTGTACTACTTGAGGCGATGGATTAGTTTCTTTGTGAACTATCGGAAATTGGAGTTACTTTCTAGTAAACTTGGATATTGACAAATAAAAACATCGGGGATATTAAAAAAAATAGTTCAAGGTAAAAATTTATTTAACACTAACGTGCTCTGATAGCCTAAAGAAATTAAATATTGAGGGTTATTAAATTGTATGGTATACTCCCTGACGAACTAAATATGGCGGTTCCTGATTTCACCGTTTTTTTTTTAATGTGTGCCACGGTTAATTTGAATACGATATACTGAGTTTCGTTGTGAAACATCGAAAATTGCGACTGCTAGAACTACTTCTTACTTTTCGATTCAGGTGAACTCCTACACCTGATAATTTTAGAAGTCTATAAGACATAAACATATGCAGGCTAAATTTATATATATGAAGTATCAAATTCACTGGATGATAGTTTTAAATGTTTATTTGTAAACCCTATCTCATCATGGTCTCGGGTAGCAGGCCCCGGTTCGATACCCGATATGTACAAGTGTCTTGGGTGAAGGTTTTTCTCAGGGTTTTTTCTCACCTGTAAGACATTTTAGGAAATTTTAAGGCCCAAACGGTTCCCGAAAATCATCTGGCCATCATAATCACCATTAAAATATTCGCCATGTTTAGTATGAATGTGTGTCTCGGAGGAGGCCCTGACATTAAGTTAGCACTCTTTCGGAAAGACCCTCCATGTCCTTGTGTGTTGAAAAAGTATGTATGTAGAACACAGTTAAATCGCTCTCCCGACAGGTCGTGCCACTGTATGGCCCTGATGACGTTCGACACGTCAAAATAGTGTAAGGTGATAGATTAAACTGCGTTAATGGAATTAATGTATTATTATTATTATTACTTACTTACTCACTGGCACTATCGAGCCCGTAGGTTCATGGCCGCGCGGACATAAGCTCTCCATACATCCCTATCCTGAGCTAATGCTTTCCAATCATTCCCTTTATGATCTACTTCCCTCAAATCATAGTTAATGTTGTTCTCCCACCTCATTCTTGGCCTACCAACTGGGCGTTTTCCTTCTGGCTTTCCTACAAGAAGTTTCCATGCACGTCTTTCATTCCCCATACGCGCAACATGTCCTGCCCATCGCAGTCTACGGGACTTAACTGTTCTTATTATATCTGGCTTCCTATAAAGACCATGTAGTTCATTGTTATGTAGTCTTCTCCATTCACCTGTCTGTTCATCTCTCTTTGGTCCAAAAATTTTCCTAAGAACTTTATTCTCAAATACTCGTAATCTCCTTTCCTCCCTTAAAGTAAGAGTCCATGTTTCGCACCCATATAATATAACTGGTAGAATAATAGTTTTGTATATTTTCAGCTTAACGTTTTTTGAAAGGAGTTGGGACATCAAAAGTCTCTGCAATGCGTAATATTATTATTATTATTATTATTATTATTATTATTATTATTATTATATTATATTACTTACGGTAGATATAATAATGTTTGCATATTACCTTGTTTTACTAGCAACATCTGAAGATGATTTACAATGGTCAGTTGATAATTTAAATTTTATAGCCCAGAAATATTCAATGGAAATATCTACCAATAAAACTAACATAATGGTCTTTTGTGGAAAATCCCCAGTACCAAGCAAAATTTGTTTAAATAACACAAATTTAGAGGGAGTTAATGAGTTTACTTATTTAGGATATAAACTCTCTTTTGTTGAAAATTTGGATTTACCAGAGAAAATTGTGAAATTCAACAAATCAATGGGAATCATTAATAGAGTTTTAAAACCTTTATTAGTGCAAAAATCAACTCGTACTCGTCTTTATCAAATAATGGCTCGACCAGTCCTATGTTATGGGAGTGAAGCGTGGACTATAAGGACGAGAGATGAAAGCAGACTAATAGCTTGTAAGATGAAATTTATGCGCCGAACAGCTGGCTACACCAAATGGGATCGAAAGAAAAATGTAGAAATTCTACAAGAACTTAATGTGTCACCAATACTAGACTACATCTCCAGATATCAGCTAAACTGGAAGGAACATGTCTCAAGAATGGCTAGATCCAGGATCCCGAAGGCAATAATGAACTACTGTCCAAATGGGAAACGGTTACTTGGTCGAACTATGAAAAGATGACACGAAAACCGCTTTCTCAGGCCGTAACAGTTCTTCTAGGACTAATACCTGACAGGATGATGATGATGATATTACTTACGGATATTTGTACTGCAATAGAATATAACGACTGTTGAGGGAGGGAGAATTATTAAAATACTGTTCCGGACACAAGACATCTTGTAACTTGGGTACTTCTTGCTTTGAGTTACATGTTCCTATAGGGTAGATAATAAGGTTATAAAATTTGTTATAATTTGGATATTTTTATGTCTATTTTGAATTGTTTTAAGCTCATAGCACAAGTCTGTTTGCAGACTAAACTCCCAGTGTACGGTTTATATTGCAGACTCTTAGCTTATGGACAAGAAGTGTTGATGATGTAATGTGGATGGACATCCCGCTGTTTTCGGCAGACTTTTTTTATGGCCTGTCACTGGTCTAGAGCAATATTTTGTAGAGTGTTCTCGTGTCTGTGTTGTGTCTGCGGGTTAATTGATGTTAATCACTGGGCTTAGGTCCGGCGCATCCGCATTGCCATCCGTCTAGCTTTATGCTGATCAAAATATTATACCGACTTCATAATGACCTCTTCCCAGAACTGGCATGACTAATTCACTAGTGAACTATTCGTTATATAAGAAACGAGTCAATTAGAGTTAGAAATAAGATGGATGATGATGGGCCATCCATTAGTAATGAGTGTTATACAGCGCTATTGAGAAAGAAGGAACAGACTTCAAACATTCATTTCTTCCAAACTACAAAAAAATAAAAACACGATTCCAACGTTCCTGGAAAGAGAAAATTTCAAATTTCACTATTTTATGCATTCATTATGAACACCGTGTGTTACACGACAAATATCAAAACGGTGACTTATTTCTTGCCACACACGAATAAATTTGCCATTCACCCTTAGGAAAATGTTAGTAGAAACACTTGCAATGCCCCATTTTGATTATTGTGACACTCTTTCTACAGACTTTAATATTATTTCCACTCAAAGACTTAAACGTGTTCATAATTCTTGCGCACGTTTTATTTGTGGTATTCGCAAATTTGACCATGTTACACCGTCCCTGGAACAATTATCGTGGCTTCGTCTAAGAGATCGTAGAACTGTCCATTCCTTATCCCTTCTCTATAAAATACTTCACACATCATCGCTTAATTATTTATCACGCCGCTTCATTAGACTATCCGACACACATAATATTGACACTCGATCCCATCAGCACATTGTCCTTTATATCCCGCCTCATCACACTGTATATTATTCATTATCTTTTACGGTCTCACTTACCAAAACATGGAATTCCCTTCCGTCCTATGTCAGAGACTGTCAAACTATAACATCCTCCAAAAACAAACTAAAGAATTATTTAATAACAAACTAACTTATACACCTCACTGATAATATTCTTTTAGCAATATTAATATATTTAATTATTTATGAAAATAATATTAAGAATAACAAATATTTTTATTTGTTTTGTTTTAAATATTGTATAATCGTAAAATTAGTTTTCTATATCTCATTATTTTCCTTTGTTTTTTATATACACTAGAGGGACAATTTAATATGCCTTGCTTGTATACATTTTATTATTAGATTTAGTCTTAATTTTAACTAACATTAACTAGTTGCATTATAGATCGTAATATAATAGATATTATCTTTTGATCAAATTTTTACTTAGTGTTTAATATTAGAGTTAATTAAGATTGTTATATTCTGATGTAATATATGTTTGTCCTGGTGAGTGGAAGAGAAGGCCACATGACCTTAACTCCACCAGGCTAAATAAATCTAAATCTAATAATCTAGTCTCTAATTATCGAATTTTCTCCATCTAGACTTACATATGAATTAGCACGGGAAACTTTCTTCGTGGAAGATCTACGCACAAAATTCCTGGTACCAGCTACTAAACAGGAAACTGCATTGAAGGAAATAAGACAAAAGAAATACCAGACGATTTTTACGCAACAGATGCAATGATCAATCGAGACTCGACTGGACCAAACAACAAGATACACAGTGCATTAATAAGACTAGCAGTGCATGGATATCACCACAAACTGTGCAAAAATTGAAACTATCCTGATCCGTCAAGGGACTGCGTATGTAAGCTCTGTGATAAACCGCGTGAAAGATATCATTTCAGAGTCTGCTTAAGAGAACATAATCGTTGCTGGTATACAGCAGAGGCATAAACTAATGCACTTTGTGCGCGTTTTTGCTGTTAAGTAAAGTATTCCCACGACAGGCCTCAGGAGGCCGTTGGGGTAGTAGGAGGTTAAGGCTCCACTTTTTCTAGACAATCGGCACTTGATGTCAGCCGAGTTGTCAGCCCTGCGTGACGGCCGCCTTTACCCCAGAACAAGCGTCTGGTACTCATTTCCGTTAGAGGATGAGTCGACCCCAGGGCCATAGTGCCGCCAGAAGGTTTGGGTCAGTTTAAAAATCCTGACCCCACCGGGACTTGAACCCTTGACCTTCCGGCTTGTAGCGCAGTGCCTTAACCACTACGCTACGGCGTGCCCCGCTTTTGCTATTATTGATGTGAATTTTAAAAGTGTTGATTATATGAAACGGCTTGGAGGGCCGCATGCGGCCCTCGTACCGCAATTTGCACAGCCTTGGTCTATACCCTTTCGTCATCGACTTACAGTTAACAACTTTATAAATCACATTCTTCTACTTAATTTCTGTCTGTTCCGGACGCATATAGAAATAACAAGCCGGCATTGATGAATGTGTGTGCATTTTTTTGGGTCTTTGAACTTTAATACTTGTATATTAAAATATTACTCAGTAGCCGAGAGGCTGGATAAATTAATTGTAGTTAATGAGATGTGATTAGTTTGCAACATATCTTAAAGACGTTTGGTCACGAATTCATATGCTGTCATCGAGACCTTGCTTCTAGGGTATTGACTTCAAGCAAGAATCTCGAGCTAGGCACGCACAGCTTCTCAAATTCACTTTTTTACTTTTGTTGGTTCAGCCCACCCGCATTTTTTTTTTTTAATGCCCCTTCTCGATATTTTATCAAAGTATCAAAAGTATTTCTCTTCGTGCTTACATATCTTAGGCCTGCTTTTTGGAACTCTATTACAACTCATTCCTCGCAAATGATTCATCCCATTGTTCTGCTATTCTTCTATGTGCTTAATGACTGGATGTAAGCATAGTTCTTTTACGTCAGCATTCCGTTTGTAATCCCACTGGTGTACCCTGCTGTATATCTCGTGAATCTCATTTCACTAGAAGTTTTCCTGCTCTTCTCAACTTTTCTCAAAGGCCATGCCTCACTATCGTAGCAAAGTGCAGGTCTTGCTACGGTTTTGTGTAGCTGAACTCTGGTATATCTCTCTGGACTAGTAAAGGTTACATTGTTGAATTTATTATTACCATGATTTTATTAAAATTAATAATTTTGATATGACCACTTATGGAAATGGACAGCTAATGACGAATGAGGGAAATTTTGAGGAAGTGGCTGAATTCAAATACCTAGGAACAATAATCACAAATAGGAATGAGATGCACAAGGAAATTAAACATAGGCTCAATTCTGGAAATGCGTGTTATTATGCATTAAAGACTTTTAATGTCCCAATTATTTAAAAAAAAACGTTAAACTGATAATATATAAAACTATTATTCTACCAGTTATATTATATGGTTGCGAAACATGGGCTCTTACTTTAAGAGAGGAAAGGAGATTACGAGTATTTGAGAATAAAGTACTTAGGAATATTTTTGGACCAAAGAGAGATGAACAGACAGGTGAATGGAGAAGACTGCATAACAATGAACTACATGGTCTTTATCGGAAGCCAGATGTAATAAGAACAGTTAAGTCTCGTAAACTGCATTGGGCAGGATGTGGCACCAATGGGGAATGAAAGACGTGCATGGAAGCTTCTTGTAGGAAAACCACAGGGAAAACACCCAGTCGGTAGACCAAGAATGAGATGGGAGAATAACATTAACTATGATTTGGGGGAAGTAGATTACACAGGGAATGATTGGAAAGCATTATATCACGATAGGAATCTATGGAGAGCTTATGTCCGCGCGGCCATGAGCCTACGGGATTCGATAGTGCCAGTGAGTAAGTAAGTAAGAGATATGACCACTTAATCTAAATATGTTAAAGTATATGCAAGATAGGTAAATTCATTTAAACTCTTCAGTATTTTTGAATGTATAGCCTACAATTTTTTCTACATACAGGGCATTTTCAATAAAACCATTGTTTTTGTTTTCTCTGTATTAATTTTCATATTATACTGATGCCTACGTATTTGGTTAAAATTATAAACTGAATATTGTAATTCGTCCTCTGAATGTGCCTGACATTCTACATCATCTGCAAAAAAAAAAATGAACGTACCTAATTAAATATCCAAAGTAAAAGAGTAATTGAATCGCTGAGTTGAAAAGGGAAGAAACTCCACTGCCTTCCAAGAATGATAAAACATGTATGCAACACAGGAATTATGAATTCTTGCTATATTTGCATTCCGTATATGCAGAGGATCAATATTGTAATTGATCAAAAATTTATCAGAGCAAACTGTAAGAAATTGTGTAGTTTTTAAAGGTTTTCTCAAAAATAGGGTACTTGGAGTTTCTTCCCTTTTCAACTCGCGATTCAATTATATGAATGTCTGCATTCATACGTGCTCCCATGTGAGACTAGGTTGCTCCCTTGCGAAAGTTACTTAACCTAATTAATTTAACGTAACAAGAGAGGAAAATGTGCACCTGAAACGAGATTGAACCCAATCAGTTTGTATCGAAATTAACTAAACAAGTCATATTACTCATTGTCGTTATAACTTACTATGTTGCATTGTTAAAGTTTATTGCATAAAAATCATCTCCATAATAATTATTATTAACAATTTCAGATAGGATATTAAATATAAAATTGGTGCCTGGTAAGTCAGTCGTCCTCAACTAAATTATTATACTTCATCAAGTAGTTCCAATATGGAGGTCTTTCAAAAACAATGTTTCATCTTCTGCATTTCAACTGGTACTCTATGAAGATGAAACATTATTTTTTGAAAGGCCTCCATATTGGAACTACTTAATGAAGAAATTAGGACTGGAAGTAAATATCAGTAAAACTAAATATATGGTCACACGTAGAAATACATTATATAATGGAAATGGACAGCTAATGACAAATGAGGGAAATTTTGAGGAATTGGCTGAATTCAAATACCTAGGAACAATAATCACAAATAGGAATGAGATGCACAAGGAAATTAAACATAGGCTCAATTCTGGAAATGCATGCATTGCAGAGACTTTTGATGTCCCAACTCCTTTCAAAAAACGTTAAGCTGAAAATATATAAAACTATTATTCTACCAGTTATATTATATGGGTGCGAAACATGGACTCTTACTTTAAGGGAGGAAAGGAGATTACGAGTATTTGAGAATAAAGTTCTTAGGAAAATTTTTGGACCAAAGAGAGATGAACAGACAGGTGAATGGAGAAGACTACATAACAATGAACTACATGGTCTTTATAGGAAGCCAGATATAATAAGAACAGTTAAGTCCCGTAGACTGCGATGGGCAGGACATGTTGCGCGTATGGGGAATGAAAGACGTGCATGGAAACTTCTTGTAGGAAAGCCAGAAGGAAAACGCCCAGTTGGTAGACCAAGAATGAGGTGGGAGAACAACATTAACTATGATTTGAGGGAAGTAGATTATACAGGGAATGATTGGAAAGCATTAGCTCAGGATCGGGATGTATGGAGAGCTTATGTCCGTGCGGCCATGAACCTACGGGTTCGATAGTGCCAGTGAGTAAGTAAGTAAGTAATGAAGGTAGTTTAGGACGACTGACTTACCAGGTACGGATTGTATATTAAATTCTAATTACATAACCTCAACGGTGCTTTAATGTTAATTTTAAAAGTGTTGATATCAGATAAACGAAAAACATTATAGAAAGTGAACTGGTAGATATATGGTTTGTGTTTAAGAAACAAAATTTTTCTTAAATACGGTTCATTTTTTTTTGTAAACCCATGTTTCCCTTAACAGAGATTTAGGCGCTTTCCCACTATAGAAAATAATTTGAACCACACTAATTTAGTTACACTTGTTTTCGTATAGATGTCATTTGAGTGGTCCGTGGTCAGCGTTCCGCCTCATGCTGACATCTAGGAAACCAAGGTAGTACTAGGACGGGGAAATTCGGTAAATTTTGCTTAGAGGCCTTTCATTCAGGCTTAAGGATCTTTTACGAGCCTGAAAATCTTCAGACTCGGGACCCACGGCTTAAAGTCCCTCCCGGAGGACTTGCCCTTGTATTTTTCCATCCTAAAAAATCCATCGACCGCGGCCGGGTTTGAACCCGCTACCCACGGGACCAGAGGCAAGGAGCATAACCACTAGTCCACTGCGGCCGATAAATACAGTTCATAATTTGTTTTAAATTTCCAAATAGTTAATTAGTTCATTCAGTTAATTCAGACTGTACGGACAAACTGCCTGAGCACCGTGACCTCAAATATGTATTGCGCTATCCCAGTATATTATGGAGGATTGGAATGAAGTCTGTTCTACAGTGTTATGTGAGTTGTAGGTCGTCTTCCGGATCCGGCTCCTCCAGATTCTTCTCTCAAGACCCATATTGCCAGTTTTAGGTTGAGCTCGTGGCCACGAGGAGGGACTACAACCCTTCCCTTCTGCCACCCCTCTTTTTTATTACTCAGGCACGAAGTCATGCACCAGCACCCTGGTGTTTCCACCAATAGATCAATACCTGTGGGTGCCAACCAATCTAGTTTTCCCTAAGATCAGAGAGTTGTAAGGTGGTCTTCTTCTTCTTCACGGTTTAGGCTTATTTACTAGCCTGTTCCGGCTCCAAATTGCTGCTCTTTCCATCTTTTCCTTGGTCTTCCCAAACTTCTTCTTCGTGGTGAATAGTTGTATGCTGCTTTTGGTATTCTATTCTCAGTCATCCTTGCCAAGTGTTCTTTCCAGTTTGTGCTGTATTTCTCTATTGTTGAGTTTAATTCCTCTATGTTTAGTTGTTGTAAGGTGATAGGAAATTAATTAATGAGAAATGGGATGAAGAGCAGGGAAGGGAGAATAAAGAGTGTGGTGGGATAAAATTCGAGAAACGGGAGGACCCCGAGAAAACCCCGAAAATCTTGGGTATTGCCCATAACCAATACCCGTCTGGAACAGTCAGGATTCGAACATGGGATCCTAGTCGGGGTAATATAATGTATGATTAAGTAAAGTGATCCCACAACAGACCCGGAGGCCCTTGGGGTAGTAGGAGGTTAGGGCTCCCACTTTTTCTAGACAATCGGCACTTTATGTCAGCCGGGTTGTCAGCCCTGCGTGACGGCCGCCTTTACCCCCAGAACAAGCGTCTGGTACTCATTTCCGTTAGAGGCTGAGTCGACCCCAGGGCCATAGTGCCGCCAGGGGGTTTGGGTCAGTTTAAAAATCCTGACCCCAACGGATCTATAAAATAGTCACCTTGTAGGTTCATCTCCTCAACTTAAGTTGTTTTAAAACTCTGTAGGCCTTTTGGGACTAGTCCCATCATCAGCAGAATGCATTAGGTCCGTTCTTGTTGACTCATGTTGAAGCACTGACTTGGTTGTGAATATATTGTATAGAGGATTGTGTGGACTGGATATGTTCTCATTAAGAATCAGGTTGTTGTCGATCCTTAATGAGAACACACCCAGTCCACCCAATCATCTATACAAAATACTCACAACCAAGTCAGTGCTTCAACAAGGGTCAACAAGAACAGACCTAATGCATTCTGCGGATGATGGGACTAGTTCCGAAATGCCTACAGAGTTTTAAAACAACTTAAGTTGAGAAGAAGTTTTTAATCATTCATTATTAACACCTCAACAGAAACTTACCATGAATTTTACTAGTATCTAGTTGGGGTAACCACATGCATACCGAGACGGCTGTTATTAGTCACTAAAAATATCTCTGCAGGCGGAAGAATTACGAAGCTCTGTTTGTTGCTATACGTGACGTCATATAAGGCAGTGTACACTGTCAGCGTCCCACGTTCCATTCCCCTCTGCACTCATAGATAGCATTGCCACGTGTTCTCTTCCTGCATAAACAACGACTGCAGAGCCCTCCTTCAACAACTGCGCTTACTCCTTAAATGGGTAATATAGAACAGTATTAACCATCCATTCATAGTAATTCTGCCCGAAGGCAGGTCCTTCACTGCAATCATAGCAAAGTTTTCCTGACATTTGTCTTACAGGTGAGGAAAAACACCGATAAAAACCTCACCCAGAAAAACTGCCCCGACCGGGGATCGAATCCGGGCCCGCTGGGCGATAAGGCAGCACGCTACCTTGAGACCACAGCGGTGGATTGTATTCACCATTTGGGTATTTAAAGATGTAACGAACCTATAGTTTAAACAAATAACTCCTCAAGGTTGCCTTCTTGTTAATGATAGATGGTGATTGTAGCCGGTAATGATGTTGATTTTTATAGCCTTGCCGGTTAAATACCTGCTTATCTTCCTGAAATCATGTAATCAAATAATATTACTGAGTGCACCTAATACTTAGCGGGTAAAAGCTTTTTAATCTAAGGAAGAAAGTGATTACTGATTTATCAGTGTAGTATTTTTCCTATAATATCGGATAGAATTCTCGAGATTGCGATGAACAAGAAATGTGGCACGAATAGGAAATAAGAGTGGTATGGAAAACTCTTGTAAGAAACCAGAATTAAAGCGCTTGGTAGGTAGGGCAGGAATGATGTGGGAGAATAACATCAAGTATGATTTGAGGGAGGTTAATATACAGGGAATTATTAGAAAATAATAGCTCAGGATAGGGATGTTAGGAGAACATATGCGGGGGAATAAAGTTACGTTGGGATGTAAGAAAACTCATGTACTGTATAATTACCTTATATATATATATATCCATCCATAGTAATTCCGCCCGAAGGCAGGTCCTTCACTGCATTCATAGCATTTTCATGCTATGCTTGCAGCTTTACTAGGAAATTGTAGATGTGGTAGCTTCCCGTTGCTTTCCACACCGATGAAGGATAATGATAAGGATGATGATGACCATTTGGGCCTTAAAGTTTTCCTGACATTTGTCTTAGGGGTGAGGAAAAACCCCGATAAAAACCTCACCCAGAAAAACTGCCCCGACCGGGGATCGAACCCCGGGCCCGCTGCGTGACAAGGCAGCACGCTACCTCGAGACAACAACGGTGGATATATATATATACACCGTAATTCAAAATTGACTTTACAACTTTACAAGCTTATAGAAATTTATTTAGAAGACCTACAGAATTGGACCAGCAGCATCAAACATCAACCTGGAAGCTGTAGCGAAAAATGAACTGCTGAAGATGGGGCGGATGTCCTGAAAGGCCTACAGGCATAAAGATCACATATTTTTAAAAGTTGACGACGGATTTTACCTAAGAAGGTATTTTAACTTATTTTATTTCATTAGCTAGTAACAAATAAAAAATAAAACAAATATTGAAATTAAGGAATGAGATCAAAATTTATTTAAAAAAAAATCTACGTAAAATTCAGATCTACATATCTTATTTTTCAGCTGTTTAAAATTATTTTAAGTTTTAACAATAAATTATTGTAGGTTATAAATTCTATGCTCTATTACAAACAACGATTTAAGACAATCTAGGTTCTAAATGCGCAATTCACATTTCCTCTGTATTTGTTTTGCGATTTACTTGCAACATTCTTAAATGATACTGAATTATAAACAGTTAATTCACTGATTAAATTAATTCTTTTATTAATGTACGTGAGCGATTTATGAATATGTGGGAGGTTATAGTTACGAAATATCAGCGTAAACATATAGCAAGTAAGTGTTACTTAGAACTCTATCGTGATGCAAGTAGGAAGTAAGGACAGATTCAAGTGATATTTAACTTCATTAAGTATCTAACTTAATGTTTAATCTCTGTGAGGAAAGGCGTTCTTACTCTCCCTTTTAATCACTACTTATTTTAATCTCCTCAAAGACAGATGTGCAATCGCTGTTCACGATTCAATTTGAGTCTTAATATCCATCGAGTTACTGTATAGTGGACTCATTACTTTAGTTTACAGGCGGCATCAAAGGCAACTGTTTCTCTCTGGTTTAAAAATAGTAATAAAGAAAAGCGCACGAATGTGCTTAGTATCATATACATTGTACATGTTATCTGGTTTAATAATAGTAATAAAGAAAAGCGCACGAATGTGCATAATATCATATACATTGTAAATGTTAAGTTTCTTTGCTGTAGGCTGTTATTGATTTGGTCCTTTCTTTGCACCATTGGATGTGGTATTTTCCACACTCTTTGCCGCACAGTTCACATACACATTCACTGGTTGGATCATGGAATAGCTTGAGGGTGCATATCTTGTGATTAAATCATGAATGCTGAGCCTATACCCCAGCCACTGATTTTCCGGCCGTGAAGTTTTCACGACAGTGTTGCCGATATGGATATTCAGTGGGGGGGGGCTGCTTTACGTTTGCGATTAGCAGACATACAGCTGATACCATCTCAGCAATTTCAAACCGTACTAGCGTGCAATAGCAGCGTCAAGAGCAGTGATTGGTTGTGGCTGACGTGCACTCCTACTTCAACCAATTCCTTATTGGCAGTAGAGGGTGAGTTTCTCCGTTTACCCCACGTATAATCTAAACTTCAGAGCCGGAGATACAGTGGCTGTAGTGTAGTTACCACATGTCGTAGGTCATAGTTTGTTCTGGTCCAGTCTCAATTCAGAATGGCATCTGACGCATGGAAGTCCTTTTGTATTTCCGCTCTTTTTTTTTTTTTTGAAGCAAAAAACAAGAAAAAGTTTTTAAATTATTATATTGTCACCATTGATTTATTTTCCCTAAGAATATTAAACCATTATAGAGCTCCTGCCCTCCAAAATATTCATTCCATTTTGGATTTGAGGCAGCAGCTTGATATTGACATTTTGTAGATGTAGTATGATTATTCCTCTATATTTCAATTTACTGTCTGATTTCCAGGCTGTCGTGGCGGGCAGTTGAAGTTGAAGCCTTAGGTCAAGAAGAAGGTTTCCTTTGCCATTTCATACACTAGTCTGGAGGGGTGATCTTCGAGACGCATAGGGACTTTTCTTTAGGAACGATGCCTTTATTTTTTCTATTGCTTCCATGTTGCGCTCTGTTAGATGATTCCATATTAGTGTTTGTTACTATCGGTGTGATCTTGAGATGAAATAGCCTCATGGCTGTTTCCAGGGATAGGCGTGGGAGGTTCTTTGTATTGTTCATGGCAGGAAGTGCTTATGTGTGTCTTTCTTTGATACGGATCGTGAATGTTTCTCCGAATGTTTGCAGCGTTATGCCTAAATATTTATAGGTGGATTGAATCTGTAGACGTTCTCCTAAACAGAATGCATCTTTTTCATGCTTCCCCAGTTTTCCTCCATTTCTGAATATCATGACCGTCGTTTTGGTCTTGTTGATGTATAATTCATTTCGGTTTGCCCAGATCGTGAGTCTGTCTAGAGCCTTCCTCTGGTTTAAAATATATTCTTGGACCAACGGATCTGTGCCCCCGTAAGAAATGCGAACTAAACACTAATTTCGTTTCTGCCTCGGTAAATCATTTCCCTCCCTGCATTCTTGCCTGTCTCTATTTTCTATCTCTCTCTTTCTCCCCTCCCATTACTCACAGTTTTGAGCTTTCTTGCGAGATATTATTTGGACTCACAGTCCAGTGTTGTCAGCTCAGTATCAGTATGTTATGTTATATAGTATGTAAATTGTAATTATTAGCATTAGCTTAATTCATAAGCATAAATTAGAATTCCTGTATACTGTCAGTATGTTATATAATATGCAAATAAGATCGTAGCATGTAGTAACTTCGCCATAGCCGGTACCTAGCCCGGGTGAGAAAGGAGGGGGGTACATGATTGTGTGTTCATTCCTAAAATTTTATAATTTTGTTAGGACTTGAAGATTACGTACCAAATCTAAGCAAATAAGACAATGAGGCGAAGGAGAAGTATTTATGATGAAACATTTATCTTTAAAAACAACATATGTAAATTCCCTTCACGTAATTTCCATTTAACCAACAAATATCCACTATTATAATTACATCTATTAATCGTAGAAATCAATCAGTGTCATTAGACCTACTTAAATTAAATATGAAGAAGTAATAATTAGTTAGGAAGAAATGGCGTAAACTAGTTGAGAAGGCCAAGACATTCCACTGGAAGTCGTAGAGCCTGACGAAGAAGAAGAATAATTAGCCTTACATTATTGAATATTTAAGAGCCTGACACCGGGGGAAGTTTGGCAACGTTCCTACTCAGTCAGTTACAGTAGCTTATATTTGACGTAGTGGGAGGGGAGCGCGGTGGAATGGTGTGAGAACTGACGTGTACTTTTTGATGAACGATGCCAGCGCTACAGGGGTACAGATCCGTTAGTCCGAGTATAACATTGTTATGCCAGGTAGAGCCGGGGAATTGTTAGAGGCTTCTAAGACGCCGCCCGCTCTAATCACCAAAAACTGAAAACAGCTCTCTGCCGACATTGTCATGACATCTTTAAATGACATTTCCATATCTACTCCACATGGATATAATTATCTTAACAGCGTTGCAACTTTTGTCTTTTGCAGTTTATTATAATATAGTATGTTATTGCCAGTGAATAAAACGTGACAACGCCGCTTGATATGCGAAATACTTAGGCGTGCAAAATAGGTCTACCTAACCACAAAGCAAAGCGCCTGTAAACTAAAATACCGAGTCCACTATACTATGGACCTGTGTAACTGGTTGCTGTATTTTGAATCTCAGGGTGTCCATCTCTGTTCTAAAATTTGAATATGGTTTGAAATTTGTTTCCAATATTTTTTTCTCGTCTCTCTCTCTCTCTCTCTCGTCCTCTCTGTCTCTCTCTCTCTCTCTTTCTCTCTCTCTCTCTGTCTCTCTCTCTCTCTCTCTCTGGCTCTCTCTGTCTCTCTCTCTCTCTCTCTGGCTCTCTCTGTCTCTCTCTCTCTCTGTCTCTCTATCTCTCTGTCTCTCTTTCTCTCTCTCTCTCTCTCTCTCTCTGTCTCTCTCTGTCTCTCTCTCTCTCTGGCTCTCTCTCTGTCTCTCTCTCTGTCTCTCTCTCTCTGTCTCTCTCTCTCTCTCTCTCTCTCTCTCTCTGGCTCTCTCTGTCTCTCTCTGTCTCTCTCTCTGTCTCTCTCTGTCTCTCTCTCTCTCTCTGGCTCTCTCTGTCTCTCTGTCTCTCTCTGTCTCTCTCTCTGTCTCTCTCTCTCTCTCTCTCTCTGGCTCTCTCTGTCTCTCTCTGGCTCTCTCTGTCTCTCTCTCTCTCTCTGTCTCTCTCTGTCTCTCTCTCTGTCTCTCTCTCTGTCTCTCTCTCTCTGTCTCTCTCTCTCTGTCTCTCTCTCTCTCTCTCTCTCTCTCTCTCTCTCTCTCTGGCTTTCTCTGTCTCTCTCTGTCTCTCTCTGTCTCTCTCTGTCTCTCTCTCTCTCTGTCTCTCTCTGTATTCCTCTATGTCTTTATTTATTACTTCTAATTGTGGTCGATGGATTTTTCAGAGTGTAATATATAACTATTTTATTTCCATCATGTTTCATCACATTACTGTGATGTTCCATACCGAAGTTTTCCTTATGTATAAAGTGACTTTTACAATTGGTGTTTTTGAGTTTGAAACAGATGACAATTTACATCTTATAAAACATTAAACGCAGTTCGATTTATTTTTAAACGTTTTTATTGTTTCACCATCAGGTATCCAAACCATTTTTTCTTCTTTTTAATTCCACCTATCACATTCTCCTCTGTTTCCAAAACTTCTTCTTCTTCTTCCTTCCAAGTATTAGGCCAAGGCCTGTTACGATCCTATAGAAAATTTTCCCTCCTGCGTTTCATAGGACGGCCCAGTGATCTTCGTCCTCTTGGCATATAATTATAATCAGCTTTGGGGATCCGATTTGAACTCATTCTTTCTAGATGGCGTTTCCAATTTAGTTGGTACTGTTTAATATATTCCAAAAATTGGCGTAGTCTTCAATTCTTTTAAGATATCGGTGTTCCTTTTCCGATCCCATCTGGTGTAACCCGCTGTTCTGCGCATGAATCTCATTTCACAAGCCGTTATTCTGCTTTCGTGTTGTCTTTTTAGTGTCCATGCTTCACTACCATAGGTCAACACTGGTCTAGCCAAAGTGTTATATAAACGTAATCTGGTGTTTTTTTGTACAAGGGATGGTTTCGTAACTTAATTAATAATTCCTAAACTTTTATTATAACTAGTAACTTTTTCAGGGATATCCTTTTCATCCCAGATAGAGAGATAATATCCAAGATATTTAAATTGATTAGATCTCTCTAAAATTTTATTCTGGAACAAGATTTTACTTTGTATGGGGTCCTTCCCATGAAATGCCATAATTTTAGTTTTGTTAATTGATATTTCCATATTAAATTTGGCAGCTATTTTTTAATAATAATAGGTATCATTGCAGCCAATGGCCATGTATAAAGAACTGTTTTCATGTCTTACAAAAGTCTGTTATCGATGTTCCTATGTTTTTACACTGCAGCTATTTTTTTTTTGTAAATTATAAATTGATCATTGCAAATCATCTAATAAAATGATATCATTTAAAAATTAGGAACAAACAATTTAATTTCCCACAATCTATCTCCTAAATTCTCTGCGACCTTATGGGAAATTGAATTTAGTATAAAATTCATTAATGTTTACATTCGATGAAAGTAGGTTAGATATCAAGACGAAAATTGAGTTGGCAAGACTTGCACAGTTTCCCTAATTATTAACATGAAGCAGTCACTAGCAATCAGAAAACCTGTTTGCAATTCACACTCGGCTTTGTTGTTGTTATTATGGTGTTAATAGGTCATCGCAACCATGCCGTAATACAGACTAGCTTATTCAATTACCTTCTTGTTTGTTTATCTCGTAATATAATATTCTCAACTCGTGCTCAACTCAGTATCGGATTGAGGGATATGATGAGACGAAACCCCTTTATTTATTAAGGTCTGTGAATTAAGGATATTAATTAAATGCAATGCAAGAATATTAATAAAAGGCTGCATAGGATTAGATCGGATAAAGAATGAAGGTATAAGAACAGAGTTCAATATCCAGTGAATGATATATATATATATATATATATATATATCCTATAGGCCTGTATAGAGACTATTTAACTCATGCCCCAAATGATAGTCAATGACCAATCACGTTTTAATGAATTTTGTTCTACAACCAACGATAGTCGTTTCACATCGCTCTTTATCGATTCTTCTTTATCAGCTCCTGCTTTTGTGATAAAGAAAGCTCCTCCTTTTTAATATTTTGAACATGTCAGAGAATTATTTTTCTCCAACAAATACATTGAATATAGCGATTAATGGACAGATTCCTCGATTTTGCTGAATTGTTTACTAAAAAAATAAATGAATAACATATACAGTTTGATGTGTTTCATTATTTCTCCACTAGAGTGCATTCTTACAATATTGCGATCCTATTTGGTAATAAATAATATGATCAAGTTGCA
This sequence comes from Diploptera punctata, assembly GCA_030220185.1. NCBI lineage: Eukaryota > Metazoa > Arthropoda > Insecta > Blattodea > Blaberidae > Diploptera > Diploptera punctata. The sequence goes on along the minus strand of JASPKZ010006068.1, from coordinate 2,507,783 downwards.
GTGAATATACATAACTTCACATTCCTGATTTGTTTTCAAACATCGCCGTTTACTTATACATATATACATATTTTAAAATACTGGTAACTATATTTAAATAATGATTTTTGACTAAACATCTTAATTTTATTCGGTAAATAGTTTTAACAAATGCCACTCTTTATTTTCAAATCCTCTAGATTAATTCACTCGTCATTTCGTGACTCGTGAATTTATCGATGATTTGGAAATCACTCGTGACGTTACTTATGACTTTAACTCATGCCCCAAATGGGAGTCAATGTCCAATCACATTTCAATGATTTTTATTTACAACCAATCACAGTCGTGTTTCGCCTCGAATTTGTCAACCGAAGTTCATCATATTAAAGAAAGCTCCTCTTTTTTAACAATCTGAATAGGTCTAACTTAGTTGCGGGTCTAACTTTCAGTTTAAATGCGACATTATTGTAGCTAGCAGCAAGATGCCGAAATTCTTTGTTCCTTTACGCAGTAAAATGCAAAGTTACGTTAGTACTTTCGGATCCGACGTATTTTGTACCGACGGTAACGTCATCACATGCAAAATATGCGAGCAGTTAGTGAACTCCGAAAATAATCATTTTATATCAGCACAATCAAACACAAAAATGCGCTTTCCAAGGCTACTGGGAAGAAGATTTCTTTGCTTCCAACAGCACTTGCAAGATCGAGTCGAAAATCTCAGTATGTAAGTTTTTCTAATTACCTTTTATTGCCTATTTTAACTATTTATAATGCCATTTTCCTGCATATTTTAGCTATTTATAATGCCTTTTTGCCTGCCTATTTTAAGGATTTATTATGCCTAAACTTCCGGTTGCGATAATAATAATAATAATAATAATAATAATAATAATAATAATAATAATAATAATAATAATGTCCACCGCTGTGGTCTCGGGGTAGCGTGCTGCCTTGTCACGCAGCGGGCCCGGGTTCGATCCCCGGTCGGGACAGTTTTTCTGGGTGAGGTTTTCATCGGGGTTTTTCCTCACCTGTAAGACAAATGTCAGGAAAACTTTAAGGCCCAAATGGTCCCCGAAATCATATGGCCATCGCAATCATTATCATTCATATTGATCTTAGGTTAAGTTTAGGATTAGGGACTCTCCTGACGCACCACTATCATCATCATAACCCATCATATCACCGGGGCAACGTAACCCCGCCTTCCAGGCGCTCCAACCTCAGAAGTGGGTTACAAGTACTCCATGCCAGGAGAGAAGCCAGAAATGTGAAAAACAAACCTGGGGCATTTGAAAAAAAAATAATAATCAGTAATAATAAAAACAATAGTAAAGTTATGGTACATTAAAGTTCTACTACTCAATAAATCTCATCTATTAATACATCGCATTTCGACCATCCATTTTTTTACAGTGTTGTCTCGACTGAATGGTAAATGGTGATAAATGAGCCAAGATTATCGTACTGTGAAGGTATCTCTTGGATCTGAAGAGAAAAATGTGATTTTTCCAAGTTTAAAAATGATTAATAGTTTCCAAGAATCGTGATTTATTCTGTCGGGAGAGTTTAATGTGCTAAAAGTAACTTTAAAGCTAATAGTCCCAGCTATTTTAGAATAGGAAAACATTCTTAAGCCTTCTATATTCGTGAGAAAACTCAAGGCTGTCACTAAAATTCTTTAGTAGTAAAAAAAAGAGGAAATGCACCTTTGTAGTATAACGGGTGTCTGGTTGACATTCGATTGACCCGGGTACGATTCCCAACTTCCCTATAATTTTTATGTATGTACTGTGTCCTCATTCTACTAAGAAAATGTGTATTACTTAAAATAAGTAGCTTAATTCGGTTAAGAAAACAAATTGAGATTGATGGTCTGTTATATTCTAGCCAATGATAGCAACGACTTCAATCTTCACTCGAATATGGTTTCTTGTAAATTGAAAATATTAATACATTAAAAAAAAAGTTATAAATGAAACTGTACGGATTATGATGATAATGATATAATGCATATTTATGTCCAATACCACCAGGTTACCTTTTATAACATTTCTGGCTTCTCCCCTGACATTGGCGGATTTGAATCCATTTCTAAGGTTGGGGCACCTGGAAGGCGGTGTTACGTTACCAGATGATATGATGGGTGATAAACGTTAAAGAAGTGCATTTTTTGAGAGTTATTAACCTAAATTTATTCTAAATTCCAGGCCATGGGCAACCTCAAGGAATATTTTCCTTTAAGGAAATTGTCTTATGGTCTGACCGGGAATCGAACCCGGGACCTCATGAGTTATAGCCAGAAACGCTGATCACTAGCCCACGACTCTGGTCTCATAAATAATGTCTTCTTCTTTCTTCTTCATAATTTGTGGGATTTTCATCCTGTTTACTTCCAAAATCACTCCTTGGAGAAAGACTTAGGCCTATTGCATGTGCATTCCCTGTCTATCCATCTCTTGGCTGGTCTTCCTCTTGTTCCTCTCCCGTCCATTGGTCTGTCTTCTTTAGCTCTTTTTGCAAGTTCGCCCTTTCATTCTTTTTATATGACCTTTCAATATTTTCGTCTCTCTATAATAAATTTGGTATGTCTTGAATTTGACATTTGTCTTTAATTTCTGTGTTGTTTATCATATCAAATAATGCTTTTCCCAGAATAAATAAAATAAATAATGTAATAACGATAATTAAAATGAAAATGCAATGATGATAATGGCGGTTGTAATGAATGATTAGGGTATTATCTCATTTATTCGCGTATTCAAGCTTTAACGTTGGCAGTAATTTCTCAGTTGGGTTTGTTACGTCATACATATAACCTCGGTGTGTCACAGGCTCATGACCCGATACCATCTGTTGCATTAGATTCGCGTGTATGCTCTAACATTTTAAACATGTTTTTCAAAATGGTTAACGAAAATTAAGCACTGTTTGCAGACAGCACTGAAAACTGGCAGTGTTTATATTTCTAATGTAAATAGTTGTAGAAATATGTAAACAACAATTTAGGTCTTAAAATTACCAAGTTGTGAAAGGTTAAACTTTCATTTATGATACTGCAAAAATCCCCAATTTTTAGGTAGGAACTGTTACACTTTCCAGCAATGCATTTTGTATACAGGAATGAATAAAAGACATACATAGTTTCGCGCGCAAAACTCCGATCTCTGTTAGCTTCTTTGATTATGGTCATATTTTGCCAATTTAAGAGTAAGGAATTAAAAGATGAGAGCCGTGTTTCACGAAATATTTATGAGTGTTATAATTACCATATTAAAGAAAGCTCCTCCTTTTTAATATTCTGAACAGGTTTGACCATTATTTTGCAGTGGCTGAGCACGGGAGAAATACGGCTACCAGATTGTATATATAGTGCATAGATTTCAGCACATGCCGCATGCGGGAGTTAATATAAAAACATTTGTAGCAATTGATTATACCACCAAAAAAAGAAACCACTGTTTGCACTTTCTTAAATGTATTTTTTCCCAGGTAACAATCCAGAAAAATATAATTGTCATATTTACATCATACGACATTAGAAATGAATTAATATACAGTTTGATGTGTTTCATTTTTTCTCCACTAGAGAGCATTCTTACAATATTGCGTTCCTTTGGCAATAAATAGTATGATCTGGTTGCAGTGATAAACAAAAGAAGCAGATGAAGCGTACCAATCGTTTTTGATTTGTTTTCAAACATCACCGTTTACATTAAATATATAAATATTTTAAAATAACTATAGTTCAATAATGATTTGTGAGTAAACTTAATTTTATTCGTTAAATAGTCCTAACAAATGCCACTCTTGATTTCCAAATTCTCTAGATAAATTGGAAATCACTCGTGGCATTACTTATGATAATCGTACCTCTTCCTATTCGTAATGAGAGATATCTCCGCAAAGTAACTTCTTTGACAAGGGTATCAAAAAGAAAACAACTTAAAAAATTACTAAAAAAAGGGGGTTAGTTCTGTTGCTCTAAAAATTTATTAAATGTTGTATAATAAATCCGCATTATTGTTAATATATATTTCTCATACAATCATGTCCTATTTATTTTTCCGAAGCCCAAAGAATTTAACAGTAAAGATATGCTGTTTATAACTGTACAGCCGGCTTAGAGAAATCGCCCGGAAGTAAGATCGAAATATATAACCTCACATTTGCTAATATTGAACATTATAGCATTATAATTATTTTTAGCTTCTGATGTGTTCCATCCATAGTAATTCTGCACGAAGGCAGGTCTTTGACTGCAATTTCATGCTATGCCTTGCAACTTTGCTAGGGAATTTTAGGTGTGGTAACTTCCCGTTGCTTTCCACACCGGTGAAGGATGATGATGATAATAATGATGATTTAGGATGTGATATAACTTATAGAGAAAATAAAGATATAGAAAATAAAGTAAATAAATTTCAGGCTATTTGTGGAACCATAAAAAGAACCTTAGGTCGGAAAACAAGGAAAGATACGAAGCTTAAATTATATAAAACAATGGTTGTTCCTTTGTTGTTGTATGGAAGTGAAAATTGGATAATGAAATCAAGGGATAAAAGCAGGATACAGACTGCGGAAATGCTATTTTTACGTAATGTGAAGGGATGCACAAGAGCGGATAGAATAAGGAATGAAACTATACGAGAAGAATTAAATATAACTTATATAAAATTGAAGATAAAATCAGCGAAAATAATAAGAAATGGACAGAACACTTAATGAGATGAACAACGAAAGAATACCAAAAAGAACCTTCCTGTATAATCCCAGAGGAACACGAGATGTTGGCCGACCACGTAGAAGATGGACTCCACTTTTAACTTCGCCGGAACAGGCTGCATAGCCTAAACCTTGTAGTAGAAAAAGAAGGAGGATGATGATGATGGCAATGCGATTTTGGGGACCGTTTGGGCCTTAAAGTTTTCCTGACATTCTGTCTTACAGGAGAGGAAAAACCCCGATAAAAACCTCACCCAGAAAAAGTGCCCCGACCGGGGTTCGAACCCGGTCCGCTGCGTGACAAGGCAGCACGCTACCTCGAGACCACAGCGGTGGACTCTGAAGTATTATTGGAGAGAAATTAATATCATCACATCTGTTGTTAAGAGGATTGAAAATCAAACTCTTAAATTGTATAGCCATGTAGGCTATAAAGAATGGAAAATGAAAGATGGCCAAAAAAATATATACCAGTGGTCACCCCCTGGAAGAAATAAAAGTGGCAAACCAGATGGAAATGGAGAAAATCCTACGTCAGAACTATAATGAATGATAGGAACTTGGAAGAAGGAGATTGGAATGATAGAAATAAATGGAAACTGAAGACGGCAAACCTATAAGTGCGGGAAAGCCGAAGAAGAAAACCGTAATCCGATTTTGAAACCAATTTAATACAATTAAATATGAATAAAAAGTTTTGAAAATAAACATTTTTTTTTACAGTTAGTCCAAAAGCATTCAAGGTTAAAAGTGTATAAAACACTGGCTCTTCCAACTCTTTTGTATGGTAGCGAAGTATGGACGTTGAAACAGAAGGATATACAGAGACTTAGATCTGCTGAAATGAGATACCTTCGGAGGACTGCAGGATACACACTACTAGATCACAAAAAAAAAAATGAAGACATCTTAGAAGAATTACACATGGAACCTTTAGAAAACAAAATTTCTGATTATAAGTCAAGATGGATGCAACATGTCCATCGAATGGAAGATCACACCCAAACAAATGTTAAGATATCAACCTGCAGTAAGAAGAAGACCAGGACGTCCACTCAAAAGACTTTTGGATGGTGTTTCTCTTGAGGCCGAAACAGGTCAACAAATTACCTAAATTCGTGAATGTACTATGATGATCACGATGAACAATTTTTTTTAAGAATTATGAAAATAGATGGACTGTAATGAATTTTTTGAATATTTGTTTTTAAATATGCGAATTGTAAAACTTATTTTATTGTAATAGAAAGTTTTGTTTAATGTATGGAATCCCGTAAACGTAATAATAAACTATGCGAAAGTCGACAGATATTTTTAAAATTACGGTTTGGCAGTGTTATGTAAGAGATTGTCTAGAACTTGTGGTTGTGGTCATGTGCTAATGAGGAGGGTGCATCACATGGCACTAATTACAAGGGTTCATAACCCCTTGGGTTTAATATGACCCATATTTAGGTAAACAAATGCGTTGACACCCTCTCTCCTCACGAGGCAAGCTGTTTTCTCACGCAGTACTGCACATGTCTCCAAGTGACGTCATTCTCATAAGTTTTTTAATGCTTTGGTACCCCCGAAACTGTATCACACCCAACCCTCTACATCCTCCACAGCTACTGTTCACTTGCCAGCCTGGCCCTACTTTTTTGCTTCTCTTCATCTAAATCCAAACTTCCGTGCAACAACGACTCATGTCTCGCATATCACATGGGCTGAAGGGTAATATTGTAGGTTGTGTGTGTATGTGTGTGTGTAAGAGTTTGTTTATTTAATTTTAGTCGTATGCTGTGGTGTCGGGGCAACGTTGTTGCCTCGTATACATCGGGTCCGGGATCTATCCCCGATCGGGACATGTTTCCTGGGTGAGGTTTTTGTTGGGGTTTTTCCTCACCTGTAAGAGAAATGTTGGGAAATATTAAACCCCACATGATCCCGAAATACCATCTAAACGTTATAATCATGTTTGCCTTGTTTAGTATGAATGAGTAAATGGTGCATCTTACCTTGAAAGTTTGTGTTGTCTCGGAGGCAGCCCTGGTATTGAGCAGATCATTCATCTAGAGAGGCTCTCCATGCCCTTGTGTGTACAAAAAGGCATGTGTGTGATCCAAAGGTACAAATTCTCTCTCGACAGGAGTGCCCCTGTAAAGCTCTGGTGGCATGGGGATTTTTTTTTCAATGCCACCTGTTTGTCATTCGACATTTCAGGTATTCGTTCCTGGCATTGGCGTATTGTAACCCACTTCTGAGGTTGGGGCGCCTGGAAGGCGGGGTTACGCTGTCCCAGTGATATGATGGTGATGACGATGAGTAATGATGCGCCAGGAGAGACCTTAAACCTAAACTTAATATAATGAGGTGAATATGATATTCATGATAATGTTGGCCAGATGATGTTCGGAGACCGTTTGGGCCTTAGACTCGAATATGAACGCATTAGACCGTAAAAGTCTTTCTCTTCCTGTACTCTGCTGAGAAAGTTGCATCCAAATACGGTTTTGCGTAGTTACTCAAAAATCTGTTCACGCAATAATAATTGTTGAAATTCCTAAGCTACCTGGCGAGGTGACTTAGCAGAGAAACGAATCGATGGTAACATGTAGTTTGAAACCTTGCCGCGTACCTTGCTGCTCTATCCAAGATGTCGGACCTTGAAGACTTCGATCACGTTTTCGGTATACGCGGAGAAGAGGAATTTGATAGAGTCTACCAAAGAATTCAACTGGAAGAACAGGAGTATCGGCGTAATATTGCGCGACGCAGACGTTGTCGTATACGGTATTATTTGCGGGACGCAAGCGTAAATGCGTTCCTCTAGCTGACGAAAATAACAGAAGTGGTTTTATCGCTGAGAATTCTGGGTAATTTCTTGCCAATATTACGAAAATGACGACTTTCATGCATGACCAGTTAGTGGGTAGCTAATTCGATCTTTGTACCTGCTCACGGAAAGTCAGCTCACCAGTGATTGGAAGTAATTTGAGTAGAGACTAATGTATTTGCATGCGGCCCTTTGCTGAGATCGAATTAACGGCCGACTTACCGGTCATGCATGAAAATTTGACGTTTTCGTAATATTGGCAACGAATTACCCAGAATTCTCAGCGTTAAAAACCACTTCCGTTATTTTCGTCTGCTATAGAGGAACGCATTTACGCTTGCGTCCCGCAAATAATACCGTATACAACGACGTCTGCGTCGCGCAATATTACGCCGATTCTCCTGTTCTTCCAGTTGAATTCTTTGGTAGACTCTATCAAATTCCTCTTCTCCACGTATACCGAAAACATAATCGAAGTCTTCAAGGTCCGATATCTTGGATAAAGCTGCAAAGGTTTCAAACTATATCGGTTACCATCGGTTCCCTTCGAGATTTTCACGATAAGTCTATCTTGAGCTATGATCTTAAGGTACCTCGTCAGATAGCTTACAATTATTATCGCATGAATAGATTTCTGAGTAAGCAAAATGTATTTGGATAAAACTTTCTCAGCAGAGAACGCATTTTACTGTCTAATGCGTTCAAACATTCGACCCTTAAAGTATCCTGATGTTGAAATAAAACTTTGTTTCAAAATTTCGATCAATCGACCTAATAATATTCGAGTTTTGCGAGCACAAAAATACAGAGGCTGAATATTTTATTTGTAAAGATTATTATTATTTTAATATTTTTTTCTTTCCTTGTTATCTGTATAGCCTCTTATGTACCCCTTAGGCCTACGTGTGATTAATCAAAGCTGTAGATAATTCATAATTGTTAATACAGTATCTGTATACTTTAATCCTGGTGAAGTGGGAGAGAAGATCTTACGGTCATAACTTCTTCAGGTAAAATAGACACCATTATTATTATTATTATTATTATTATTATTATTATTATTATTATATTAAAGTAAATATGAGAGAAGGAAGTATCGTCGTAGAAGGGACAAAAGCAAATATCTGCGAAGGTGGGCGAGAGGGGTCTCGCAAACTGGTTGAGAGAGGGGGGAGGGAGAAGGGGGAGAGAGGGAGAGAGAGAGAGAGAAGGGGGAGAAAGAGGGGGAGAGAGGGGGAGAGAGGGGGGGGAGAGAGAGAGGGAGAGAGGGGGGGGAGAGAGAGAGGGGGGAGAGAAAGAGGAGGAGAGAGGGGGGAGAGAGAGGGAGAGAGAAAGGGGGAGAGAGAGGGAGAGAGGAGGAGAAAGAGAGGGGGGAGAGAGAGGGAGAGAGGAGGAGAGGTGGAGAGGGAGGGGGGAGAAAGTAGGGCGAGAGAGGAGACGAGAGAGAGGGGAGAGAAGGCGGGGAGAGGCTGGAGTGTGGGAGAGAGAGAGGAGATAGAGAGGGGGGGAGTTGGCAGAGAGAGGGGTGGAGAGAAAAGGTGTGAGAGGAGAGATATTTAGTTTTATCTTATCTCTCTCTCTTTATTTTTCCTCCTTTCTCTCTTTTTTCCTCTCTTTTCTCTTTTTTCGCTCTCACTTTCTCTCTCTCCTTTTTTCTCTCATATATCAATTGCACCATTCTTCATTCATTATTCTTTAAATTAATGTTGCATTTGTCAGTATCAGTACTTTATTGCTTTCTCAACATAACTTAATCGGTATTGCTTTTTTAATTCTGCTGAAAAACTTAAAATAATCAGAATGTTGTGACGTAGAGATGACATATATGAAACATTGATAATGCAACTTTTAGAAAGTGAAGGCATTAAAGAAACAGTTACTTGTCATCGAGTGTCTCGTTGGTTTGTTGACTGTTGAGATTTCATTTGAGTTCGCGTTATCATACGCCGTTTATGCGTTGATTCGTGGAGTAAAAAATAGAGATTGTAATAATGCGTCTGCGAGAGCTTCCTTTACTGGCGTTCAAATGTTTCTCTTAATGGCTCATGAGATCGCCTTGCTTAAACTGTATTCCAGTTGAAATAACACAGGCTTTGCGTTTACTCAAATCATCTCGTTTCATAATATCTTTGCTAGCATGATTAATTAATTTCACAACTATACATTAAAATGTTTACAACTGAATGGTATTAATAAACTGTTAGTTTATGCTGATGATGTAGTATTGTTGGCCGATAGCGAGGAGATACTAAAGGACAATACACACACACACTATTGAGTAACACTAAGAACTTAGGACTGGAAGTAAATATCAAGAAAACTAAATATATGGTCACACGTAGAAATACATTATATAATGGAAATGGACAGCTAATGGCAAATGAGGGAAATTTTGAGGAAGTGGCTGAATTTAAATACGTAGGAACAATAACCACAAATAGGAATGAGATGCACAAAGAAATTAAACATAGGTTCAATTCTGGAAATGCATGCTATTATGCATTGCAGAGACTCTTGATGTCCCAACTCCTTTCAAAAAACGTTAAACTGAAAATATATAAAACTATTATTCTACCAGTTATATTATATGGGTGCGAAACATGGACTCTTACTTTAAGGGAGGAAAGGAGATTACAGGTATTTGAGAATAAAGTACTTAGGAAAATTTTTGGACTAACGAGAGATGAAGAGACAGGTGAATGGAGAAGAGTACATAACAATGAACTACATGGTCTTTATAGGAAGCCAGATATAATAACAGTCAAGTCTCGTAGACTGCGATGGGCAGGGCATATTGCACGTATGGGGAATGAAAGACTTGCATGGAAGCTTCTTGTAAGAAAGCCAGAGGGAAAAGGCCCAGTTGGTAGACCAAGAATGAGGTGGGAGAATAACATTAACTATGATTTGAGGAAAGTAGATTATACAGGGAATGATTGGAAAGGATTAGCTCAGGATAGGGATGTATGGAGAGCTTATGTCCGCGCGGCCATGAACCTACGGGCTTACGATAGTGCCAGTGAGTAAGTAAGTAACGTACATACAAATGTCATGAAGATTTACCCTGCCTACATGGTCACTCGGTGTGACTCACGACCAAACCACATTAGGACCAGTAGCATACAACCATAATACTAGATATTGTAGCGAAAGAAGGACCTGCTGAAGATGGAACGGATGTTCTGAAAGGCATCCTACAGGCATATTAGAATACATATCTTATATAAGTTGAGGACGATGGATTCTTACCCTAAGAAGATAGAAGATATATTTTAATTATTTTATTTTATGATTTACCACACTAAACGGTCCCTTAATAACAATGGATTTTATTAGTATTAAGTGTAACTGAATTAGTATGGTTCAAATACTTCCCTGTAGGGGGAGAACGCATAAATCTCTGCTAAGGGAAACATGGGCTTACAAGATACAAGACAAGATATAATTAGTTATTAACATCTGCTTTTAGCATTCCATTCAAAATTCATTTACGAAATTCGTCTTCTTCCATTCCGTTAATGTGTTCAAACTATCTCAATTTCCGTTTTTCAATTAATTCGAGAATAGTATTATCAATTTTAATAATCTAATTCTTTGGTTTCTAATTTTATCCATTCTTTATTTTCTTGCCGCTCTACGTCAACGGTCCCTTTCTATAGCCAGTAATTTACTTGCAATATTCATCTCCATGTATTTTTTTTCCTCGGAATTTATCCACAATACAATGGTTTTCCATTATCCTCAATAAATTCGCCTTCTCCAGTTGTAGCGGACCTGAACATCCTCATATGTAAGTCTTAGTTCACTCATACTTTTTCTCACACCATCCATCCAATCTTCTTAAGGTTTTCCCTCTCTTCTTTTCTTTCTTTGCTGATAGCGCCCAGTGAGGATTCTTCTTTTGGATTGCATATACTGTTGCCTTACAGGTCGGAGTTGGATCGTCAAGGCTAGAGGAAAATAACCCTGATTAAAAATTACCTGATCCTCTAGGGTGGATTTTGTAGCAATGGGCCAGATCCCCATTGTGTAGAAAAAAATATGCAATGCTAAAAGGCCCACATAGGAAAAGAGAATAAATAATAGTGATAATAAAAATAATAATAATAATAATAATATGGTTTTGAACTGAAGTTCTATAGTTTCTATTACGAATATGATTCTACATTCATGTTAATTTGAACGTGACGTATCAGGAAGTAGTAAATTTGGCTGCGCTTACGTTACTCCTCCGTAAGTTAATCTGGTAATTATTTGGCAGACAGAGTTGCCAGCATACATAAGTGCATCTTTTAAGACAAACGTTAATCTTGAAATTCTCAAATAGTTGGCGTATCACATTAGATTTATGTTTTATTGCTTTCGGCATTACGTACACCCTTCGTCAAATAAAGATTCCTGCCATATTAAAAAAAAAAAAAAGGTTTGTGGACCCTTATCTTGTGATCTAAATTCAAGAAACATTCAGTAATAAATCGGAATAACCGTTTTAGGGGACATCAGTGAATACGGCTTTGAACCTACCGGTACCATAGAGTGTGTTCATTAGCTTCAAATAAATGTAAGATATAAGTTAATAGAACTAAATATATGGTCGCACGTCGAAGTACATTATATAATGGAAATGGACAGTTAATGACCAGAACCCATATTTTTTATCCACTAAATGTTAAGATAGCAACACAGTGTATATTGTTGAACTGTTTGTATGTGGAACCTAGACAAAAGACGACCACAAGTCTTACTTCTCATTATGCTATGTTGCAATCTTAACTGTTAGCACATACAAATCCGTGAATAATGACAAATGAGGAATATTTTGAAGAAGTGGGTAAATTAAAATATCTAGGAACAATATTTACAAATATGAATGGCTTTTAGAGGAAGAGATCCAGTGAGAACCAAAATTATTTTAGAAAATCAAAGTATAGAACAGGTGTCTAGTTTCAAATATTTGGGCTGTGATATTGGCTACAATGTGGAAAGAGATATTGACTCCAAAATAAATAAATTTCAGACGGTGTGTGGAACAATACAGAGAACATTCAAAAATAAAATTAGAAAAGAAACCAAGATAAAAATGTATAATGTTATGGCGGTTCCCACAATATTGTATGGATGTGAAACTTGGGCTCCAGTGAAAAGACAGAAGGATAGATTACAGACGGCAGAGATGCGGTTCCTAAGACAAGTAAAAGGATGTACAAGACTTGATAGAATAAGAAATGAGGATATAAGAGAAGAATTGAAAGTACAGCCTTTATTGGATAAAGTCACGAATTACAGACAGAAATGGATTGATCACATGGATGGAATGAGCAAGGAGAGATATCCATTGTTAGCCAGAAATTATCAAGCAAGAGGAAGGCGTGATGTTGGAAGACCTAGAAGACGTTGGGCTGATGCAATATGAAGTCGGAACGGGCAATTGCCTAATCCCTGGAGTGATGATGATGATGATGATGAATGTGGTGTAGAAGAAAATAAAACGTAGATTCAACTCTGGAAATACATTATTCATTACAGGGACTCTTGCCATCCCAATTTCTCTCAAAAGAGTTAAATAAAAAAAAATAAAACTGTTATTCTTTCATGGTCTCTTTAAAAGAAGATAAAATATTATGAGTATCTGAGAAAAAAGTTCTTAGATTTTTTTTGGACCAAAGAGAGACGAACAGATAGTAAAATGGAGAAGAAAACTTAATAGTGACTTACATGATTTTTTGAGATACCGGATATGATAAGAATAGTTAAGTCTCATAGATTGGGATGGGCAGGACATGTGACACAAATGGGAAATGAAAGAGATACATGGAAAACTCGAGGTAGGCCAAGAATGATGTCAGGTATTAACATTAACCATGATATGACGGAGATTAATCATACAGGGATTATTGAAAGAAAAATAAAGCTCAGAATAGGGATGCATTGAGGGATTATACTGCCAGTTATGTTAACCTAAGTGGTGTGGGGTTAAAAAAAGTAATTTTGAAACGAGTTTAAATATTTTATCCAATGACACCAGGCTGTCTTACGAGATTTATGGCATTCTACCTTGGCATTGGCGGAATTGTAGCTCACTCACGAGGTCGGGGTATATTGAAGGCGGATTTACGTGGATGATATGGAGGGTGATATATGATAACATTGATAACGAAACACCACAGGAGATTTCTTACACCTAAAATTAACTTAAAATTCATTCCGTGTTGGGCCACGGGAATTTTTTCCTTTAAGGTAAAATTATTGTGTTTGATATCGAACCTGGGACTTCACGAATTTAACCCTGAAGCTTTGACCACAAGACCATGAAGCTAGTCGGTTTTAATTGTACATATGATGCATTTTATCAACAAGGGAACTGTCAGCCATTGCATGCCGAAACCTACCTTGAAATTTCTCCTAGACATGTGCTTTGATGTACAAAGGTCACTGGTCGACAAGGTTTTCTTCACGAGAAATCTGATTAGTGAATCTAGTGCATTTTTTTCATACTGAATTAAGATATGTAGTCAGAATTTTTCCATCAGGCACAGTTTTTTAGTGACAGCTACTTTTTTAAAATTGATTTTAGCCTTCTCTTTGACCTGTCATAGGAACCTTTACCTTATATGTAGCGATTTTATCCAAGCTGTATTTAAGGGCTGTCTCTGATGAGCACGGTGAGCGTTTTCATCAGCAAATTTCCACAATGGAAAAGAGGTACCAAGGCAAGTGGAGTTCTAATATGCTGGTGACAACTGTTGGACCAAGAAGAAAGATGTTCCAAATGCAAAATATGCCCGAAAATCACTATCTACCACTTTCTATGTAAGTCAGAATGAGTTAGAGTTAGATGGATTTTATTAAAAATTATAAAAAATGTAAATGAATATCACAGAAAACTCTTGCCTGATAGGAAACAAAAATTAAATTCAGGATGAAAAATACTTCTAAAATCTCATATTTTTATTCTTGTGAAAGAAAAAAAAAAGTGGTAGCGCACTGAGATATCAACTCAGAGGTCCGGGTTCAAATTCCGTCCAAGCATTTATTTTTCTTATCTTGTCACACACACACACACACATATATATATATATATATATATGTATGTGTGTATGTAATAAAAATAACTCGTCTTATTAAAAATTAATCACTTGCAATATTATCTTGTTATGTTATACTGTTCATTTTTGTCGACCTGTCTTATCTACCATATTTAACTGCAAGGCACAGAAAACGAAACGAGAATCCATCAATGGAAAGTCACTATATGAAGCAGGTAATTCCTGATTCAGTAAGAGTGGAGTGGACTTTTATAACTTCCCTATAATTTAAATGAGAGATTTGGGGCTGGAATTTAGTGCATTGCAGTTAAATAAAGGGCAGATATATATTTTTTTTACACGGCCTTAGTACATCACGCACGACGCTTCACTGGAAGAAGTTTGAAGGTAGTTTTCGACATGCAATAGTTGACAGTTCCCTTGTTAAATTATATTCATAATTTATGAGACTTACTGCGGGCTATTCAAGGACAGACCATAAAAGGAATTCTGAGATTCTCAAAGAATTACACACAGAATCAGTCATGGATATGTACAAAAATACAGAAACAACTGGAAATCTCACGTACGAAGAATGAGCAGAACGAGAATACCACGTCAGATCTTAAATTACCAGCCACCAGGCAAGAGATCTTTGAGCAGACCCTTCAAACGTTGGATTGAGACCATAACAGACCACTAGTTCTATCACATGAAAGGAAGAAGAAGAGAAGAATAATTATATTCATTTTCCATTAAATACACTGCAGGGTGCATGTTTATGTTACGATTATCATAAAGTTGGAAAAATGCAAAGTGATAGTTGCTATCCGTGGACTTAAGCGTATGAAACTTTTGTCAGCACTCGAGCAGATCACCTTGGTTGTGACGTCATTACTGTTTATTTCCGGTAGTGCTCCAAAGTCAGCTGATCATATCATACTCTGCAAGTTATCCATATGTGGCCACCTGCATACGTTTACCGTTGCTTAAAGAGATATTGCTGTAAGTGAATACAATTACAATGCCATTTGTCTTTCTCGTAACTTTAGAATTGCATAATGACACTTCAAATACTTGTAATTGGATACTTCTACAGTCATATTTCAATACTGTCGTAGCCGAGCTGTATAAACCACCTTCCCTTGGTAAGGGACGTGCGCTGGTTCAAATTTCATCATCATCATCAACAAGGATTAAGCCCAATGGCCTGTTCCGATCTCATTATAGATCGAATTGGTCCTTCCATCTCTTCAATGGTCTTCCCAACAATCTTCTCCCTTTTGGTTTATGGTATGCGCTGTTCATTCGTTCGTAATACGTGCTGTAGGTAAGCATTTTGATAGTATATTATTCTTTCACAGAGATTAAATATTTTAAGTTCTGTTCTTATATCTTCGTTTTTCTTTTTATCGGTCCTTTGGTATCCTGATATTGCTCTCAACATCTTCATTTCTGCAGCCTCTATTTATTTACTATCTGCCTTTGTTAATGTCCAGGTTTCACATCCATAGATAAGAGATGGAACTGCCAATGCTTTGTAAAATGTTAAAATAGTTTCTTATCTACTTTTATTCAATAAAGTACGTTTAATTGTGCCACATAGATAATTTACTTACTTACTCACTGGCACTATCGAACCCGTAGGTTCATGGCCGCGCGGACATAAGCTCTCCATACATCTCTATCCTGAGCTAATGCTTTCCAATAATTCCCTGTATCATCTACTTCCCTCAAATCATAGTTAATGTTGTTCTCCCACCTCATTCTTGGTCTACCAACTAGGCGTTTTCCCCTCTGGCTTTCCTACAAGAAGCTTCCATGCACGTTTTTCATTCCCCATACGCGCAACATGTCCTGCCCATCGCAGTCTACGAGACTTAACTGTTCTTGTTGTATCTGGCTTTCCTATAAAGACCATGCAATTCACTGTTATGCATTCTTCTCCTTTCACCTGTCTGTTCATCTCTCTTTGGTCAAAAAAATTTCCTAAGTACTTTATTCTCAAATTCTCGTAATCTCCTTTCCTCCCTTAAAGTAAGAGTTCATGTTTCGCAACCATATAATATAACTGGTAGAATAATAGCTTTATATATTTTCATTTTAACGTTTTTTGAAAGGAGTTGGAAAGTCGAGAGTCTCTGTAATGCATAATAACACGCATTTCCAGAATTGAGCCTATGTTTTTAATTTGTGTTTATTTTATATTATCCGATGAAGTTAAGACCGTAAGATCTTCTCTTCCACTTCACCAGTGTTAAATTATACATATACAACAATATAGAGTTAAGAAGGAAAAAGAAAAAAAGAGATAATGTTAATAATAAATAATAAAATATTTGTGGGAAACCACATGTAATAAAAACACACAAGTGTCGTAGGTTGCGATTAGCTGAACATACGACACGAATGTGCAATAAAAGAGGGACAAAGAAAGTTTTTATTAGAAAACTAGGGGGATAGCGCCCAGTAGGTAGGAAAAAGGTGATGTCTGATAACAACATTAACCATGATTTGAGGTAAGTCAGATTTGAGGTAAGTCATTTCTGTGGCCACAGGGTTAAAATACATAAGTCTGAAAACATAATTTTTTACTGAGAGCTTATTAATATTGGAATAACATTAATAAATTTGGAGATGTGTATTACTTCTGACAAGAGATATCCACAATAAGAAATTAACTATCACTTAAGAACTTTATCCTTATGATAAAAGGAAAAACTACTGTATTTCTGGCATATTAATCTACAAAATAAAATACACTAGAATCGGACTTGTGTACTTTTATTTAATGCTATAAAATTATATGGAGTGTTTGCAAAACATGTGGTCAGAATAGGGGTATATGGAGTCAATAAAACTAAATATGTGTTCACACATAGAAATGCGTTATATAATGGAAATGGACAACTAATGGCAAGTGAAGGAAATTTTGAATAAGTGGATAATTTGAACTATCTAGGAACAATAATTACAAACAGGAATGAGATGCACAAAGAAATTAAACATTGGCTCAATTCTGGAAATGCGTGCTATTATGCATTACAGAGACTTTTGACGTCCCAACTCCTTTAAAAAAAATGTTAAACTGAAAATATATAAAACAGTTATTCTCCCAGTTATATTATATGGATGCGAAACATGGAGTCATAGTTTAAGGGAGGAAAGAAGATTACGAGTATTTGAGAATAAAGTTCTTAGGGAAGTTTTTGAAACAAAAAGAGATGAACATATAGGTGAATGGAGAAAACTACATAATAATGAGCTATATGATATGTATAGGAAGCCAGATGTAATAACAGTTAAGTCTCGTAGACTGCGATGGACAGGACATATGGCATGAATAGGAAATGAAAGACGTGCATGAAAGCTTCTTGTAGGAAAACCATAGGGAAAACGCCCAGTTGGTAGACCAAGAATGAGGTGGGAGAATACATTAACTATGATTTGAGGGAAGTAGATTATACAGGGGATGATTTGAAAACATTGGCTCAGGATATGAATGTATGGAGAGCTTATTTCCGCCCGGCCATAACCTACGGGTTCGATAGAGCCAGTGAGTTAGTTTTAGGGATATATGGAGAGTTTATGTCCGCGGTGCCAGTAAGCTATGGATTCGATAATGCCAATGAGTTAGCTAAAAACCCAGCTGGCGGTCCGCATGATTATCTTACAGGTCTTTATATTGCATATATCCTGTAGCTAAAAATGGGTGTCCATTCGAACTTCAACTGTACTTGCATGTATAAAAAACCGTGAAATCTAATATACGTACTGAAGTTGAGCGGCATTTTGCACAATTAATCGGCTAGTTTAACGTAATCGGATATGTCGGTGTGGTTTCATTTTGCCTTTTCTGTGAAACGATTATATACCGCCAGTATCCGGTGACTGCGAGAGATTTCACATGTCTACTTGAACCAAGGACTTGCATGTGCTGCCTTCTTTTACAGTAGTTTAACTGATTTTTTCTAAGATTTTTTTTAGTCAATTCATAACCACAAAGTGGTCTCGAGGTAGCGTGCTGGCTTGTGACCCAGCCGGCCGGGTTTGATCCCCGGACGGGACAGTTTTCTGGATCATCATCAAGGTATGGGCCTGTTGGCCCGTTCCGCTCCCCGATGCACAATATGGTACAGGTCGTCCTTCCAACGTTTTGGTCTTTCTACATTTCTTCGGCCTTGAGGTTTATAACGAAACACCTGTTTCGATTAACGATTATTTGGCATTCGATGTACATGTTAAAACATTAGGTTTTTATTGAGGTTTTTTCTTCAGGTGTAAAACAAATGTCCCGAACATCATATGGCCGTCATAATCACCTTCACACGGTTAAGGTAGGAAGCCTTGGCGCAGAGCTACGGGACTTGCGCTGGTTCGAGTCTCCATGGGGGAAGAAATTTTCTCATGGTATTTCGGCCAGTATGGGACCGGTGCCCACCCAGCATCGTGAGGCAATTCGGTAGCTACAATAAGTAGCGGCTCCAGGTTGAGGAACCAGCTATAACGGCTGGGGGACTCGACATGCTAACCACATGTCACCCCTACACCTCTGTGATTGACACATGTGGATATGAAGTGCCAGCAGCCGGCTGGTAAAAGGGCAACCGCTGAAAAGTGGAAATACCCTCAATCGGAATATATATATATTTTTTTTTTTTTTTGCTTACTTGTTGTAGTCAGCTACTAGGTGGCAGTGAAGACCGAGTTCTCGCGACATCTAGTAATAATGGAGAATATAATACATATATAAGAAAAATAAATGTTTGAATTGGATTCGCCTGGTGGTGTAATGGATATCACACTGAGGTACAGGCTCAGAGATCCGGGTTCGAATCCCATCCAGGCATTTATTTTTCTTATCATACCATATATATATATATATATATATATACACACACACATATTCATCCATCATAGTAATTCTGCCCAAGGTCAGGTCTTTCACTGCAATCATAGCATTTTCATGCTATGCTTTGCAGCTTTACTAAGGAATTATAGCTGTGGTAGCTTCCCGTTGCTTTCCACACCGGTGAAGGATCATGATGACAATGATAGGAACGATGATGATGGTCAGATGATTTTCGGGGACCGTTGGGCTCTAAGTTTCCTGACATTTGTCTTATATGTATATGTGTACACACGCACACATTTCTTATTTTGAATTCTAATCAATTTTTTTATTTCTTTCGTTTTTTCTGGAGGGGTCGCGGAACTCCTGGGGAGTGCACGCGGATCACAGGTTGAGAATCGTTGTTTGACACATTATGCCCATATACGTTCAACCAATCTCTGTACAAAAATAAAACACTTTCAAAAAAGAGGAATTGACACTAAAAATCAGTGTAGTGTGTTTGATTTTTGTAACGTGACAAGACAAATTCAAGGGAATAGAAGTAAGACGTATCTATGTACATTATTCACTCTAGCTATATTGGGTCATAAAATACTGTCTACTTCTGAAATTGGCAATCGCATTGTGAATTACAATTTCTACAAAGCTCCATACCTGAGAAATTATTTATTGTACAAACTTGGAAGTTTGTGGCAGCCAAGGATTTTTTTGTTTGTTTTTGCACGTTTTATCACCGCAGTTCTGTTTCTCTTGGTTTTGTTTTGAATACATAGGTATGCTTTGTGAAATACGAGCGAAGCACAAAGGACTGCATAGTATTGTTCACCGCATTAATCAAATTAATAAATGAAACAGTGAACAAATAAGCAAACATGTAGCTATTTAAAGTTTTAATTAGTTTAATTAAGTTATTTGGTATGAAAATATATATACATTTTTAATTTTTTGTTAATTTAAAAAGGTTAGCAATAGTTAATGATGAAGACAAACTTGCTAAAAATATGGAAACATAGTTTTAACAGGCAGATCATTTATATTTGAAAGCTATTAAGCACTGCGCGAACTCTCCCAACAACCCTCAAAATAGTTAAAGTGAAAAAACATGAAACTGTTATTCTTCCAGTTATAAAATATTATATGATTGCGAAACATGGACTCTTACTATGGGAGGAGTAAATATTGCGAATATTTGAGAATAAATAATATTAAAAAAATCACAGTCGAGTCTACGACAAGGGAACATCGCCTAGAAGTACTCGCCACTGAAGGTGCCCTCCGCAGTTGAGGGAAAAATATCTGGAAGAAACTCCAGTTATAGACTACGGCCAGATAGCCCGGAATCCTTTAATATTATGATTACAGGCAGTAAAAGCCTGCATTCCACAATTTGAGAATACAGTTCTTAGGAAATTTTTCGAATCAAAGAGAGATGAACAGACAGGTGAATGGAGAAGACTATATAAACAAGTTTAGTTCTGGTGAGTGGAAGAGAAGGCCACATGGCCTTAACTCCACCAAGCTAAATAAATAAAAAATTCCGAAAAAAAACTTTCCGGGAAACTTGTTCCGACCGGGGATCGAATACTGGCCTGCTGCATACGAGGCAGCGACACTACCCCGAAACCACATCGATGGGACGTATTCATTTACTGTAAAATGTGTCTTGAATACTTTCCTGGAGGTAAATTAAGCTGAAATCTAGGCTACAATCTGTCCGTGGAATGTGTAGAGAAATTCGCCAGCTTTCTGATTAGATATCTTCCTTGCTTGAAGCTCTAGAGCGAAATGAGTACTAAATCAGTTCTCCTTTCTGCACTTCCTTCCACGGTCTCATTGGCCGTGCATTTTTGCCCACCTCGAAAAAACTTCTCTACAGATTCTACGGACAGACTATAGCAAATCAAGTTCTTATTGACTATGAATTTAGATCCGTGTGTCCGCGCCCTTCTTCATGATTTTTTAACACGGTACCTTCATTTTTACTTATTTTTAAAACTTTCACTTGTTGAAAGGTGGTAGAACTGTTTGCATAGGGGACAATAGTCTTGTCATTGAATGTAAGATGAATATTAAGTAACATGGGTAGAAGAGAATTATTTTGTAGAGTTGAAGGTAAACACAAAGTGAGTAAGTGCATCCTGAGCAAGATAACAGTAATATAAGTACGTAGTTTTACATAATCCACTTCAAGGACTCATTTACATTTACGCTCGCCCCGTCTCCACTTCTTGTCTTCAGTCTTTTTTTCAATTATTGTCGAGCATTCCCTTAAAATATTTCTTTTCCTCCTTTAACTTTTCATTTTATATCTATTTATCCATATTTCTGTTAGATAATGATACAACTAATTAAATCTATTTTTGTATAAAACATGAGTTTATTAATATTTGACCCAAAATAAAAAAGGCTAGTCCCGCAATTCCCAAAGATAAGATTTTTATTATTAATCCTGTCTCAAATGCAGAGATCATTAATTTTTTTTCGGAATGTATCCACAATACAGTGGTTTTTCATCATCATTAACAAATTCTCCTTATCCTCATCTGTAAGTCCTAGTTCACTCATACTTCTTCTCACACCTTCCATCCAACCTTCTTTAGGTCTTCTTGTTCTTATTTTACCATCTATTTTCCACCCCAAGATATTCTCAGGGATTTTATCATATGTCATTCTCTTGAGATGTTTTTATCTTCTTAATAGTCTCTCTTCACTTGTCTGTAATATATTACTTACAACTTTCATAATTTTCCAAATTTCAACATTTCTATTTTTTTTCTAATCTGGACTTCTGCGATGATCTTCTCCAATAACCCATCTCCATCATAATCAACATCCGTTTCATATTCGTTTTATTTAGACATGTCTTGTCTTAAATGTTCGTGGTGTCTTGAAGGTGGCCCTGGAATTGAGTTGATCACTCATCGGCGAGGCTCTCCATGTCTATGGTTAAAACAGTATGTAATCCAGAATTTCAAATCATTTCCCTACAGTTGTCCTGTAAAGACCGGCTAGCGTCGAACACACGAAAGTACCTTAAAAGGGATAAGTTAAAAAAGATAACAAGAGAGAGAGAATATTAATACTATCACCTCGTCAAACAATCGCGTTGGATATCAAGTCTGGGAGATTACCACACTTACTCCCAGAATATGCATATACAGGTTGATTCGCAATAAATATTACATACTTCTAGGCGTTGTAGAGGGGACTTAGTAAAGTTTCGATAAGGGACCCATGTCCGGAAACGTATCATTTTAATCATCATCATCAACAACAAGGATTAAGCCCAATGGCCTGTTCCGATCTTATTATAGGTCAAATTGGTCCTTCCATCTCTTCAATGATCTTCCCAACATTCTTCTCCCTTTTGGTTTATAATTATACATTCTTCTTGGTATACCCTGTTCATTCATTCGTAATACGTGCTGAAGATAAGCATGTTGATAATATTTTATTCTTTCACAGAGATTAAATATATTAAGTTCTGTTCTTATATCTTCGTTTTCTTTTATCGGTCCTTTGGTATCCTGCTATTGCTCTCAACATCTCCATTTCAGCAGCCTATATTTGTTTACTGTCTGCTACCATTTTTAATGTAAAATAAATTTGAAGATCGAAACACTATGGGCTGATTTCGCCTGTCTTGTGTTTCAGAATAAGTATTACAGACTTCTAGGGACTGTACTACAAATGTGGTTCCATGTGGGGACCCTGTTGTTCCTTGCACAAAGTGTACCTGCGACGCATGTTTTAATACACACGCCACACAAGACCTGGTGTTTGCTCAATAATTTTTGCTGCCGCCAGAATTCGTTCAAGGAGATCTTCCTCAAACTCGACAAGTGTAGTACAACCCCTAGAAGTCTATAATACTTATTCTGAAACACATGATACAGGATATCAGTCCATTGTGCTTCGATCTTCAAACTTATTTTACATTAAAATGGTACGTTTCCGGACATGGGTTCCTTATTAAAACTTTATCTACTATTTCCCCTCTACGACCCCTAGAACTCTGTAATACTCATAATGAATCACCCTGTATAGTAATCATACCTGAACCCATGCAGTTCCGCCAGAAGGTTTAAGAATTAAACCCGTGGGTTGTAGTGTATGTATTTCCATATCCAACTATATTAAGGCGTGCTCTAGAATAAAATATCAGTCTTAGAAAGTGTGAAATGCTTTAATCGAAGAATTTATATATTCATGTATTTGTATCCATTTATTGAACTAAAAAAAATAGTGTACTGGCGAAACTTATATTTTATTCATAAGCTTAACAGAATAGCTAATAGTACCGGGTTGTCAAGAAAAGAAAGGAAGAAAAAAGTATTTGAAAACGTTGATGCCAACTCCACTGCTTGCTTAGTATGTCCTTTGTTAGTAACAGGTTTAATCCACTTGTCGTGGGTTGCGAACTGCTTTCATGAGGTCATAAGTATCAGCTAACAATTTTATGTCTCTGCTTATTTTATTTCATAATATATTTCAAGATAAAAATCGCATTAAGACAGGGTTCTGGCGTATCTAATAGCTAAAATTGGATCACATCCACACTTCTGTCAGACTGGATTGTCTCTTGGGTAATTATAATGAATAATAGAATGATCCATAAACATTTATCTTAAAAGAATCGGCACTAACCAACTAGTCAATACTAATAAAATTCATATCAAATTCCGTTGAGGTGAATAGTCATAAGATAAAAATTAAATTAAAAATGTACCTGTTGGCAGGTGCCGTTCACAACTGTCTTAAAATCCCATCCATAGTAATTCTGTCCGAGGGCAGGTCTTTTACTGCAATCATAGCATTTTCATGCTATGCTTGCAGCTTTACTAGGGAATTGTCGGTGTGGTAGCTTCCCGTTGCTTTCCACACCGGTGAAGGATGATAATGATGACCGTATGATTTCGGGGACCGTTGGGGTATTAAAGTTTTCCTGGCATTTATCTTACAGGTGAGGAAAAACCCCGATAAAAACCTCACCCAGAAAAACTGTTCCGACCGGGGATCGAACCCTGGTCCGCTGCGTGACAAGGCAGGACGCTACCTCAAGACCACAGCGGTGGACTATCTTAAAATAATGTATTTAAAATATTATTTGGAGGCCCTTCGGAAGTTAACTTCCATCATTAAAGAAAGTTTAACTTTGCTTTAGCCTGACTGGATGTAGAGTCAATATTAATAAAATTCATTATCAAATTCCGTTGAGGTGAATAGTCATGAGATAAAAATAAAAAATAAATAAAAATGCAGTCCTACATGTTGGCAGGTGCTGTCGTGCGTAACTGTCTTAAAATAACGTATTTGAAATATTAGATAAATAATGGAAAATGAAAGTTGGTCACCCCCTGGAAGAAATAAACGTGGCAGACCAAGATCGAAATGGAAAACTTACGTCAGAACTATAATGGATGATACGAATTTGGAAGAAGGAGATTGGAATGATAGAAATAAGTGGAAACTAAAGACGGCAAACCTATAAGTGGGGGAAAGCCGAAGAAGCAGAAACATTTTTGGACTGAAGAGAGTGAATGAAGATGGCTAAATAATAGTGAGCTGCATGATATTTATTGGAAACCAGATATAAAAAGAAAAGTAAAGTCTCGTAGACTGCGATGGGCTGACATATGCATGAATGTGGGATGAAAGTGGGACATGGAAGCTTCTTGTAGGAAAACCAGAGGAGAAACGCCCAGTTTGTAGACCAAGAATGAGGTGGGAGAGTGACATTAACCATGATTTGATGAAATTATTTTATATATGTTATGATTGGAAAACAGCTCAGTATAGACATTTTCTAGGGAATAAACTTAACTTGGTTAAGTAACTTCCGCAAGGGAGTACCCTATATTCACATTTGTATGTATGAGTTTAAACATTTATTAAAATGCATTACTTAGCAGATGTTTGAATAACTTTTTTTCTTTCTTTTCAGGTAAGCTTCTTGGTGTCCATTTTTCAAGCTCTGCTGAAAGCAGAATTGTCTTGAGTTACCATTAAGGATAGGCCTACACATGTAGTGTAAGTAATAATTTTATTTAGCACGCTGTACAGAAAAACTTATTTTCAATTAAAGTTTCTTTAAATGCTGTCTTTATAGGAAAGAATGTTAAAATCCCATGAAATATATTTCACACATCTGTTAAAGACAGCCTTTTTTTTTTCTTCGAAATGTCACTTTCGCCTAATTTACGACTTCAATATTCCCTGTAAACGTATTATTTAATTTAAAACAGATACATTAATGGTGATATACCACCTTCATAGAGGAAAAGTAAGCTAAATTAAGCTAATGGGTTCATTTCCCATTTATCATCATCATCGTACATTCACGAATTTAGGCCATTTGTTGACCTGTTTCGGTCTCAAGAGAAACACCATCCAAAAGTCTTTTGAGTGGACGTCCTGGTCTTCTTCTTCCTGCAGGTTGATATCTTAACATTTGTTTGGGTATTCTGTGATCTTCCATTCGATGAACATGTTGCATCCATCTTGACTTATCAGAAATTTTGTTTTCTAAAGATTCCATGTGTAATTCTTCTAAGATGTCTTCATTTTTTTTTGTGATCTAGTAGTGTGTATCCTGCAGTCCTCCGAAGATATCTCATTTCAGCAGATCTAAGTCTCTGTATATCCTTCTGTTTCAACGTTCATACTTCGCTACCATACAAAAGAGTTGGAAGAGCCAGTGTTTTATACACTTTCAGTCTTGAATGCTTTTGGACTAACTGTGGCTTGCAGATAGAATTTATTAACCCTAAAATTCTTAAAAATTGAGATATTTTTGCATTTACATCCTTTTCTTCTTCATATGAGATATTGCGTCCTAGATCCCATTTATAGAGGAAGTAACCTCTCTTCCTTAATTTCTAATAATTTAACTAAAATATATTTTTTACAACTTAAATTAGGTAAATTTTACTATATTAAAGTAACAAATTAATTAATCCGTGCCACGAATGCCCCAAGATCCTGATTGATGCAGATATTTTATTTTGAGAACTATGCCCATGTCCAAGTTCGAAAATTGAACGCGGGAGATTCTTGCCCGTAGATAGGGATCCTGACCACGATCCAGAAGACCGTACACATTTAAAAACTAATGCTAGTTAAAATAGTAAAAGTTTAAAAATTGACACACACACAATGATAAATTATTCTGGAGTCATTTAATTGACTTCTGTATGCACATTTAATTGTGCAGATTGAGAATGCAGTAACATGCAAGTGTTTCATGATTGTTTTTGATCTAATCTCTCACGCAATTGGGTTCTTGGCCGAGTCTGATGACACTTTTTAACTGTAATAAATATGCTTTTTTTTCTTGCAATCTAGTCTCAATGCCATGTTGTCTGCTTTTTTGTGAGAATTCTTTCTCACATTTTTATCATTTACTTACTGAAGGAGAATGCTTTTTTTTTTTTGTTTTTTGTTTTTTTTTTAACATTTTGTGTAATATACACCGTGTCCCATTCAAACTTTCCACATTTTAATTAATCATAACTCTTAAAGTATGCGGAATTATAAAATGAGATTGGTATTAAAAGATAGAGAAACTCAAAGAATTTTTGTTTTCATTGTTGCAGTTAATTCATCTGTCGCATGTTGGACAATAATGACATAAAACAAAATGGCGACTCCTCAGCAATGCACACAAACTGTTTTCTGGTATGTAAAAGACCGTGTGATTGCGACTCCAATACAAGAACTTCATGATTTACGAACCCCGTATCCTTGACACAACTGGAATAGTACCAATGGACATGTTGGACAGAACGTGGCACGAAATCGAATACAGACTTGATATTGTTCGTGCTACTAATGATGCACATATAGAGGTGTTTTAGTGTGTGGCAATGAAAATTCTTCGAGCTTCTGTTTCGTTTAATACCGGCCTCATTTCATATTTCCGCATACTTTGTTAGTTATGATTAATTAAAATGTGAGGGGTTTGAATGGGACACCCTGTATATTTTATTAATATGATACTATTCATTGTCATCACCATCATCATCACTAGCAGCAGGGTTTAGGACCGTTGGCCTGTTCTTATGTTTTTAATGTTTTATTTTGAACTAGCTAATACCCGGCGTGCGCCGCTACGTCTAAATAAATGAAAATTAATATATTTTTACGTACGTTTAGTTGAATAAGTAAAAGGAAAAAAAATATATATCGTAATTATTTTAGATAACTCGTGCTGATTACCCAGCATTGCCTGTGGATCTCCTTATTCGATCTTTTTGGGCAAAATACAAAATTCGTTATTGTGAGTTATCTGTAAAACAATGCCTGCCCTGCGCTGCTTAGCTTGCCCGGGAATCTACTTATCCCGATCTTCTTGGCATAAACGAAAGACAAACATGGTTATTGTGAATTATTATTAAAAGTTAAACATAGGCTATGCTGTCGCGGACTTTTTGTAGGGTTTTTTTTTTAGGTATTCAGTTCTGTGTACATTAATTTTGTCTATTTGTTATGGTTTAGGCAGCGTAAGCAATTTAAACGTCCAAAAATCTACTTTTTTTCACGATTCCACTACAAAGGGTGATTTTGAAGGGTGTAGAATTTGAGTATCACAACTCTCTTATAACCTATGTTCATCCCGGTAATCTCGTGAACATTTTGCAAAAAGACCCATCACAATCGGATGAACGGTATGGCAGCGCATAAAATACAAACAATCAAACATTCTTTTTATATATTAGATTCAAAATAAGACATTGAAAACATAGTTACAAATTAATGAACAATGTCAAACATGTATAACTGTAGGCTTTCAACAAAAATAATGGTTACCACAAGATTGCAAGAACACAAGAGGCATTGCAGACTAAAACAAAAGGAAAAATCAGCCGTAGCGGAACACTGGATGAACAACCAAGAACATATAATAAGATTCGAAGAAACACAGGTATTGTCCCAAACATCTCAATTACACCAGACTGTACAGAGAAGCCATTGAAATATATAAACACAAAAATTCCTTTAACAAAAAAGAAGAAACCATGAATATAAACAAAAATCTGGATCCCGGCACTGCACAATACGACAACGAAGCCTACGACTTCTGCTTGCGACAGCCTGGACAAAACAGCACGCAACACGGACCGCGCAGAAAACCGCCTCTCCACCAGGGGCGTGCCTATAAATAGGGAGGGAGTTTCCAACGACCAGCCAGTCTGCAGCCGACTGTTGAGGAGTTCACAGAGAGCACGCAGTATCTCCTGAAGATGTCTACCGCAGTAGTAGACGAAACGTCGAGTAGAAGAACGACTGGACCACGGCCTATATGCCCGGAAGACGAACCTAATAGGGATCAATGTCAAACATGTTTTTATGCTCTCTTAAATTGTTGTTGTGAAGTTATATTTATGAGGTTTTAGAAGTAAGATGACTATTTCATGTATTTAGGCGTTATTTATATTTTCTATTTTTGAATGCCAGTAAATGATGATAGGAAATTAAATGTTAAATGTTACGCCACTGTAATGTTGTGTTTTGTTAGAACATGTAATTATTTATAACTACCAGAAAGTAGTTAAATGCATGCAACTAGATCTCAAGAGTGTGAAGAGGAAGAAAAAATGCTTAAATGCACGCAACAACAACAAATCTTAAAAGTACAGGGGTACCTCTTATCTTTAACTCCCCTCTTGCATCTGAGTTGACATTTACGCACAGGATAAAATTAAAAGCCCTAAATATATTGTATAAAATGTTAAAGTAGTTTAAGGTCACGCTATTTGATCTGAAAGTAAATAGAGACTCCCACGTGGTACGATAACACCTTTCATAACCAGAACAATGTTCTAACTTGATTGAGGTCGAACGCACCAACGTGCCAAACATTTGCATAATTGCAAAATATAAACTATAATATTACGGAAAATTCCAAATGCAGTAGAAGCTCCTTATTCACGGTTCCATTATTCGCGTTTTCATTACACTGGTCAACACGATGTTTGTCTCATGAGTACCAGTAGTTGTACTTAATGCAGTTTTTTTTATCGTGTTTTCAAATATGTATTTGGAATTTCTCCATCACCCACAGTTTTTTTTATTTCAATTTCAATTAATGGATTTAAATAATTGTTTTAATACACGTTTTTTTCGTCCATTTGTCCATTGTAAAATAAAACCAAATGAGCTAACTCAGGAGATTTCAGCTATGGAAAAGAGATATCAAGGTAAATGGAATCCTAATATGCTGGCCGATTATTGTTGGACCGTCAAGAGGGATGCTCCACAGGCGAAATACAGCAGAAAATCGTAATTTCTTACTTTCTAGGCGAGTCGGAATGTTCGAATATTGTGTTGTTACGAATTTAGAAAATATTGAAGTGTTTGAAATTATAAATTCCTGCCCCTCGGAAACCTTGCATGATGGAGAAAAACTGATATATTTGAATACAGGAGAAAAATGCTATCAGAATCACATATTTTTCTTTGTAAGACAAAAAAAAAGTTTCTCTTTTGTTGCTCAGTGTTATTCGCGGGTTAAAAAATTGCGACACAGTTCCTGTATTCGCGGCTAAAAATTTCTTTATTCGCGGATCCAGTCGGTATATTAGAATTATTTTCCTTCATTAACGCATCCGAAACCTTTTTTTTTACTGGAGTCACGTGCCAAGGCGGCTTTTACAAAGAGCGATTCAAACCAAATGGACAAATATCAAAGCTAAACAAACCTTATTGTCACTAAGCCTAAAGTTCGTTGTTAAAAGCCGCCGTCGCCTTATGTCCGTTGATAAATGCCGCCCTCGCCAAGATCGGTGTTTTATTGTTTCAACTTGTCATTCGTTGCAATAATGTTGATTGAATAACACGTGTTTCTTCTGCTTTGTTCCTAATTTATAATGACAAGTAAAAGAACATAAAAATTAGTTTTGAACCGGAAAAAAGTGTTGCCGCTTAAAGTAAAATAAAAATGCTTGACCCTGTGTTGGCCAGTCGTTTGCATCTATATCACACCTGTTTTAATGTTAATGAACCAACAATTCATTAAGAAATCCGAAGACAAAATAAGGCGTTCTTTCGTTTAATTAACAGCTGAATATCAATCTAAATTGAAATACTTTTTAAAAGTGGCGAAACAGGAAAAAAGGTACGAAGTTCTTTAAACCCTTGCCTAAGTCTGACAGTAATTTAATAGAAATTGTTCGAAGTCTCTCAATTAAATTGTTTTTATGTTGCCTATTTAACTCATGCCCCAAATGGGAGTCAATGACCAATCAAGTTTCAATGATTTTTTATTTACAACCAATCACAGTCGTGTTTCGTCTAGAATTTACCAACTAAAGTTTATCATAATAAAGAAAGCACCTCCTTTTTAACATTCTGAATAGGTCATAGCATTATTTTGCAGTGACTGACTCTGAAAGAAATACGTCTACCAGATTGTATATATAGTGCATAAATGTCAACACGTAGCGCATGCGGGAGTTAATATAAAAACATTTGTAGCAATTGATTATACCACCAAAAAAATAAACCACTGTTTGCACTTTCTTAAATGTATTTTTTCCCGGGTAACAATATTCCATTATCATATTTACATCCTAGGACATCCGATCCGATTGAGGGTCTTTCCACTTTTCAGCGGTTGCCCTTTTACCAGCCGGCTGCTGGCCCTTCACATCCACATGTGTCAATCACAGAGGTAGATGATCAACAGCCAGTGTAGGGGTGACATGTGGTTAGCATGTCGAGTCCCCCAGCCGTTATAGCTGGTTCCTCAACCTGGAGCCGCTACTTATTGTAGCTACCCAATTGCCTCACGATGCTGGGTGGGCACCGGTCCCATACTGGCCGAAATACCATGAGAAAATTTCTTCCCCCATGGAGACTCGAACCAGCGCAAGTCCCGTAGCTCTGCGCCAAGGCTTCCTACCTTAACCGCTCGGCTACGGCGCGGGACTATCATAGGACATCAGAAATGAATTAATATACAGTTTGATGTCTTTAATTTTGTCTCCACAAGAATGCATTCTTACAATATTGCGTTCCTTTGGCAATAAATAATATGATTTGGTTACAGTAACGAACAAAAGAAGCAAATGAAGCGTATCAATCGTTTCTCATTTGTTTTCAAACATCGCCGTTTACATTAAGTAAATAAATATTTTAAAATAACTATATTCAAATAATGATTTGTGAGTAAACAGCTTAATTTTATTCGTTAAATAGTCCTAACAAATGCCACTCTTGATTTCCAAATTCTCTAGATAAATTCACTCCTCACTTCGTGAGTCGTGAATTTATCTATAATTTGGAAATCACTCGTGGCGTTACTTGTGATAATTTTTATTTTATTTTGGAACCTTTTTCCTATATACCCATATGTATTACCATTCCATACTCACAGGTTTGTGTATTTACAGAACATATCCCCGCGAATAAGGAGCTGTAAAGAATCTGCAATGAATTATAAGCTAAAGAATATTAGACCGCATCTAAAAAAATTCAATAGAAATTATTTGGATATCTTATTGCTCGTCAATCAAATTACGGGATTTCAATTGTACCTCAAAGAAGCACATGAAGAGAGAGATCACACACACATCTTTAGAATGCCAACTTAAACATCAATGACTGGGAGAATGATAGAAGAATAGATGAAGGTTCTTAAACCTAAACTTAACCCAAATCCAGACAATGGGAGGCAACATGAATATTTCCCTTTAAGAAAAAAATGCCGATCTTGCGGACTAGAGGTTATGTTCCTTGTGTCTAATTCTGAGGGACGCGGGTCCAAACCCGGTCGTGGTGGATGGATTTTTAAGATGGAGAAATCAAGGAAAAATTCTTCCGGGAGAAGCTATGGGGTCCCGATTCCGAAGATTTTTTAGGATAATAAAAGAACCACAAGTATGAATAAAAACGTCTCTGTGCAAATTTACTGATCATTTCCCATCCAACAATACCTTATACTGCAGCCACTGATTCTCCGGCCTTGACGTTTCCACTACAGTGTTGCCGATATGGATATTTAGTGGGAGTGGCCGTTTTATGTATGCGGTTAGCAGACATACAGCTGACAACATCTCAGCAATTTCAAACCTTACTAGCTGTGTCAAGAGCAGTGATTGGTTGTATCAGACATCTACTTGCACTACAACCATATCCGCATTGGCAGTAGATGGCGAATTATCCCTTTACCCCTCGTATAACCTAAACTTCAGAGCCCTTGATATGACGGCTCAGGTTTTTATAGTTATTATCGCCTCACTATGATGCTTAACAAGCGGCTCGCTTTGTTTCCCCGCAGCTGTTGTATGTTATTAAAATACAAAGATCTCGACTGCCGCGACTACCACGATGTTGCCACATTGGTATTCTTCCCTCAGTTTCAATTAAAACTCGGAACGATGTGGAACATTGGATCCAGTTATAAATTATATACCGTAATTAATTGTTATAATTATCAGTGATTTATTGTGATATGTAGCTCGAATAATAATACAGTATCTACATATTATATTAGTTTAATATATAAGTCATTTCATCATGTGACGGCCATGGGGAATTTTCAGCATGATTTTGTATGAATATTAAATTTATGTAGACCTACAAGCTATATAATGTTGGAATTAAATTATTTAATAAATAAATACATATATAATTTTAAAAGTTAAACAATACCAAATAATAACATAAAAATTAAATAATAACATAAATAATCAATGTCTTCTGTCCTTGTGTAATAAACGGCCATAGCGCTATGAGAAACGTGACAACATCCCATGTCAAGCATTGCCGCGCGGCACCCGCTTTTATATAAACGGTTAACCATCAGAGTGAGGCAACAATACCCACTAGATGTCTTATCGAGTCGCTAGTCCGAGCTCCTATCACCCGCTGACATCTATGGGTGAATGAACGTAACTAAATTAACTTGGTCAATAAGTTTCCATTAGAGAGCGCCCCTAATCCAGGCACGGGGAAGGAATGGGCTTAAGAAGAGTAATTACAAATTCGTGTGGTCTGACCGGGAATCCGGAATCCCATGAACTGTAGTCAGAAGCTCTGACCCATGAGGTTGGTTCGTGGTAATTTTTTGTGTAAAGGAAATAGGATCTATAAAAAATAAAATTTAAAACTGTTAAGGGCACAATCTTGAGAATAAACTGCACCTGTGATGTATGTGTGTGAGTAGAGGAAACTAAACCAGGGCGATTGGTAAGTTCTGGTCATGAGCCCTTAACTGTAAAATTATGAATAATAATAATAATAATCCATCCATAGTAATTCTGCCGGAGGGCAGCTCATGCTTTGCAGCTTTACTAGGGAATTGTACGTGTATATAGGTGTGATAGTTTCCCGTTGTTTTCCACACCGCCGAAGGATGATGGTGATGATAATGATCAGGATGATGATGATGGCCGGATGATTTTCGGGGACCGTTGGGCCGTAAGCTTCCTGACATTTGTCTTACAGGTGAGGAAAAACTCCTAAAAAGGCCTCATCCAGGAGCCTGTCCCGAGCGGGAATCGAACCCGAGCCAGCTGCGTGACAAGGCAGCACACTATCTCGAGACCATAGCGGTGGACTGAAATAATAATAATAATAATAATAATAATAATAATAATAATAATAATAATAATAATAATAATAATAATAATAACAATAATAATAATAATAATAATAATAATAATAATAATAATAATAATTGACCAAGAGGACAAACCGAAGAAAAAAACTGGAACAACTTGGACAGATGATAGAAAACAAGCTCATAGCAAAAGAATGAAAGAAATTTGGGCTCAAAGGAAACGCCTCTAAGTACTTTGCGTAGTCCTACATGGGCTCATCCGCAAAAAAAAAAAATAATAATAATCCATCCATAGTAATTCTGCCCGAGGGCAGGTCATGCTTTGCAGCTTTACTAAGGAATTATACGTGCATATAGGTGTGCTAGCTTCCCGTTGTTTTCCACACCGCCGAAGGATGATGATGATAATGATAAGGATGTTGATGATGGCAGGATGATTTTCGGGGACCGTTGGGCCATAAGCTTCCTGACATTTGTCTTACAGGTGAGGAAAAAAACTCCTAAAACGTCCTCACCCAGGAGCCTGTCCCGACCGGGAATCGAACCCGAGCCCGCTGCGTGTTAAGGAAGCACACTATCTCGAGACCATAGCGGTGGATAATAATAATAGTAATAATTGACCAAGAGGACAAACCGAAGAAAAAAACTGGAACAACTTGGGCACATGATAGAAAACAAGCTCATAGCAAAAGAATGAAAGAAATTTGGGCTCAAAGGAAACGCCTCTAAGTACTTTGCGTAGTCCTACATAGGCTCATCCGCAATAAAAAAATAATAATAATGATAATGATAATAATAATGATAATAATAATAATCACGAAATACAAGGTTTAGGTAATTTTTATTAACCTGTTTTATGTGCCAAGAAAGCCTTGACAGACCTACCGTTGTTTTGATCACTCTCTGCTTCTGAATAATTTAGATTGGTACAATAAATCTTTTTTGATAGTAGGTTTGAGTCTGTTAGCTACAAATGATTCTACCAATTATTCTGATAAGTCTGAAAGTCTTCTAAAATGTTTCTGACTCTTAATGTTGCCCACACAAGGACATGATGACCTCCCCGGAAGAGTTGTTAGTAGAAGCCGAGTTTTATGTAGTCTTAACTGATTAAATATGTACATAATTAACAAATTATGTAATATAAAAAGTGTAATGATGCGTTAAAACTGTTTAATTAAATTCATTATATATTCTAATGGCTGAAAAATGAATTTCATAATTTTCCCAAGCGATTACATATTTTTAAAATGCTTTCATTTAACTAAAAAAGGTAAAAAATTATTTTATACAATTTAATACACAAGTGATCTTCTTGGTGATAAAATATTAAAATATATATGCAGTCAATATGCCCATTTCACCAATTAATGTTTTAAAATGGTCAACAAGTTTCTACAGCCAAGCTGTCATTCTCAAGACCAGATATTGACTGTCAATGGGCATATTGACTGCATATATTTTTTAATATGTTATACAAGTTTCATAGTAAATGTATCTCCCATCAGATTAAGTACATTTCATAAAGTCTGTCATGACATGAAACACTGAAAGTCACAGATTATATGATTCTATATTTTCAGGAGTTAGTTTTTGTCGATGAGGAGAAATTATTATTTCTTATTATTGTGAAAATGATCACTCGACACCACAGAACATAATAGGTAATTACTTAACAAGATGGACGTGTCCCTTCAATTAAGCGTTTGACATAATATGTAAAAATATGTAATTATATTTAAAATATGTAGTATTGACCCGGTATATGTAAAAATATGTCACATGAAGATGAAATACTTTGGTCCTTGTACCTTAATTCGTTAAAATGCCAAGCTCCCAGATTGATATCGAGGAAAAAATATGCAATTAGATAAAAAAATCCGGACCTTAGTTATTAGCTCATTGCCAGGGTCACCTCCAAAACAAAACGAATGGTTAAGACAAGACACACTTTCACTCATATATTCTTAGTAAACAAGGGGTATATGATAGGATGCTTATGATGACCATATCGTGTTCGGGGCTATTTGGGACTACATTTATCTTACAATTGAAGAATAACTTTGAAAAGCATTACCCAAATAATTTGATTATACTGGGGGATTGAACCTAGTTCAATTTGTACCGAGATCACAGTGATAGACAAGTTGATAATTATGATGATGATGATAATAATAATAATAGTAATAATAATCATCATAATTTTTATTAGGAATATTCCAGAATACAGTGCTCCTCCTTCAACCCGGAGTGATTTGTCGCCAGAGGTTCCTGTCTAAAGCGTCTTCTTCCCTCATATCTCTAGCTTCCATACTTCTCCTCACTCCATCCATCCAACGTTCTCTAGGTCTGCATCTTCCACTTCTTCCATTAGCTTCCCAATTCAGGATCTTCTTTGGTATTCCCTCTTCTATTCTTATGAGGAGTCCATACCATTTCAAACGTTTTTCTTCCATTTATCTATTTTTTTAACTTGCATAATTTCCATTATTGTGCTGTTTCTGCCGTATCCCTTCTTAAAATTCTTGTCGATCGCCTCCAAAAATCTATTTCTACTGCTAACAGCTTGTTGGTTAGTTTTCTACTTACTGTCCAGTTTCGGACCCATATAATAAAATGATTTGTGACAGAACAGTAGTAGTAGTAGTAATAATAATAATAATAATAATAATAGTTATTATTATTATTATTATTATTATTATTATTATTATTATTATATACCAAGAGGACGAAGATCACTGGGCCGTCCTATGAAACGCTGGAGGGAAAATTTTCTATAGGATCGTAACAGGCCTTGGCCTAATACTTGGAAGGAAGAAGAAGAAGATTATTATTATTATTATTATACCAAATAATTTGATCGGACTGGGGAGTTCAACCTAGTTCCCTTTGTTCCTAGACCACAGTGATGGACATGTTGATGGTGGTGATGATGATTATGATGAAGATGATAACAATAATAATAATAATAATAATAATAATAATAATAATAATAATAATAATAATAATAATAATAATAATAATAATAGAGTTAATGACGTAATCTTAAAGGGGATTTTAAAACGATAGTATTTAAGTGAAGTATAAAAAGTTAGAAGATGCCGCTTTTAGTTGCTTCGTTTCATCTGCATCGCACGTCGGCATTGAAATCGCTACAAGTATATCAAAGGGAGAAAAAACTTGAATAAACAGTTTTAATTTCCAGGAATTAAACAAGTTAACTATCTGTGCAGCAAGTGTAACTTCCAGGCGCCATCATTTCCTTTAATATCCCCATTTTGTTTGTAGTACACATTTGGTACTGGAAATATTAATAATGGATTGTGTTAAATTTACACTAACACATATTCCCTTGTTACTAAAATTTAAAGCCTTTTTTGATACACCGGAACCTAAATTATATATAGTCCACCGCTGTAGTCTCGAGGTAGCGTGCTGCCTTTTCACGCAGCGGACCCGAATTCGTTTCCCGG
Source organism: Diploptera punctata (assembly GCA_030220185.1). Lineage (NCBI taxonomy): Eukaryota > Metazoa > Arthropoda > Insecta > Blattodea > Blaberidae > Diploptera > Diploptera punctata. The sequence continues at coordinate 2,470,339 of JASPKZ010006068.1, read as the reverse complement.
TCGGGACAGGCTCCTGGTGAGGTTTTTTTCGGGGTTTTTCCTCGCCTGTAAGACATGCCAGGAAGCTTAGGGCCTAACGGTCCACGAAAATCATCCGGCCATCATGATCATCATCCTTATCATCATCATCATCCTTCACCGGTGTGGAAAGCAATGGGAAGCTACCACACCTACAATTCCCTAGTAAAGCTGCTAAGCATAATATGAAAAAAACTATGATTGCAGTGAAAGACCTGCCTTCGGGCAGAATTACTATGGATGGATGGATTTATATAAGAGAAGTATTTGGATTTGCGGCATAAATCTGAAGAAGATATAGTGTATCCAAACAGCTGTCTTGAATATTGATTAAAATAAATTCTTATGAAAATCAATAAAAAAAGATAACTAACTCACCGGCATTATCAAACCCGTAGGTTCATGGTCGCGTGGACATAAGCTCTCCATACATCCCTATCCTGAGCTAATGTTTTCCAATCATTCCCTATATAATCTACTTTCGTCAAGTCATGGCTAGTATTATTCTCCCACCTCATTCTTTGTCTACCAACTGGAAGTTTTCCCTCAGGTTTTCCTACGAGAAGCTTCGAAGCACGTCTTTCATTCCTCATTTGTGCCACATGTCCTGCCCATCGCAGTATACGAAACTTACTCACTTACTCACTGGCACTATCGAACCCGTAGGTTCATGGCCGTGCGGACATAAGCTCTCCATACATCCCTATCCTGAGCTAATGCTTTCCAGTCATTCCCTGTATAATCTACTTCCCTCAAATCATAGTTAATGTTGTTCTCCCACCTCATTCTTGGTCTACCAACTGGGCGTTTTCCTCTACGAAACTTAACTTTTCTTATTATATGGCTTCCTATAAAAACAATGTAGTTCACTGTTATGTAGTCTTCTCCATTCACTCATCTCTCTTTGGTCCAAAAATTTTCCTAAGAACTTTATTCTCAAATACTCGTAATCTCTTTCCGTCCTTAAAGTAAGATTCACTGTTTCGCATTCATATAACTTGTTAGTTTTATTTAATAAATAAATATTATTATATTATAGTATATTATGTTATATTAACTTATATTGTAGTATATTATGTTATATTATATTGTAGTATATTATGTTATATTATAGTATATTATGTTATATTATATTATGTATTATTATATATTCAAGGTTCATTTTAACAATAGCGATATAGACCATTCCAAAAACTCTTAAACAGTGGTGTTTTAATCAGTTGCATTGTGTTGGCAGTGAACTGAAATGTTTCTTTCACAAGTTGAAGTAACATTCTCTAGTCCATTCACACCCTTTGCGCACAGGACCCTACCTGATGTTTTATTGACCATGCTGGGGGAGCCAGAGAGCAATTTCCGCTCTGTTTTCAATGGAGGCAGTGGGTGTATATTTCTGATACAAGGATTAAATCAACCTCTCCTCCTCCTGCAGTGTCGATGTTAAGCTGCCGTTTGTATGACCAGGCATCCATTCATCGTCCCTCGGACTTCAATTCTTGGAAGTACGGGAATGTTTGCTACAATAATTTCCGTTTTTCCCTTAATTTTTATGTAACTAAGTATCACCCACTGACACCATCGAAACCGTAACTGCATGGCCGCGCTGACGTGAACTTTTCATACTGACTTATCCTGAGGTAATACGATTTTTATAAAGTTCAAGGAGGCTTACTGTTATTTATATATTTATATATCAGACAAGAAACGGATGCACAAGATACTGTTATCGATAGGATAACAAAGAGAGCTCTAGAGTGGTATGCACAGAGTACCAGAGAAGAAAGTAGACAAGTTTCGCGTACATGCCACAAGCGGCGCTAATGTAGAACAACTAACGACATCTAAATTTTTTCGATTTGTTTCTGGTACTAATATGAAATTCAGCACCGTCTGGTGGTAAAATTATGAATTATAATTATATAACGCCATCTGGTGAATAATCATGGAATTGAATTTTATAGGAATAAATAACATATTAATTAATCTTAAATTATGGAATTCTTTGTGCCCAGCCTCACAGACTTAAAGAATTTCTTTAATTTTAACAGAGGGGAAGAATGGAAATAAATAAAATATGTTAATTTATTTTCGTTTATTAAAATTTAAAAACGTGCATTATGAGCTCTTTTAATAAATATCTACAATTGACCTGCCCCCTTATTCTCACATACATATTTTATACAATATTTATTAAAGAACCTTAGCCATGTCGTACATCTGAAGTCCATTATAAAGTCACATTTTTAAAATGTTTATTAGAAATGGCTGTACACTAACATCACTTTTCCTAACCTAGCAAATCTTAGAATTTTATCACTTCTAGTAGGTTTATCTTTGAAAATAGATTCACATTAAACACGTAAACAAACCTGAATTTACTTACAAATTAGAGTAAAATAAACTCTAAGTAATGATTTTAACTTTCGATCGTATATAATTTTTACAGTACCGTCTACATAGAACGAAAGGATAGCAGTTAAAAATTTAAATTTACAAAATGGCTAATTTCCCATAATCCCAAGTGAACACGCCGTGTGCCTTGCATTTGTTTTATTTAGTTACAAATTGTGTTACTACGAAACAGCGCTATCATTGTAGTTTGCTCATCGTAGTTCATCGTAAACGACCGAAATTTTTTAGATGTCACTGTACTCAGTTTTCCCTCTATTCGAAGTTTCTCTATGAGTGGTATGGACATGTACAACGGATGTCAGAGGACCAGTGGCCTAAACAGGTGTTGGATTGGATGGTACCAGGCAGAAGAAAGAGGGGGGGAGCAGAAGAGCATGGCATGAGGGAATATATATTGCCATTATGAAGAGGGGTATGGAAGATGGACAATGGGAAGATAGGAATCTCTGGAAAGCAGGAATCAAAGGCAAACTGCTGTAAAGTGTAAAGCCTGTATTAAGGATTTATTTATTTTACCTGATGGAGTTTAAGACCGTAAGGTCTTCTCTTCTACTTCACCAGGGTTAAATCTTCTTCTTCTGCTACTACAAGGTTTAGGCTATGCAGCCTGTTCCGGCGAAGTTAAAAGTGGAGTCCATCTTCTACGTGGTCGGCCAACATCTCTTGTTCCTCTGGGATTATACCCGGAAGGTTATTTTTGGTATTCTTTCGTTGTTCATTCTCATTAAGTGTTCTGTCCATTTCTTATTATTTTCGCTGATTTTATCTTCATTTTTATATATATTTAATTCTTCTCGTATAGTTTCATTCCTTATTCTATCCGCTCTTGTGCATTCTTTCACATTACGTAAAAACAGCATTTCCGCAGTCTATATCCTGCTTTTATCCCTTAAATTATACATACAATAAGAATTATGGTTGATACATAATAGATATAGATTACACAATATAAAGTTGACAAGGATAAGAAAGATAAATAGTAATAATAATAACACCAAAAATAATAACCTATAATTAGATTAAGTAAATGGCTTGGTATAGAAAGTTTAAAATATAAAGGAATAATAAAAGTATACATGGAACACGGTTATATATTATATTGCCTAAGGAAATATGAAATTAGTTTGTTTTTAAACTGTTTTTGAGTCGGACAGTCCTTGATATACGAGGGGAGGGAATTCCAGAGTCGTGTGGCTGAAGCGAGGAAGGATGAGGAATAGTGAGATGTTCGATGTAGAGGAACAGCTAGAATTAAATTTTCTCTGGATCGTGTGTTTAAGTTATGGTGGGAGGATAGCGAATGAAAGCGAGTAGAAATTTAAAGGGGCGATGAGATGAACAAAGTGTTTTATAAGAAGCAGAGAAATGTATCTTTCGTCTGTCGTCCAATCGGAGCCATTACATTTCAAATACTGGAGTTATGTGGTCAGATTTAAAGAGGTTAAATATATACATATGTTACGTAGTTTTCTTAATTTATCTCTGTGTTCGTTTCTCTTTGTGGTCCAAAACATTTCTTAAACATTTTATTCTCACCATTAATCTGTGTCTACCTTGGCGAAACAGCCCAATGTTGGGTCTCGGCCTTCCTTTTGTTAGTAGTTACTAGACCTAGTTAATTTAGTTACACTTATTTCCCTAAGAAGTCATGAATGGTGTGCGGTCAACATACCTATCCAATGAGACATCTAGTAGTCAACTAAGATATATCTAGTATGAAGAGGGTCGGTACATTTTGCTCTTTAGTGAAACTTGAGTCCTAAAAGAAACAATAAAACAGAAATTATTAATTTTTGAAAATAAAAATTTAAGCATAAATATTTGGACCAAATAGAGGAACTGATAACTGTTGGAGAATCAAAACAAATAACGAACTAAATAAATTAATTAAAAATCAGAATATAGTAAACCATATAAGATCTCTCAGAATTGGTTGGCTTGGACATTTGTTCAGAATGGATGATGAGAGACTGGTCAAGAAGCTCTATAAATGAAAACCTATAGGAGGCAGAGCTGTTGGAAGACCGAAGATCAGATGGGAGGATGACAAAATGAACGATCTAAAGAAAACGAAAGTGACTCATTTGAATATGGCAAGAGACAGATTGACATGGAGGAGGATTGTTGAGAAGGCCAAAACTTTCACCTTTGAAGTTGTCACGCCATAGGATGATGACGATGATTCAGGCTTAAGGATGTTTTACGAGCCTGAAAATGTCAGACTCGGTCTTAAGGTCCCTACAAAAGGACTTGTTCCTCGGATTTTACCATCCTTAAAAAATCCAAAGACGCCAGGCGCGTTTGAACCCGCGACCCTCGGGACCAGAGGCAAGGAATATAACCATTCTTCTGTGGTTCAACATTTTCCTTAAACATTTAGTTCTCACCATTATTAAAATTCATAGCAAAACTCCGTGAGGCGTTAGTCACTATATTAAAATAACTAACTAATTAGCTCTCCATACATCCCTATCCTGAGCCAATGTTTTCCAATCATCCCCTGTATAATCTACTTCCCTCAAATCATAGTTAATGTTATTCTCCCACCTCATTCTTGGTCTACCAACTGGGCGTTTTCCCTCTGGTTTTCCTACAAGAATCTTCCATGCACGTCTTTCATTCCCCATTCGTGCCACATGTTCTGCCCATCGCAGTCTACGAGACTTAACTGTTCTCATTATATCTGGCTTCCTATAAAGACCATGTAATTCACTGTTATGCAGTCTTCTCCATTCACCTGTCTGTTCGTCTCTCTTTGGTCCAAAAATTTTCCTAAGAACTTTATTCTCAAATACTCGTAATTTCCATTCCTCCCTTAAATTAATAGTCCATGTTTCGCATCCATATAATATAACTGGTAGAATAATAGTTTTATATATTTTCAGTTTAACGTTTTTTGAAAGGAGTTGGGAAGTCAAGAGTCTCTGTAATGCATAATAACATGTATTTCCAGAATTGAGCCTATGTTTAATTTCCTTGTGCATCTCATTCCTGTTTGTGATTATTGTTCCTAGGTATTTGAATTCAGCCACTTTCACAAAATTTCCCTCATTTGTCATTAGCTGTGCATTTCCATTATATAATGCATTTTTATGTGTGACCATATACATATAGTTTTATTGATATTTACTTCCAGTCCCAATTTCTTAGTGTTACTCAGTAGTGTGTGCGTGTTGGCCTTCAGTATCTCCTCGCTATCGGCCAGTAGTACTACATCATCAGCATAAACTAGCAGCTTATTAATACCATTGAGTTGTAGGCCTTCTTCATCCTCTAAAGATTTGATGGCATACTCTAGTACAAAATTAAATAGTAGAGGAGATAGTGCATCTCCTTGCTTCAACCCATTGTGGATTTCAAAAGTATTCGAAAACTGTTTGCCTACACGCACCCTACTCTTTGTGCCATGTAGACACATTCGTATAAGTCTAACTAACATTTTAGGAATCACAATATTAAAATATAACATGAAATTATTAAATGATGTACCTTATAGGTCCGTCTCTTCAACTTTTAAGATACCAATTAACTGCAAGCCTTTCGGGATTAGTCCCACTATTACCTGAATGTAGGTGTGTTATCACTGACCATTGATAAAGTATTGGCCCCGGAATTGAAAATTTTGCTATTAAATTAATGTAATAAAATTAATTTAACAATTAAGCTTTTCAACGCCGCGGAGTATCGAACCCGGGCCCGCTAGTCAGGAAGCAGGTATGCTATCACTTGAACCAGCCCGCCGGACTATGTACAGTAAAACTTGTTTAAAGCGGAACGTGAATAATGCGGAAACCTGTCCAATGTGAACACATTTATTGGTCCCGGCAAATAATAGTAATTTACGTGTATTTATTTTATATAAAACGGAGTCTCTCCAAATTTCCGGACCGACGTTCCAAAGTCAAGCTCTAGCTATTCGTATATCCCTAGGGAATAACGATTTGAAGGCATCTTCAGGTTTGTTGTGGACAATTTTAAAAGACGGCACAATGTAGTGTTGAATGAAATTTGCGGGGAATCAAAGGATGTGGACGAAATTATAGTTAGTGAGTGGAAACCGAAACTGCATACTTTAATTTCAGGATACGCGCCTAAGAGACATTTTTAACGCTGACGAAACGGGATGTTTTTTTTTTTTTTTTCCCGCGCGCTACCGTCGAAGTCGCTCGTACATACTATACTTTTCAACAGCAGCGGAACCACAATTAATCCAAGGTACATTGTATTGTATTGTAAGCCTATGTTTTCCCTTTACAGAGATTTAGGCGCTCTCCCCCCACAGGGAAGAATTTGAACCATATTAATTTAGTTACACTTGTTTTCGTACAGATTGTAATTTTGAGTGGTCCGTGGTCAGCGTTCCGCCTCATACTGACATCTAGGAAACCAAGGTAGTACTAGGACGGGAAAATTCGGCAAATTTTGCTTAGAGGCCTTTTCATTCAGGCTTAAGGATTTTTTACGAGCCTGAAAATCTTCAGACTCGGGACCCACGGCTTTAAAGTCCCTCCCGGAGGACTTGCTCCTTGGGCTTTTCCGTCCTAAAAAATCCATCGACCCCGGCCGGGTTTGAACCAGCGACCCTCGGGACCAGAGGCAAGGAGCATAACCACTAGTCCACCGCAGCATATACAAAAGTAAAAAGTAAAGTAAAGTGATCCCACAACAGGCCCGGAGGCCCTTGGGGTAGTAGGAGGTTAAGGCTCCCACTTTTTCTAGACAATCGGCATTTTATGTCAGCCCTGCGTGACGGCCGTCTTTATCCCCAGATCAAGCGCCTGGTACTCATTTCCGTTAGAGGCTGAGTCGACCCTAGGGCCATAGTGCCGCCAGAGGGTTTGGGTCAGTTTAAAAATCCTATCTAAAATCTAAAATTGGTTAATATTGTTTGTTTTTTATAATGCGTAATGTTGTCTAATGCGGACAAAAAATTGTTCCGGTTTGAACACGTTTTACTGTATATTAAATATTGAATTTAAATTTCTTCCCCAGTTTTCTTATCACTGAATTGTCCCTCTTTTTCTTTCACTATTTTTTTTTATATTCTGAATCCAAGTAGGATTTATCCAGGCTTACCCGCGGAAATATGTCACGCATAGATTAACAAATACTCCACGTGATTAAAAACGCCGCTAAAATGAAAGTGATGTAATATCCGAAGAATTTCTGCCAACCTTGCGCGTAAAAATGTCTCCAAGGACTAATGAAATTGTCAGAATACGGCACCAGTAATATTAATCCGTGTATTATCATTGAAGCATCGAGATTCTAGTAACTTTTTATGAAGTTATGACAATAATCACGGCGCCAACCTTCGAATTATTCTAAACATTTTTTAAACTTCTAGGCATGATGTTAAATATAATGGGTAGATATTTAAAAAATGTTGTATAAACTACAATAACATGTATAATATTGCTTTTCAGGCGCCAGACTCTGTAATGAAACAAAGGCGTGTTAAATATTTTTTGAAACTGTTTTACACGTGTTTAATATATTAGTGTTGGGATTTTGATTACTAGGCCTTCTTTTGTTGAATTTTTGTTCAAATTGCTTTTCAGTACACCTACATTTGACTTATAAAGCCTAGAGTTAAGCTTTTTTAATAAGAATAAATTTTATTTATAAATACATGTTGTGAACCGTAATGATATAATAATAAGAATATAATAATAATAAGAAATGTGCACTCAGGTTGAGCATTAGTGGTGGTTTAGTCTTTAGTGTAGTCTGTAATAGTTTTTGTTCTTTTCGCACATGTTATGATGTGGTATTTCCTACATATTTGTCCACATAACACACACTTGCATTCTTCGGTCGGCTCGTGGAATTTCTTGTTTATACATATTTTGTTATGAAATCCATGTATTTCGAGTCGAGTTGTGACGTGTCTCTGGGGGTTGCACTCTCTGGTCCATCTGTCGTCCAGCATGGCAGTTGTGTTGTAGAAATCTATGTCTATTTCCTTCTTCTTCCTATTTCTAATGCTTATTAATTTCTGGTATGGTTCTGTGGATTGTAGATAGAATTGGGTTCTTATGTCCTCTATGAAGTAGGTCTCTCTCATGAGTTCGTAAGCAAAACGAGATGGCGCTGTTTTTCCTATTCTCAGGATCCGTTTCATGAACACTGCTTTGACTTTTTCTATTCTTATCAGATCTCCGATCTTAAGTTTTTCCCAAATTATCTCTATCCCATATGTTATAACTGGTGCCACTGTCGTTTTGAATAACTCCATTGCTGTACCTGTCGATAAGTTGGCCAGATTTTGTGAACCGTAATGACACCGGAATGAGCAAGTATTCTTGCTCGGGTGCAAGAGTTACAGAAATAATACATGTAGAATATATCCTACATTACAAACTTTTAGTTAAAGGGAGAGGGTAAACAAAATATATCAATTTAGTAGCCAGTTTCAGTACATAAAATAAATTCTGGCACATAAAGAATTTAAAAAAAATAATTCAAGGGGGGAATATGATTAACAAAACAATATAGAATAGATTAATACTAGACTGAAGAAGGTAATTAAAGGCCCTAAGAAATAATATAAAACAAAACAAATTTAATAGGTTTCAAATAATAAAACGCATTCTGACACCCAAAGAATTGATGCAAATGAAGAATGATACAAACAAACCATATCATAGATTAATACAAAACTGCATAAATACATTGCGGCAGCATAACTTCCTTTTTTTTAAAACTTAATAAAATGCATTGTATGAATCAGAAAATTTTTATTCGTTTTTTATAATATAGGCACATACATAAAGTTTTGTTTTACTCAGTTTTGAAGATCAAATCAGGTAGGTGACGTCCCCCATTCTCCATACACTGAGTAAACCGATTTCTGGCGTTTGTCATGACTCCTGCCAGCATAGCAGGCGTTATGTTGGCAATTTCTTCCTGGATGTTGGTCTTCAAATCTTGTAGGGTCCTTGGACGGTTCACATAAACACGGGATTTCAAATAACCCCATAGAAAAAAATCACAAGGGGTCAAATCGGGAGAGCGGGCCGGCCACTTCAAATCGCCCCTAATTCCTCCGAGAATTGAAGTCACGTTCAGAAAGTTCCTGCACAATTGCCATCTTGTATGGATGGAAATGAAGATCATCATGAAGTATTCTCCTTACAGAACGATCGGAAAGTCCAAGGGCAGACGCATGTTTGCGCGCAGAACGCCGTGGTGATCGCAACATTGAAGCTCTCACTACCTCAATGTTCTCAGGTGATCTAATCGGCCGAGGGACTCCAGTTCTTCGTCTTGTCGCACTTGCAGTTTGTCTGAACGTAGTGACCCCCGTAACAATTGATTTCCGGTCCGGGACAGGGGCCAACGGGGCTAAATTAAAGCGATTCCGAAAGGCGCGCCGGGTTGCGATCACAGAACATCCGCTCGAAAAGTAGGCCTCAATGGCAAACGCACGCTCCTCACTGTTCCAACGCATGATGGCGACTGAACTGTGTCAGGACAAAACTTTATAGTCCCCCCTCTCGAACGAGACCACTAGCGCTCCGCTACGACATCAACCGACTAAATGGCGCACATTTTAAAAAAGGAAGTTATGCTGCCGCACCCGGTATGAAACAAACAAATACAGAAGAATATTTCAAAATGTAGAACTCATTCTAACATACGCCAAGGATTAATGCAGCGGAGAATGATATAAAGAAAATAATATAAACAAAATAATATATAAAAAAAGTTATTAAATACATTAGGAAATAATATAAACCAAAACAGGTTGCTTTTGATCTATTTTATATATTTTTTTCAGCTATACAAAATGCTTACTAGTTAATAAAACTGGTATACAATAAGCACGTTTGTTTACTTGGACGTTCTGAAATAAAAAAAAATTAAGTAAATCCTAGTGAACTAGCATTTAAATGCTCGCCACTATTTTGAATCAGTCCGCGATCTTGGAAACAGAGGTGAGCGTTTTAACTACTGGTCCACCGGGATTCACTACGTAAATTGTTTGATCTCACGGTATCGAAGCGATCCGATTCCGATTGAGGGACTTTCCACTTTTCAGCGGTTGCCGTTTTACCAGCCGGCTGCTGGCCCTTCACATCCACATGTTATAGCTGGTTCCTCAACCTGGAGCCGCTACTTATTGTAGCTACCCAATTGCCTCACGATGCTGGGTGGGCACCGGTCACATACTGGCCGAAATACCATGAGAAAATTTCTTCCCCCATGGAGACTCGAACCAGCGCAAGTCCCGTAGCTCTGCGCCAAGGTTTCCTACCTTAACCGCTCGGCTACGGCGCGGGACATCGAAGCGATCAAAAGTTATATTAAAGAGCGTTTTCTGATAAGATAGTCCGTATTTCTTGGGGGGGGGGAGAAAAAAAATATATATCTGCTTAAAAACTCAGATATAACGACATAAGTCTATTAAAAGTAATTTGAATACAAACCTACGAAATGGACTCAAAGGAAAAGGAGTAAAAATTGGAAGTAAACATCAATATTTTTTTAAACAATGAAAATTAAAACTGAAGTGGCTCAAAATGACAGCCGTAAACGATATACATTTTCTGGTCCGCCTTTTCTATGATGTTGAACTCTTGGAAGATTCCTGCAACGAACATCTTTGATAGAATTTTTAGTGTAGGAGTTGATATTTGAGGTCCCAGTTAGATTAATTAGGCGACATTAAATCATTAAATAACTCTTTTTCGTCCTCTCTATATCTGTTTCTGTATCACTTTAAATCTTTTTGTTTCTATCTCTTCTCACATTTTTTTCTGATTATTCCCTTTCTCTCTATTTCTCCTCCTTTCTCTATCTCAATTTTTCTCTCATCGTCAGTCCAACGATCTTAACTTCGTCGAATATAAGTTATTTTTGTTAAAAAGTTAATGTCATCCCTCTACAGGCCATAGGAGATCCTTATAGGGTAATAGCAGGTAAAGGCTCCCACCTTTCTAGACAATCGGCATAAAATGTCACCCGCCTTATCAGCCATACGTGACGCTTGAATTTACCCCAAAAGTAAACATCTGGAACTCGTATTACCCGTTTAAGAAGTAAGCGCAGTTGTTGACGGAGGGCACTGCAGTCGTGTTTATGCAGGAATAGAACACGTGACACTGCTATCTAGAGTGCACAGGGGAATGGGACGTGGGACGCTGACAGTGAACACTGCCTTATATGACGTCACGTGTAGCAACAAACACAGCTTCATAATTCTTCCGCCTGCAGAGATATTTTGAATGACTAATATCCGTTAGAGGCTGATTTGACCCAACACCAAGTGCAACCAGAAGGTTTAGGTCAATTTTAAATTTCTAATTTCATCGGGACTCGAATCCCCGACCTTTCAACTTGTAGCATCTTTCCTTAACCAACTCCGCCAAGGTGTGTCCCATAATTAATTATATTATTATTATTATGATTATTATTATTATTATTCGATAGAGTGACGATCTTTCACGGTAAAAATACAACCGTTAAGAAATGCGGACATGGGTTCAACTGGGGTAACATTTTATTATTATTGTTATTATTGGCCGCAGTGGATTAGTGGTTATGTTCTTTGCCTCTGGTCCCGAGGGTCGCGGGTTCAAAACCCGACGGGGTGTTGGATTTTTTTAGGATGAAAAAATCTGGAACAACTCCTCCGAGATGGACTTTAAGCCGCGGGTTCCGAGTCTGAAGATTTTCGGGCTCGTAAAAGATCCTTAAGCCTGAATAAAGATGCCTCTAAGCAACATTTATCGTTCTTGTTCATGCTAGTAAATCATAATTTTCTACTAGATATTTCAATGAGTCGGTATGTTGACCGCATAACATTCATGACTTTTTTTTAACTAAGTAAGCGTAACTAAAATAAACTTGGTCTAGTAACTCCTAACAAAGGAGAGGCTAAGGTCCAACATCAGGTTCTTACGCCATTGTAGATGTAGATAAATAGATATTATTATTATTATTATTATTATTAGTAGTAGTAGTAGTAGTCTAGGAGGGCTCTTAGTAGTACTATTATATTATTATTATTATTATTATTATTATGATTATTATTATGATACAATAATATATTATCTTTATATACCGATTAGATAGTATAACTGTCACAGGATTGATGATCGGGGCAAGAGGTACTATACCAGGATTCTTAGCTAAATTTTGGAAATTCTTAGATTTAGACAGAGTGTATCTTTCTAAAATTGCCATCGTTGCCATTAGAGGATCAATTTCAATTATAGGAAACTATCTCTAAAAAAGCTCTACTTCATACAATATACTTCAATTACAATTTCAAATGTTTTAATATATTTACAAAATGTATTTAATCAATTTTGAAAATTGTCTGTTTCACTTTGTCGTTGTGGCAATCCTCTAATGAGGAAAGTTTTATGTAACAATGTTATCATTATTTATATTTCATATTTGTTTCCCTCTCCTTTTACTTATTCTATCTTCCCTTTCTTCCTCTTTGTTTTCTCTCTGTTCTAGGTGCAGGAAATGAGTACATTAGAACGTTGGTGATGTCTGAAGATAGTTATGTTATACCGGTTACTCGTGTTCTTGTTACATAATGTTTTGTTGTGATAAAAATGACTGCAGAACAGACTTGAGAACTGGTTTATTTCTTCGTGAGTCTTGTCACATTCTCGGAATGTACGGCAGTTAACCTCAGCATCAATAAAACCCCTCGCTGAAACCTGAAGGCTGCGAAAACCTTGCTCAGATATTGGAGAACAGCACCGGTACTTCAGAAACGTGATCACGTTCAGATTTATCAGTGATGGATTGACCAAACTTGCATGAAGATATGTCAAGTCATTAATTCCACAATATTTAAGGCATCATGCCTTGGTGCAGAGCTTCGAGACTTGCACTTATCGGGGAAGAAATTTTCTCGTGGAATTTCGGCCAGTAAGGGACCACGCCCATCCAGCATTGTGAGGAATTTGGGTAGATACAGTAAATATACTCGGACCAACGGATTTCTGCCCCATAGCGCTGACATCGTTCTTAGAATAGTACACGTCAATATTCACACCCTTTCACCGCACTCCCCTCCTTCAAATCATACGGCAGCCAACGGTAACTTATCGAGTAGCGGTGTTGCCAAACTTCCCCCAGTGTCATGGCTCTTGAATATTGAATAATGCAAGGTAGGAGTTGAGTTGACAACACTGGATTGAAGCACAAGAGAGAGAGAGAGATAGAAAAGAGAGAGATAGGAATGCAGGGAGGGAAATGATTTGCCGAGGCAGAAAAGGAAGTAGGCTTTAGTTCGCATATTTTACGGGGGCACAGATCCATTGGACAGACAATAGCGGCTGGAGATTGAGTAAACCAGCTAATGGGCTGGGGGACACGATATGCCGACCACATGTCACCCTTATTCTGTTTATATAAACGTCCAGGTCTGTGATTAACGTATTTTGATATTATGCCAGACCCCGGCTGAAAGGCCAAGAACCTATCAGGTGTATTGCGCCATAGAAAAATAATTCACATTAAACTTTACAGGGGACTTAGATCTACTCTAAAATTGGATTGGAGGGATTATCGTGAAGCTTGACTTAAGTGGTAATTGTTAGCCTAAGAAAAACACTTTGACATTTACTGAATGTATTACTCCGCGCAGCACGTGTATAAGTACATGCGAACTCTGTCAGCTGTTTGTTACAAGCCGATAAATTAATGCACAACAATAGTTTTAATTTCTAATGTTGCAGGTTGTATTAATACACACAATGGTATGTCGAAAACAAACTAAATAATTAAATTATAGTTAAAATAATTATATAATTTCCATCCATAGTAATTCTACCCTACGGAAGGTCTTTCACTACAATCATAGCATTTTTATGCTATGCTTTGCAGCTTTACTAGGATATTATAGGTGTGGTAGGTTCCCTTTACTTTTCACACCGGTGAAGGATGATGATGATGATGATAATGGTAAGGATGATGATGATGATGGCCGAGTGATTTTCGGGAACCGTTGGGCCCTAAGCTTCCTGACATTTATCTTACAGGTGAGGGAAAACCCCGAAAAACCTCACCCAGGAGCCTGTCCCGACCGAGAATCGAACCCGGGCCCGCTGAGTGACAAGGCAGCACGCTACCCCGAGACCACACCGGTGGCCTTATATTATATAAAAAATAATTGTGATGTTGGAAGACCTAGAAGACGTTGGGCTGATGCATTATGAAGTCGGAACGGGCAATAGCCTAATCCCTGGAGTGATGATGATGATTTTGATCACGCATTTTATCCCCAAGTTAAGTTAATAAACTATACCACAGCCGCCATATTTGTAACTGGCATACAACTTTCTCTCAAGAATCGTTCAGTTTCAAATAAATGCGAATTTTTAGTTACTCTCCGACCTTCGAGGGAACATGTATACTGTATTCTGAACAACTATAGTTAACATAAATATCTTCAATTACGTAATTATATTAATCGAATACATTATCTATTTTTTCGCTTCCGCTGTACTGTGCTTTGGCCATGCACGAATCGCAGCAACTGCAGCAGTCATGTGCTTCGGGGATTTTCCGTCAATTTTTTTCCCTCAAGTGTGTATCTTAGGCTGGACAGACTATAGTCGACTGCAAATTGGATAATGATAATATATCCCTTTATCGAAGTTTAACTCCTCCGTTTGTAGGTATTTTTTAAGTGTTCATACCACGCGGACGTTGCAGGGACACACACTTTTTTGACCACATAAGACATGGAGGACCTCCCAAATTAAGTGATCAGCTCAATGTCAGGACCATCTCCAAGACAACACGAACATTTAAAACAATACACACCATTCACTCATATATTCATACTAAACAAGGTTAATATGATAATGGAGATTTTGATGGTGAGATAATGTCAGGAAGCATTTAGGTCTTAACGTTTCCTGACATTTTTCTACAGGCGAGGAAACCCCCTCCCAAAAAATTAACCCTACCCAAGTAACTTGTTTGCACCGGGGATCGAACTCGGGGTCCGCTGAGTATGAGGCAATTACTTTACCTCGAGACTAGAGCCGTGGACTTAGATAATGATAAAAATGATTTATAATTAATTCGAAAGGATTCATACTTTAAAGGAGGAAAGGAGATTACGAGTATTTGAGAATAAAGTACTTAGGGAATTTTTTGGACCAAAGAGAGATGAACAGACAGGTGAATGGAAAATACTACATAACAATGAACTACATGCTTTTTATAAAAAGCCAGATATAATAAGAACAGTTAAGTCTCGTAGACTGCGATAGGTAGAACATGTGGCACGATTGGGGAATGAAAGACGTGCATGGAAGCTTCTTGTGGGAAAACCAGAGGGAAAACGTCCAGTTTGGTAGACCAAGAATGAGGTGGGAGAAAAACATTAACTATGATTTGAGGGAAGTAGAATATACAGGGAATGATTTGAAAGCATTAGCTCAAGATAGGAATGTATGGAGAGCTTATGTCCGCGCGGCCATGAACCTACGGGTTCGATAGTGCCAGTGAATAAGTAAGTAAGTATGCCTTGGTGCAACCCGTTGCACCACATAAAGTTAAATGTCCAAAATTATGAATGATAATAGACTTCAAACAGTAGCCAGAAAGAAAAATGGGGAATAAGTAAAGTGATCCCACAACAGACCCGGAGGCCCTTGGGGTAGTAGGAGGTTAAGGCTCCCACTTTTTCTAGACAATCGGCACTTTATATCAGCCGGGTTGTCAGCCCTGCGTGACGGCCGCCTTTACCCCCAGAACAAGCGTCTGGTACTCATTTCCGTTAGAGGCTGAGTCGACCCCAGGGCCATAGTGCCGCCAGAGGGTTTGGGTCAGTTTAAAAATCCTGACCCCAACGGGACTTGAACCCTCGACCCTCCGGCTTGTAGCTCAGTGCCTTAACCACTACGCTACGGCGTGCCCCTGAAAAATGGGGAATGCCTAATAAAAATATCGATAATACCAGACATAGCAAGAAAAACAGAAGTAGGACATTTTAGTTAGAATGACAACGGGCCACGACTGTCTGGCAAAACACCTTTAAAAAATCAGTGTTCTGCCTTCGCTGAAATGCATTTAATGCAATCACCCAGATGAAGAAATGGACGGTCATCTGAACAACTGTATCGTTGTCAAACATGAAGATTCTAAAACCTCAAAAGTATTAGAGAGCAAGAAGACTGCTAATGACCAGTGTTAGATGCAACACATTAGACAACAACATCATAAACAATGACAATTTAAATTGGGGAAGACTAATATCTCATGCCAGTTATTTAAATGAATCGGACCGCGGAGAAAACACAATAATGTAAAACTTAAGTTATTATTCCTTATTGTTAATTCGACACAAATTAAAATACTATCTACTCGTTCGTTTTTCTATTGTTTTATATATATATATATACACAGAGTTCCGGGTTCGAATCCCGTCCAGGCATTTATTTTTCTCATCATACCATATATATATATATATATATATAAACGAATGTGCTTTGTGCGCTACCGTACCGTTCATCAGATTGTAATGAGGGTTTTTTCAAAATGTTTAGGAGTTTCCCCGGGAAAATTTTAGGCTATAAGAGAGTTGTTTATCCTTTATGCGCTGTCATACCGTTCATCCGATTGTGATGGGGATTTTTGCAAGATGTTTAGGAATTTCCCGGGAAGGTTTCAGGCTATAAGAAAGTTGTAATACTCAACCCCTTCAAGCCTAAAAATCACCCTTTGTAGTGAAAAACGTGAACAAAAAGTAGCTTTATGTACGCTTAAATGGCTTACGCAGCCTAAACCATAATAAATACACCAAATTAATGTATAGAGAATTGAATATCTCAAAAAAAAAACCTCTACAAAAAATTCCGCGGCAACATATGTGTCTATCTTTTACGGAAACTCACAATAACCATTTTTGCCTCTCATTGATGCCAAGAAGATCGGGATAAGTAGGTTCCCGGGCAAGCTTAGCAGCGCACTGCTTTTATACTTTTACGTATAACTCACAATAACAAATTTTGTCTTTCAGCTCATTTATACCGAGAAGATCAGGATAAGTAGATTCCCGAACAACGCCGGGTAATCAGCACGGGGTAACTAAAAATATTACGGTGTACATTTATAATTTTTTTCCTTTTACTTATTCAATTGAACATAAAAAAAACACATTAATTTTAATTTATTTAGGCATAGCAGCGCACGCCGGGTATTAGTTAGTTCATTCATTCATTTATTTTCAGAATTTTTCTCATCATTGAGGATTTCCTCCAACCAATCTTAGTTATCAACATGTGCTTTTTTAAAAAATACATAAATGGCTACGGACTTATAGACTATCAGTTTTCAACAAACATTCACAAATTCCCCTTAATTAAGGTTCTCCATCGTTCTCTATCCTCAGTGTCTTCATCCGTTACACCAAATTTTCTCATTGAATTCTGATTGTTATTCTTCCAGGTTGTTCTAGGTCTTCCTTTTCTTCTCCTTTCAATTTTCCATGCATAGACAGGCTTTGGTAGTCTTCCATCCTGCATTCTTCTTACGTGTCCATACTATTTTAGCCTTCTGTGCTCATCTATTTTATTTCTTTCTGCATTCATTCATTTTCTAATTTCTATATTTCTAATTCTTTCCAGTCGAGATTTTCTGGCAGCTTTTCTCCAAATTAGCTAGTACAGTAATGTCAATTGTTTGGTACTCGCTGATAGTAGTGCCAATTCTAACAAAACCATCACAGCCTTATTCAATTCACGTTGAGATCTATTACGTAATAGACATAACCTTAAATTGGCGAAACTATAATTTCTCCTGCCTGTTATTTAAATGTTCCGGACCGCAAAGAAAACAAGATCATGCAAAACGCTAAGTTATTGTTTTACATTATTATGAAATTTGACACAGATGTAAGTAATTTCTACCAGTTTGTTTTTCTAGTACAATGTTAAATAAATTAAACCAACGTATATTGTAGGATACATTGTCATAAGTAATGCCACGAGTGATTTCCAAATTATCGATAAATTCACGACTCACGGATTTGGAAATCAAGAGTGGCATTTGTTAGGACTATTTAACGAATAAAATTAAGCTGTTCACTCACAAATCAATATTTAACTATAGTTATTTTAAAACATTTATATATTTAATGTAAAGGGCGATATTTGAAAACAAATGAGAAACGATTGTACGCTTCATTTGCTTCTTTTGTTTATCACTGCAACCAGATCATAATATTATTTATTGCCAAAGGATCGGAATGTTGTAAGAATGCACCATAGTGGAGAAATTTATAAACAATGTTATAGGTATTCATTAATTTGATGTCCTATGATGTAAATATGTTAATTATATTTTTCTGCAACGTTATTTCCTGGAAAATAATTCGTTTAAGAAAATGCAAACAGTGTTTTTTTTTTGGTGTAATCAATTGTTACAAATGTTTTTATATTATCTATCGCATGCGTTTTTTGTTGACATTCATGCACTATATATACAATCTGGTAGCCGTATTTCTTGGAGAGTCAGTCACTGCAAAATAATGCTTATGACCAATTCAGAATGTTAAAGAGGAGGTGCTTTTTTATTATGATAAACTTTAGTTGGTAAATTTTAGGCGAAACATGACTGTGTTTGGTTGTAAATAAAAAATCATTGAAATGTGATTGGTCATTGACTCTCATTTGGGGCATGAGTTAAATAGTCAGTTTAAAGGTTTAGAAAGTTGATAATTTTGAAGACGTTTGACAGATACTTGCTGGTGATGTCAGATGGATGCTGAGTAGGCCTATAAAATGTACGGTAGTGAGTGCACTGCTGCGGTGGGAATTTATACGAACTCGCCCTTGAACGCTCACTCGCAGAAAATATTGGCTCGTAATAATGCAATGCAAGCATAATAACACGATCATAAACATGGGAACATTGTGCATGCAAGAATTATGTTGACATAAAAAACCTGAAGCTCGTATTTCTAACAAGAAGACGGGAGTTTCTCAACGTATGTAACTATTGCTTCATATGTACTTCTCATCTGTAGAATACGCTCCACAAACTGTGTTCTTTACTAGCTTACATCTTGTGGATTCCAAAACATGCCCATAACTTTATAATGTGTAAAATATATAACTTCTAAAAATAAATATTGGTAAACATAGTGAAAGTCTTATTTTTCTTCTTCTTCTTCTTCGTCACGGTTTAGGCTCTTTGCTAGCCTGTTTCGGTTCCAAATTGCTGCTCTCACCATCTTTTCTTTGGTCTTCCCAAACTTCTTCTTCTTCTTGGTGAATAGTTACATGCTGATTTTGGTATTCTGTTCTCAGTCATCCTTGCTAAGTGTTCTTCCCAGTTTGTTCTGTATTTCATTATTGTTGTGTTTAATTCCTCTACTTTTAGCTGCTGTCTTATTTCTGTATTTTTTTTAATCTGTTCTTTGATATCCTGCTATTGGTCTGAGGAATTTCATTTCAGCAGCTTGAATTCTGGCAGATTGTTGTGTTGTCACTGTCCAGGTTTTGGTTCCGTAAGTAATAATAGGAACTGCCATTGCCTTGTATAATTTCATTTTAGAGTATTTTCTGGCTTTATTTTTCAAAGTTATTTTTAGTGTTCCTGTTATATAATCAAACTTATTTAGTTTGTTATTTATATGTTTCCGTTGTGTATGATATTTCGCAACTGTAGCATTAGTAATTCCTAGAATTTAATTTGGTTATTATTTGGAACCACACAATAAGCTTTTGTTACACAGTGGTTAACGGTAACTCAAGGGTTGGCGAAGCGAAACTAATGTTTAATATAAAAGTGTAAATTTGATTGACGTGTTGAGTGTGTTCAAATTTGCAAAATAATACATTTTGTTAAAAGGAATACTTGAGCCAATTTTAAAACTTCCTTGGGAAATGAAAATAAAAGGCCAAGAAATATTTATTGTTAACAATGTGGTTAGTAGCTCCTACACACACAGAGTGTGGCCAGTTGGTCTCATACGATCAACAGAGTGTGGCCAGTAGCTCCCATACGAGTACATACAGAGTGTGGCCAGTAACTCCCATATGAGTACATACAGAGAGGAGCCAGTAGTTCTCTTACGAAAACAGAGTGGGCTAGTTTATCATATAACGAATATTCAGAGGAGTCTTTTGCTCCCATATTATTACCTAAAAGTGTGAATCAATCTATCGTACGTAAAATATAGTAGGGAAGTCTAGATTTGCTCAAGTAGCCTTCAAGATATTATTAATTTGTTGTATATTGTGTTTCTTCGTAAGAGGTTAACAAAATAAACCCTTTTAAATTAATTACAGGCAACTCATTGTTACTGATTATCGAATTCCTTGTCCTTCACACCGGTAGAACCCAGAAATAAGCTTAATCTAAAACACGCCCTGAAGAGACCCTCGTGCCTCCTAGAGCTTGCTGCACAACCTAGGAGGTTATATTTTGTCTTTTAAAACTGTCCACAACCAACCTGAAGATGCCTTCAAATCGTTATTCCCTAGGGATATACGAATAGCTAGAGCTTCACTTTGGAACATCGGTCCGGAAATTTGGACAGATTCCGTTTTATGTAAAATAAATACACGTAAAATAACTTATTTGCCGGGACCAATAAATTTGTTCACATTGAACATATTTCCGCATTATTCACGTTCCGCTTTAAACAAGTTTTACTGTACTATGCTCGAGTATTACATAATCGAATTACATTGATCAGATAGCAAGGACAGAGTTCCTCAATAAGGACTTCTTCGTTTCAAGGAAAATTCAGCGCTCTTTTTTTAATGCAGCAAATCTCTTATTAGCAACAGAAGTCTGTAGTGATTAATTTTGTTTCACAAAATAGAGGAAAGGAGAGCACATGTTTCTGTGAAACGTTAGTTAAACCGACTGAATTATCTGCAGATGGACCAAGACGGTTGGTTGGATCTCATGTGCAGCTCATGTGTTGTTAAATGTGGACTGAATGACCAAAACGTGCAGAGATTTTATTTCCTAGCTCTTATGGTCTCTTGTGTTCAACTTGCCAGAAAACAGGTGTATTTTGTTGTAACGAGTTAAGATAACCTCTTCTTCCAATGACGTGAGGTTGACTAGGTTTCAACAATACAGTAGAAGTCACTTTGAACTCTGAACAGCGCATGGCATGGCCCGGTCGGCATATGCGCCTAATTTTACCTATAAGGGGAGAGGTTACAAAAATCAGTGGAGAGTAAGTAGTATAGAATATACAAATGAAAGAGCAATAATAGTTATTTAGGCGTCTAGTTACTTAACCTAATTTTGTAACGTGTTGTCTACAATATTTTATCTACGTTCAGAGTATTTTTAGTACAGTAAAACTTGTTTAATCCGGAACGTGAATAATGCGAAATTCTGTCCAATTTGAACAAATTTATTGTCCCGGCGAAATAATACTAAGTTTACGTGTATTTATTTTGCATAAATCGGAATCTGTCCAACGTGGAAACGGATGGACATTTCTATAGAATTCACGAGAAAAATGTTTGTGAGGCGGAAAGACTGAGAGAAATTAGTTTCCACTTCATTGAATTTTCGTTAGGCCAAAAAGCAATAAGGAATGATTCCTGCCGGGTGAAGTATAGATTCTACCTGTACCTGAAATTTTATTTCGGTCTCACTGCACACCCGTTGTGCGAAATACAGGTACCTATCTTTCAAATAACAATTGCACTGTAAAATCTTAAATAAGTTCTGAGACCGATATTTCATAGGTACCTTTCTTAATTTATAGAATAAAGATGGCTAAAAGGTAGGGCCTATGTATCATTGTTATTAAACGAAAAGTGAAAGTGATTGAAGATAAATCTCCAAATTTCCGGACCGATGCTCCAAAGTCAAGCTCTAGCTGTTGCTAAATCCCTAGGGAATAACGATTTTAAAGCATCTTCAGGTTGGCTGGACAGTTTTAAAAAAGACACAATGTAGTGTGGAATAAAATTTGCGGAGAATCAATGAATGTGGATGAAAGTGTAGTTAGTGAGCGGAAACCGAAACTGCATACTTTAATTTTAGGATACGCACCTAAGAGACATTTTTAACGCTGACGAAACGGGATTTTTTTTTCACGCCTTACTATCGAAGTCGCTCATGCGTAGGCCTACTATGTTTCACTTTCCAAAGGCAGCGGAACTACAATTGATCCAAGGTACGTAAAAAGACATATACGGTACTCTGTAATCTAAGATTATTAAGTTTTTTATATTGCGGAATTTTGTCTAATGTGGAAAAATAATTGGTCCCGTGCGATTCCGTTTAGAGCAAGTTTTACTGTATATGTTGTGTATTTAGTGAAACCTATTTATTGCGGAAACGATGTTTAGAGAAAGAGTAATGTGGCTTTAGAGAAAAAAAAAATACACGATAAAATAAACAAATATTGTTGTTATATTCTTCACTTTTGGGTTCCAGTTTCATAGGCTTATGTGAATTTAAAGTAAAAAGTGAGTGGAGAAGGTGATTTCACAATTCACCACAAACAATTTTATAAGCAGTCCAAGATGCAACTATTAATATACTTACAGAAAAGTCAAAGAAAGTTTATTTATGTACGGTAGTCATACGAAATCATCATTAAAGTGTGTTTTATGTTTTGATGTGTTTTGTTAGAATATAAAGTATAGGTTTTGTTGCCTAATAACGCCAAACTGAAGTGTCACTGACTGTTATAATAGAAGAAGAAATGTATTATCATTAGAGTCTGGATTTTTATGTAAGAAAAGGTAAGATTGCAACATAGTATAATGAGAAGTTAGACTTATAACTGTCTTTTGTTTTGGTTCCACACACAAACAGTTGAATAGTATAGTGAGAAGTAAGACTTCTGAATGATTTTATCTTGATTTCACACACATCCAGTTCGGACAAAGATAATAACTTATTAGAAAATAAACCAATAGAACAAGTGGTAAGATATAACTTCCTAGGTTGCGAATTATCATACACAGCGGAAACAGATATAAATAACAAACTAAATAAGTTTAATTATAAACAGGAACATTAAAAAGAATTTTGAAAAATAATGCCAGGAAAGACTATAATAAAATTATACAAGACAATGGCAGTACCTATTATTCCTTATGGGTCCGGAACATGGACAGTGACAACAAAACAATCTGTCAGAATACAAGCTGCTGAAATGAAATTCCTCAGACCAATAGCAGGATATCAAAGAATAGACAAAAAACACAACACAGAAATAAGACAACTAAAAGTAGAGGAATTAAACACAACAGTAGTGAAATATAGAACAAACTGGAAAGAACACTTGGCAAGGATGACTGAGAATAGAATACCAAAAGCAGCGTACAGCTATTCACCACGAGGAAGAAGAAGTCTGGGAAGACCAAAGAAAAGATGGAAACAGCAGCAATTTGGAGCCGGAACAGGTTAGTAAATAAGCCTAAACCGTGAAGAAGAAGAAGACACACAAACAGTTGAATAATATAACCTATCTGTATTGCAATCTTACATTTTATTACATAACAATTCGCACCCTAAATATTAATGTTAAACCCGGTGTTAATGGGAGCGACTGTACATTAATTTTACTTATTGTGTTATGAAACCGTTTTCATAATTTTTGCAGATTGTTTTTTGTTAAAATGCAATCACCGCGTAATTCTGACTTCTAGATGAGGTATGGAATTAATTTATTAGTCTTCACCGAGGAATAATTGGACAGAAGGCGTTGAGTTTACTGGGCTTGTTTAGTTCTGGAGTATATTTGCATAGATATTCATATCCAGGTTTGGGAATGAAGTGTTCGCTGGATTTGTGTGGTTTCCCAGTTATTCATTCCATGCGACAACCCTCCACTACTAGTAGGATCGATAGTAACACAAAAGAAATTAGGAATCTCCCCTACTGTATCCGAACCCTCCAGTTCTTATCTCTCGCGGTAGGCACTCGAATCCATGACCCATATTAAACTCAAGGTGAGGATGGGGTAGAAAGCAAGCCTATCGACAAAGTCATTTTGGGAATGTACTTGTGATTGTGAGGGAAAACAAGGGTGCAAATAGTTTGTAAATAAATATTTTATTTAAATTAATACTAATGAATTAATTATTTATATAATCTCAAAATATATTATTTCATTAATTCTAATCTTTCCTTTTGTATACAGGGTGATTCATAGTTATTATTACAAACTCCTGGGGGTTGTAGAGGGTCTTAATAGATAGTTTTGATAAGACACCCGTGTCCGGAAACGTATCATTTCGATGTAAAATAAGTTTGAATATTGAAACACATTGGGTTGATGTCGTATGTCTTGTGTTTCGGAATAATTACACTGAGGAACAAAAAAGAAACTTTTTTTTTGTCTCAGAAACAAACATATGGAACAAAAAAGAAACTTTTTTTTTCTCAGAAAAAAAAATGTGACACTGATAGTATTTTTTCTCCTGAATTCAAATTTTATCGGTTTTTGTCCATCACTCAAGGTTTCCGAGAGACAGATTTTTTATAATTTCAAACATTTCATTATTTTCTACATTAGTAACTACACAATATTCGAACATTCGACAGATTTTTTATAATTTCAAACATTTCATTATTTTCTACATTAGTAACTACACAATATTCGAACATTCGGACTCACCTAGAAAGTAAGAAATGACGATTTTCTGCTATATTTCGCCTGTGGAGCATCCCTCTTGATGGTCCAACAATAATCGGCCAGCATATTAGGATTCCATTTGCCTTGATATCTCTTTTCCATAGCTGAAACCGTTTGAATTATCTCATTTGGTTTTATTTTACAATGGACAAATGGACGAAAAAAGTTTATTAAAAATAATTATTTGAATCCATTAATTGAAATTGAAATAAAAGAAAAACTGTGGGTGATGGAGAAATTCCGAGTATATATTCGAAAACACGATAAAAACTGTATTAAGTACAACTATTGGTACTCTTGAGACAAAAATCATGTTGACCAATGTTGTTAGGTTATTACAGACTTGTAGGGGTTGTACTATAGTCCAGTTCTGGTAACTGTAGCCGTCTTGAAAAACCATTGAGTGGTAGGATGGAACATTGCCGAGTGGGGGAGGGAACGAGTAGCCATGCAAAAAAACATTTTCTTAATAATAATAATAATAATAATAATAATAATAATAATAATAATAATAATCTAATAAAATAAATTGTTACAAAAGCAACACTACAAACTTATTAGACATCAAAATTATTCACTAACGCAGAACTAGTTATTATGATAATTCAACGTGTAGCAACTATTATGTTTTGAAAACTGAGGACAGTTGCTGGCAGTACCTCCAACTCGCCTTCCCCTCTTACCGCACCATACACCGTATACCCCACAAAAGCGGCTAAAGAAGCCACAATTGTACTATACACCTGTCGAATCGGAGGAAGATCTTCTTGCACCAATTATGTGGACAATATAAATTATTGATCATAACCAGGTCTTGTAGGGCGCGTGTATGGAAACGTGCGTCCCAGGTACACTTTGTGCAACGAACAACAGGTTCGCCACTTGTACAACCCCATAGAAGTCTGAAATATTCTGAAACACGAGACACACGATATCAGCCCATTATGTTTCGACCTTCAAACTTATTTTACATCTAAATGGTACGTTTCCGGACATGGGTTCCTTATCAAAACTTTATCTACTAAGTCCCCTCTTCAACTAACTTCAGGTTCTCCAGGATTCCGGTGTCCGAAGGCACCTTGATCTCTTCTACTCGATGAAGTGGTTTTTCTTTTTGTTTGTAATTCTAATCGGGTAAGCCCAGGAGCGTATAACTTAAGGGCTTAAATAGTGTTTTGGCATTTTATATATCTTATTCACCCTATGGTCATGCGCCCCCAGGCTCTTAATATGGTTTTCACTATTTTTTAGGAATTATGAATCTCCCTGTACAGCATATTTGTACTTTCCCCACGCTACCCGTGCCTTGCAGGATCACGACCCATTGAGAGAAGATTGTAACACTTATTCACGTACGTCCTTTTTTAACAATTTAAGGACATAGAGGTCCCCCTGGATAGGTTCGCCAGGACCATCTCCGAGACAACATGGATATTTAAAACAATACATAAATACTAAACAGGGTGAATATGATAGGGTCATTTATTTGGCAAGATTATGTATAAAATAAACATCAAAGGAATTCGGTTAATGTGGACCCTCTACGAGGCGGTTCACGAATACGTATATTTTATCAATGGTGATGCTATCTGTAAAAACCATGTACACAATTAACTTTATTTAATATCCTTGTAATTTTACTAAACCCAAAAACCGTCGCTGTCTGCAGATGAATGAAATGTGAATGTTATAACCAACAATAATTTTTCAAAACATTATATAAATGTCAACGCTTTTTAATTACGATCAATCATAAATACTTTGATATATTTGTGCCTGTCTGTATAAATTAATAGAGTAAATAAACTTGAAAATAGACTAAAAGCTGAGGTGGACTCTCGGGTCAACTTTATCCGAATGTGGAAGTTAAAGTGGACCTTTCTTGTAATGTAAAAGAGTTTATAAATTATGAAGATGTTTCCATATTTGAAGTAAATAACAATGCTATTTGATAGTTATATAACACGAATGATCCATTCTTAGTAATTCTGCCCGAAGGCAGGTCCTTCACTGCAATCATAGCATTTTCATTCTATGCTTGCAGCTTTACTAGGGAATTGTAGGTGTGGTAGCTTCCCGCTTTCCACACCGGTGAAGGATGATGGTGATGATGATGATGATGATGATGGTCATATGATTTCGGGGACCGTTTGGGCCTTAAAGTTAACCTAAATTTAATATTGATTGGAGAAAACTCTCAATGATGAGGAAAGTTATAAAAATCAATGAATCATTATTGTTATTATTATCATCATCATCGTCCTTTCAAGTATTAGGCCCAGTGGCCCGTTACGGTCTCCCGCCATCTCCGAAAATATCGACCCACAGATCTTCTGCCTCGAGGAAATTATTATTATTATTATTATTATTATTATTATTATTATTATTATTATGAATGAAGATATATATCCAAAACAAATAACAAAATACAAACCTAAAGGCACCCGAGATGTGGGCAGACCTAGAAAGAGATGGGCTGAAGTCGGAACGGGTCAACAGACCTAATCCATGAATAAAGATGTTGATTATTATTATTATTATTATTATTATTATTATTAATATTGTAGTTATTATTATATCATTGTTCCATCCATAGTAATTCTGCCCGAAGGCAGGTCCTTCACTGCAATCATAGCATTTTCATTCTATGCTTGCAGCTTTACTAGGGAATTGTAGGTGTGGTAGCTTCCCATTGCTTTCCACACCGGTGAAGGATGATGGTGATGATGATGATGATGGTCATATGATTTCGGGGACCGTTTGGGCCTTAAAGTTTTCCTGACATTTGTCTTACAGGTGAGAAAAAACCCCGATAAATACCTCACCCAGAAAAACTGCCCTGACCGGGGATCGAACCCGGGCCCGCTACGTGACAAGGTAGCACGCTACCTCGACACCACAGCGGTGGACTAGTAAGGCATATATAAATGTTTTTACTTACTTGAAGCTTAAAATATAGGCTATGACATGTCATAGGAATCCGCTCCTTAGTTATAACACTAATGATAATCACGTAATTAAACAAAATTAAAAGACGAAAACAGCATTCAAATTAGGGGTCCACATTACCCGAAGTTCCTATATAAAACGAAGTTATAGGTGAACAGAAAATATAGGTATTTTTACCAAAAATGCAGGAATTATTCTTAAATAAAAAAAGAATCTAACCTAACAGCGAAAAACCTCAAGAAATTGGATAATGTCAAAGCCAGATATCTCAAGAGGGCCTTGTCACTCTCAGAGTACACAAGAAACAGCTACGCCTACAGAATAGCACATGAATCCTACTTCATTGAGGACATCAAGCTTCGCTTCAATCTACCAGAAACCCAGGCATATAAAGACGCCATCAAAGAGAGACAAAACAAAGCCAATGCAATACCGATGGAAATAATGGACACAGAAACAATGAAAACCGATGTGTGGAAAGGACCGAACTTCCAACTTCGCCACCTATACACACGCTTCGCCGCGCATGGTTTCCACTGGAAAATATGTCAGAATCCGTCATACCACGACCCGAAGGAGGACTGCAGATGTAAGCTTTGCGACGAGCCATGTTCCAGGTACCACCTAATGAAATGCCAAAGCAGAACTCAGCCTCTCACCAAAATTACAAAAGACTGGTGAAAACTCTAAATGTACACATTGTGTTTAATAAAATCAATTTGTTTAAAAAAAATATTTTGTTAGCATGGGACAATGAACCTCATAGCCTGTGTTCGTTCTTGCGGTTATAACCCTGACATTTTCTCATTTGCAAATAAAAGGTTTGTCTATTATGTGTATGTAATCTGTATTGGAAGGTAAGCAAGCTTGCGAGGACTTCTTGTGAGTTACCTCTTGTTATTCTGATTCCATCCGGAGGAAGAATGTACGACAGCTTGTTGCTCTGGAGGGAAAAAAAGAAAACTGCAAACAATGGACAATGAAACCACCTAAGAAACTGTTTGCCGACATCTTGAAAACCAGCAGCTCTACAGCCGTCATTAATTCAACTAGTCGTATTACAGGGCGTTCAATATTTAACTATACTATCGTCTAGTCTGCTGGTTTTCAACCTGGGGCACGCGTATCCCTGATGGTACCCGATGTTTACATAGGTGATATTACATAAAAATTCATAATTAACTTATGCATTCCAAAGTTCACGTTCATTGCCATCAGTTTGATTTCATGAAAATATTTTGAGAATTTTTTAGAAACTTAGCAGTCACAGAAAATTACCTTGACAAATATATATATAGCCTTGGGGGAAAAAAAAACTCGATTTTCAAATTTTCGACTTAGAACTGATTGTTTTCCAAAAAAGTCAACATTTTCGAATTTTCAAAAACTGCAAAAAATACTATGTAGGGGGTGTGTCCGGAATTTCTAATGCAGAAAATCCAGTCTAAATCCGAAATTTCAAAATTGAGTTTTCCGAGGTTATAGTGTGTGTGTGTGTGTGTGTGTGTGTATATATATATATATATATATATATAAGCGTTACTGCTATAAAGTAAATATTCTCTTTAAAAATTTGCTTAACTGTTACGTTAGCCGCGAGATGGCAGTTGGAACAATTTCAGCTACCTCTTGTGTGAATTGAGAATACTACATGTATAAGAAAATTGTATGCTTGTATTGGAATTCTTGAGTAGCTCAGTTGGTTAGAGCGCTAAAGGTACAGACTTTAGAGACTCGAGTTCGAATCCCGACTCAAGCATTCATTTTTCTTTTCATATCATATATATATATATATATATATATATATATATATATATATATATATATAATTAAATGTTTAACATTGAGCAATGCAAGCTAAATATGGTATGATAAGAAAAATAAATGCCTGGACGGGATTCGAACCCGGATCTCTGAGTCTGTACCTCAGCGTGATATCCATTACACTATCAGGCGAATCCAATTCAAACACTTTTTTTTCTTATATATATTGTCTAATGCCTACAGGTTATCTTTTATGACATTTCTGGCTTTCTCCCCTGGCATTGGCGGAATTGTAATCCATTTCTTAGGTTAGGGCACCTCGAAGATGGAGTTACGTTATCCCGATTATATGATGAATGGATGATAAATGATAATGAAGCGCCAGGAGAGTTCCTAACCTAAACTTAACCTAAATTCCAGACCATGGACAACCACAGGAATAATTCCCTTTAAGAAAAAAATTCCTATGATCTGATCGGGAATCGAACCTGGGACCTCATGAACAGTTGTCAGTAACGCTGACCACTAGCCCATGAGGCTGGTCGATACATACATATATATATATCCATTCATAGTAATTCTGCCCGAGGGCAGGTCTTTCACTGCAATCATAGCATTTTCATGCTATGCTTTGCAGCTTTAGTAGGGAATTGTAGGTGTGGTAGCTTCCCGTTGCTTCCCACACTGGTCAAGGATGATGGTGATGATGATGGCCATATGATTTCGGGGACCGTTTGGGCCCTAACGTTTTGCTGAAATTTGTCTTACAGGTGAGGAAAAACCCCGATAAAAACCTCCCCAAGAAAAACTTCCGACCGGGGATCTAACCCAGGCCCGCTGCGTGACAAGGCAGCACGCTACCTCGAGACCACAGCGGTGGACAATATATATTTGTGTGTGTGTGTGTGTTATGCATTACAGGGACTCTTGACGTCCCAATTCCATTACAAAACGTTAAACTGAAAATATATTAAATTGTTATTCTGCCAGTTATATGGATGCGAAACATGAACTCTTACTTTAAGGGAGGAAAGGAGATTACAAGTCTTTGAGAATAAAGTTCTTAGGAAAATGTTTGGACCAAAGAGAGATGAACAGACAGGTGAATCAAGAAGACTTGCATAACAGTGAACTAAATGGTCTTTATAGGAAGCCAGATATAATAAGAAAAGTCTCGTAGACTGCGATGGGCAGGACATATGGTATGACTGGGGGAATGAAAGACGTGCATTGAAGCTTCTTATAGGAAAATCAGAAGGAAGACGCCCAGTTGGTAGACCAAAAATGAGGTGGGAGAAAAACATTAACCATGATTCGAGGGAAGTAGATTATACAGAAAATGATTGGAGAACATTAGCTAGGGATAGGGATGTATGGAGAGCTTATGTCCATGCTGCCACGAACCTACGGGTTGGATAGTGCCAGTTACATATGTGTGTGTGTGTGTGTGTGTGGATTCTGAGTCTGAATAATTTCAGACTAATAAAAGAACCACAAGCGTGAATAAAGATACATCTGTGCAACATTTACTGACTGTTACCCATTAAAATAATAACTTACCTGCCCACTAAACGTTGTCACTGAGGCGATACGCCCACCCCGTATCACTCACTGACAACTAGGGTAAATAAGCATAACCCAGAATACATTAGCTTCGTTAAGACTCCCACTAGGGAGCGCCCTAATCTCGACACGGGGAAGAAGGCGTGATTATATATATGAGACACAAGAAAAATAAACGCCTGAACTGGGATTTGAACCTAGGACCTCTAACTTTATACGTTAATGCGCTACCAGTTACGCTATCTAGGCATCCTAGCACAACATTTATTTTTCCTTTATACATATTCTTTATCATGAGAGGTAGCGGGAATAAATATAACAACTATTTCCTGCAAAGAGAGATAAAGCCGGACAGATTAATAGGCGTACCCAGAATTGGGCTAAGAAAACGGACAATGAATTTGGCAACTTGGAACATACAAGGTTGGAATGCTAAGAATAATGAAGTACTTAAGGAAATTACAAAGAAGGGGTGGATATAGCAGTTCTGACAGACGCGAAAAGGAATGGGAAAGTTCAAGAAATGATTGGCGAATGGAATAGAGATTTGACCAGGAAAAGAGAGAGAGAGAGAGAGAGAGAGAGAGAGAGAGAGAGAGAGAGAGAGAGAGAGAGAGAGAGAGATAATATTATACAAAAAATATTAGAAAGTATACTTACATATGGATCAGAATGCTGGACAGTAAATGAAAGAATGGAGAAAATAGTCTTGGCTACAGAAATGGATGGATTACGGAGAAATATGATAATATTCAGGCTATAACCTATTACAAATACATATATTAGACAATAAATTGATCCACGAAAAAATGTTATCCATAAAGGTACGTACACACTTGCGCGCACCATGTTCGTCAGATTTGGACGGGGTTTTAAGGTGCGCGCGAACTGCGCGCGCGTCTCTCACCACGATCCACTCATTGTCGGTTTTTTCCACGAACACTTTGATGGTTCGCTGTTTATATTTGGACGGGTACCTGAGAGGTTCGTTGTTTTCGGTGCGCACCTATTATTTGAGTATGGAGTGGTCAGAGGAAAACATGTTAAAACTTATTGATATTTATAGAAGCAAGCAATTATTGTGGGATCCTCAACATAAGGATCATTTTTAAAAATCATTGAAAGGAGATGCCTGTTTTTTTTTTTCAATGTTATGTGTTTTTTTTTCGTGCGTACTGTAATTGTATGAATAAATTAGAATTATTTAGAAAACATTATTTATTTAAGACGTCCATTTCATAATATTATGTATGAAGTATCACAAAACAATACAATATATAAACACATTTATTACTAATAATTTATTTATTTCTTCAAAGACTCCAAAGAGCAAGACTGCTCATGTTAAGGGGCAATATACAAAAAATAATGGCCATAAAACAATTAACGATAAAAACAAGAAAACAAATTCAGGCATAAGTTTAAGTAATACAAACTACTATAGATGCACAATATATATACACATATAAATACAATATTTAAACAGGATAATATTAATAATAACAAAATTAACTAAGAAAGCAATGAGAAAAAATATTTTTAATACAATTAGAAAAATGTTTAACATTCGTGAAATGTTGATATTCAATAGGTAAGTTATTGTAATGGTTGATTAATGCATAACGAATCCCTTTTATACCTTTTTTTTAGAAACTAGTATCTTTGTGCAATAAAGTACAACCTCTAGTATAATAATTATGTACATCTTTATTAAAAATTAAGGCCATGTTATGGTGAGATAGATTCTTAATAATTTTAAA
Organism: Diploptera punctata; assembly: GCA_030220185.1. Classification (NCBI taxonomy): domain Eukaryota; kingdom Metazoa; phylum Arthropoda; class Insecta; order Blattodea; family Blaberidae; genus Diploptera; species Diploptera punctata. Next base: position 2,437,258 of record JASPKZ010006068.1, on the reverse strand, counting down.
CATATAGGCCTATATACAAATCATATATTTTTTTTAATTCCTTTAATGCTATAATATTTGAAAAAAGTATAAATAAAGTTATAAGATGTAATAAGTAATAAGCGTGACCAGACGTCCCGATTTTTGCGCGACAGTCCCGATTTTTAACAATTTGTCCCGCGTCCCGCGGCATTTAAAAAAAAAAGTCCCTATTTTTGGGAAAGAATGCAGGACAAGCGGGAGAACGGAAAGGGAATAGACATGGTTGGTTACACCTGCTCTGCAAAATGTCTACTGAAGGTTTGTGGGTTTCCTATGGATCGCAGGAGGTTCGTTGAAATTAATCATTTCGACGAACATAACACGCGCCGCGCGCATATGTGTACGTACCTTAAGATAACAGAGCTTTACTGTGATACGTACATGTACAACGTATGTCGGATGAACAGTGACCTAGGTAATTAAAAATTGTGAAATTGAAAAATCTGCAATTGCTGCACATAGTTTATTAGAACATCATAAAATTGGAAGAGAAGCTAAACTTTTAAAACAAGTAGAGAAACCTTTGGAATTGACAGTTTGGGAAAAAATATACATTCAGAAAAACAAAAATAGATCAATGAATTTTGATATCCCTAACGAAATTACATTGATTTCGAAGTTCATAAATTCAACCATAGATGGCAGCACTGAAGATGGCGACAATAGAATAGTTGACGGCCGAAGAATTTCATCAGTCGGAGTTATGGCTGACGATGAACATGATTATGTTTGAAATCGCGATATCATGGAAGCATGAATCCTATGAGGTGAGTTGTTTAAACAATATGTTCTCCGATGAATTTTAGTGACCTAGGTGTTTGATTGGGTGGTACCAGGCAGAAGAAAGAGGGTGAGAAGCTGAAGAGCAAGGAATAGATGATGTCTTGATGAATGGTATGCAAGAAGGACAATGAGAAGATAGGAATCTCTGGAAAGCAGAAATTAAGGGCGATCTTCTGTAAAGTGGAAAGCGTGTATTAAGTCATTATCATCCGGTATCATGACAGCTGTCGCCGTCTTTCGGAAACCAAACGCCATTCCTCTCTGTCCATTCATTGATCTTCCTCCAATCCTCTGATAATAATAACTGTTTGCATACCTTCTATCTTTGGTCTTCCTTTCTTTCTCCTTTCCATTGGGATCCATTCCATAATAATTTGAGGCAATCTTTGCTGTGGCATTCTTTTGACATGGCCATACCACTGTAATATTTTCTTTTCTATAATGTCTATGGTGTCCGGCTCGTCTTATACACTCATAATTTCCCTTATTTCTTTATTTAGTTTTCTGTACATTCTGGATTTTCCAGCTGATCTGCTTAAAACTCCATTTCTGTGCTTAAAATTCTGTATTAAGTATATAACCCCCCCATTTCAATTTAATAGTGTGATTTTATTGTGATTTACATATAATCTGTTTTTGATTTAACACATCTGACCTCTTCGACTAGTTATCGTATATGGAGTAGAAACTAGGGTCGGTACAACAAAAACTAAACAAATAATAAGCACATGTGAAATGAAAAGGAAATGCTAGTACAGCATGAATGTCATGTGTATGTTCAGAAAGATGTGAAATGAAAATCTTAAGATTTTTAATATTTTTTTTATATTTTATATATTTTTTATATTGTATTTAAAATGTTAAGAACTATTCAGGGGAAAACATTATTTGATAAAATACGCGACACAGAAATTAGGGACAAATGTCATATTCAAGACATAACCAAATTTATTATAGATGCACGAAAATATTGGAACGATCATATAGGAAGAATGGATGAAAACCGACTTGCAAAAAGAGCTGAAGAAGATAGACCAATGGACGGGAGAAAAACAAGAGGAAGACCAGCCAAGAGATGGATAGACAGTGCACATCCAATACGTCTTTCTCCGAGGAGCGATTTTGGAAATAAACAGGATGAAATTCCTGCAAATTATGTTTAAGAAGAAGAAGACATTTGACCTGATTGAGTGGAAGCAGGTGGCCACCATGCAAAACAAATACATAGAAATGCTACACGTGTAAAAGTGGTAGCAGTGCGGAATAAGAATTTATAAGACTTGGAGAGTGAGTGACTTATGCATTGCAGGAGAGTACAAATTTCCCGGTCGCTCTGCTTGAGGGAGAGGCGCGTACTTGACGAGTATGTGTGTTCTCCACATATGCCACACACACACATGCCTCCCTCCCACATGTCTGCAAAGCCTCCCCTCTATCTCATATGAACAAGAGAACAGAATACACGAGGAGGTATTCCGAAACATTCACTGCCGTATTGCAGATTCTCCGTCCCTTACACCGAGCTGTGCCACCCTCCACACGGCCATCAACTTGTTCCGCCAACCCCAAATAATACAATTGTATATAAAAATTAACGTTTCAGAAAGCAATTGATAAAATTATATACCATTCAGTAAAATAAATCATTTTTATGAATACTTAAAGGAAATTATACTATGAGGTTAATTTTAATTAGTTGGAGTTCAACAACTCTAACTGGCACTATCGAACCCGTAGGTTCATGCCCGCGAGGACGTAAGATCTCCATACATCCTTATCCTGAAGCTAATTTTTTCCAATCATTCCCTGCATAATGTATTTCCCTCAAATTATAGTTAATGTTATTCTCCCACTTCATTCTTGGTCTTTCAACTGGGAGTTTTCCCTCTGGTTTTCCTGCAAGAAGCTTCTTGCACGTCTTTCATTCCCATTCGTGCCACATGCCCTGCCCACCTAAGTCTACGAGACTTAACTGTTCTTATTATGTCTGTCTTCCTATAAAGACCATGTAGTTCACTGTTATTTAGTCTTCTCCATTCACCTGTCTGTTCATCTCTCTTTGGTCCAACAATTTTCTTAAGAACTTTATTCTCAAATACTCGTAATCTCCTTTGTTCCTTTAAAGTAAGAGTCCGTGTTCATTATCCATATAACTGGTAGAATGATAATTTCATATATTTTCAGTTTAATGTTTTTTTTTTTAAGGAGTTGGGACGTCAAGAGTCTCTGTAATGCATAATAGCGCGCATTTCCAGAATTGAGCCTATGATTAATTTCTTTGTGCATCTCATTCCTATTTGTGATTATTGTTCCTAGGTATTTGAATTCACCCACTTCCTCAAAATTTCCCTCATTTGTCACTAGCTCTCCATTTCCATTATATAATGTATTTCTGTGTGTGACCATATATTTAGTTGGATTAATATTTACTTCGAGTCCTAATTTCTTAGTGTTACTAATAGTGTGTGTGTGTTGGCCTTCAGTATATCTTCGCTATCGTCTAATAGTACATCATAAGCATAAACTGACAGCTTCTTAATACCATTGATTTGAAGGCCTTCTTCATCCTGTATAGATTTGATGGCACGCTCTAGTACAAGATTAAATAGCAGAGGAGTGGAGATAGTATCTGATGTAGAGTGAAGAGATCTCCTATTTTTCGGCATATTTAGCAAGATATCTTGTGATCGTGTTATAGTTGGTGGATAGAGGAAATTTTAATATGATGAGAAAAATTCACTCTTTAAGCGGCATGTTGACACTAGCGATATAGGGATTCCCGTTGTCCGTGAAATGTTTAAAATCTTTATTTTTAACTGAATAAGCATACAGGTTAATTTGTTAAGCGTACTTAGGGTCAATTTCACCAACAGGGGTAACTGTATTACGCCAATTTAAGCTATGCATTATACACGGGGAAAACTGGCATAAAACAGTTACCTCTGTTGGTGAAATTGACCCTTAATGTCCGCCGTAGTAATTCTGCCCGAGGGCAGGCCCTTCACTGCAATCATAGCATTTTCATGCTATGCTTGCAGCTTTACTAGGGAATTGTAGGTGTGGTAGCTTCCCATTGCTTTCCACACCGGTGAAGGATGATGATAATGATAAGGAAGATGATGTTGATGATTATGGCCATATGATTCCGGGGACCGTTTGGGCCTTAATATTTTCCTGACATTTGTCTTACAGGTGAGGAAAAACCCCGATAAAAATCTCAGCCAGAAAAACTGTCCCGACCGGGGATCGAACCCGGGCCCGCTGCTTGACAAGATAGCACACTACCTCGAGACCACAGCGGTGGACTTACTTAATGTTAAAGAATGAAATCATATTAGCATTATGCGTTGATTTATTATATAAGTACTCTATTTAATGTTGTAAGAACACACATTGTTTGTAGTTAAAATATTCCAAAACGTTTTCAAGAGGAGAGTTATATTTGTCCAGTACTTTTCCGAGCTCTTGAGTTGCTCAACTTTTGATAGTACCGACATACTTCCAAAGTTGTACGTGTTATTTGTTCTTTTACCCACAAACACAAAACTTTTAGAAGCAATTGACGCTCCTTGCAGCATTTCTAAGTTCTGATTTTATTTCAATTTCATTCACTTATTTCAAGTTTGGATCTATTTCTAAAAAGTCATAATGTTTGTACTCCTTGTCTTTCAATATTCAATAGGGCCTATACAGGAAATTTTATTTGCCACAGTTGTAAAAGAAAAAAATGTTTTATATCTAAGGTGATGATCAGGACTAGGGTTTATCATAATGAACAAATCCATTTTAGGCTATGTGACCTTTGACGGCAAACCTAATGAAGATGGTGTCGATCTATCCACCGATGTTTTGGTCTTCCTTGGCCCCTGTGCCCAGTTGGAGTATATTAGAACTCGAATTTTGGAAGTCTATTTGTTTTCATTCTTCTCAGATGATTTATCCATTCTTGTTTATATCTTTCTATATCTTCATCTAAACTTGGTACTCCAATTTTTTCTTTAATAATAGTGTACCTTTGGTGATCCAGTCTATTAATTCCTAACAGTGAATGTAAGAAGCGCATTTTAGGGTTAAGCTAGGATTTATACGTAATAAAAATGGCTAAAATGTAGGTTATAAAGCCTATACATAAGGACTAAAGCTTCGCGAAGTATGGAATAATATAAAACTCCTGGCGCGACAGGCCTAGAAGGCCCTTAGCCTTCCAGCCGGCTGCTGGCCTCACATCCACATGTCTCAATCACAGAGGTAGATGATAATCAGCCAGTGTAGGGGTGACATGTGGTCAGCATGTCGAGTCCCCCAGCCGTTATAGCTGGTTTTCTCAACCTGGAGCCGCTACTTATTGTAGCTACCCAAATGCATCACGATGCTGGGTGGGCACCGGTCCCATACTGGCCGAAATACCATGAGAAAATTTCTTCCCCCATGGAGACTCGAACCAGCGCAAGTCCCGTAGCTCTGCGCCAAGGCTTCCTGCCTTAACCACTCGGCTACGGCGCGGGACATGGAATAATATATGGACTACAATTTTTTTATAGAAAATTTGAAAATATTTTCTGCCGCCACTATAAAAAAATTACTTAACCCTTAAATTGTCAACACAATATTGTCTCGTGCCAGTTATTTAAATGTTCCGGACCGCAAGGAAAATAAATTCATGGTAAACATTGTCATTATTTAAAATTGTAGACTTTCACGGCAGGTATTTTGATTAATGTATTTTATGTCTTTCGGGCTAAATGGCCGTGGTCTGGTTTTATTAAAACTCGACGTTTCGTCTACTAATGCGGTAGACATCCTCAGGAGATTCTGCGTGTTCTTTTGACTTCTTAACTCTTCAAATGTCGGCTGCAGGCTGGCTGTGTGTTGGAAATCGTGTCCTTATTTATAGTTGAGTATATATAAATAAGGACACGATTTCCAACACACAGCCAGTCTGCAGCCGACATTTGAAGAGTTAAGAAGTCAAAAGAACACGCAGAATCTCCTGAGGATGTCTACCGCAGTAGTAGACGAAACGTCGAGTTTTAATAAAACCAGACCACGGTCATTCAGCCCGAAAGACATAAAATACATCGTTATTATTATACATTATTGCGTAATTTGACATAAATTTAAGTAATTCTTACTCGTTTGTTTTTCTATTGATTTAAAAACAAAATCAAATAAATGAAATCAATGTATCCAATAGGTTGCATTTTTAATTTAAGGGTTAATGGTTTGTTGACAGTGCTTCATTCTGAAAATTACATACACTCATAATTTTATAGATGACTAATTACGATTTTGTGTATTTTAACTATTTAATATTTGGAATGGATCGACCGCGGCGGATTAGTGGTTATGTTACTTCTGGTCCCAAGGGCGCGGGTTCAATCACGGCCGGTGTGATGGATTTTTTAGGATGGAAAAATCCAAGGAGCAAGTCCTTTAGACTTTAAGCCGTGGGTCCCTAGTCTGAGGATTTTCAGGCTCATAAAATATTCTTGAGCCTGAATAAAGGGGCCCACTAAGCAAAGCGTATCGACTTCCTTTATCCTAGTAATACCATAGTTGCCTACCAGATGTCTCATTGGGTCGGTATGTTGAACGCATACCATTCATGACATCTTAAGGAAAATAAGCATAACTAAATCCATTTGGTCTAGTAACTCCTAATAATGGAAAATGGCTATTGCGCTATTGTAAATTGTAGAATAAATGGAAGCTTCTTGTAGTAAAACCAGATCGAAAACTCCCAGTTGGTAGACCAAGAATGAGGGAAGTAGATTATACAAGGAATTATTGGAAATCATTGGCTCAGTATAGGGATATAGAGAGAGCTTATATCCGCGCGGCCATGAACCTACGGGTTCGATAGTGCCAGTGAGTTAGTTAGAATAAACCGAATGAAGAAATGTATAAGATGCATTTAAGATACACTCAATGCTCTTATTCGACTGTTAATAGTTTTTGAATAGAACAATTAAGCTAAATGTTTGAATCGCGTGACCTACTTAGGCCTATAGAGGCTCTGCTAATTGGCTGGACCAGATCTACTGTAGCCAGATGTAAGAAAGTCTGTTATCACAGGAGGCTATTTGAAGAGGTTCAGCATTAAAGATAGAATATGCAATAATTCAAGAATATCCTGTGTTGTTCATCAGACGAATGCATCCAAACTCCATGCCGCGAGAGGTCTAGAAGGCTCTTGGGCTACCAGCCGGCTGCTGGCCTAACATTCAAGTGTGTTAATCACAAAGATAGACGATCATTCAGCCAGTGTAGGCGTGACATGTGGTCAGCATATCTGGTCCTCCAGTCGTTATAGCTGATTTTTCTCAATCTGGAACCGCTACTTATTGTAGCTACTCAAATTTCTCACGATGCTGGGTGGGTATCGGTCCCATACTGGCCGAAATTCCATGAGAACATATATTCCTCCATAAGACCTGAATCAGCTCAAGTCCCGCAACTCTGCGTAAGACATCTTGCCATAACCACTCAGGTACGGCCCGGGACTAGACGAACGCCATAATTACAAATTAATTTTTAATTTGAGTATAGTAAAATATTTAGTTTGTGGTTTTATATACAATTTTTTTTTTCCATATTAGACAAAATTCCGCATTATAAAAAACAAAAAAAAACGTACCTTTAATTAATTGTAGTTCCACTGCCATTGAAAAGTGAAGTATAGTATGTACGGGCGATTTCGACGGTAACGTGCATTAAAAAATAACTACGTTTCACCATGGTTAAAAATGTCTCTTAGGCCCGTATCCAGAAATTAAAGTATGCAGTTTCGGTTTCCACTCACTAACTATACTTTCGTCCACATCCTTTGATTCCCCGCAAAATTCATTCCACACTACATTGTTGCCGTCTGTTAAAACTGTACAGCCAACCTGAAGATGCCTTGAAATAGTTATTCTGTACGAATGTAGCAACACATGACTTTGGAATATCCGGAAATTTGGAGATTTTTTGATCGTCTACTTGTAAAACATTCCCACACTACTTCCTTGATTTCATTTATTTTATTTATTTATATTATTTATTTATTTTGCTTTCCTCTTCGTTTGATCATTTCCTTGCATCCATTAATTATTTTTTCTTTGTGTTTTAAAATCCCGTAAATTTGTTTTTTCCACATTTAAATTTAGTCATTATTTCGCGTACTGAGAGTTTGTTTTCCTTTATCTTCAATCACTTTCAGTTTTTCGTTTAATGACAATGATACATATGATGTAGCCATATTTATTCCGGAAATTCAAAACACTACCTGTGAAAGATACGTACACTATCGGTCTCAGATCTTAAACTAATTTAAGATTTTACAATGCACTGGTTATTTGTAAGACGGATGTCACACGCCAATTATTTATTAAACGAACCTGTATTTCGCATACGGGTGTGCAATGAGGCCGAAGGAAAATTTCAGATACAGGTAGAAACTGTACTTCACCCGGCGGCAGAAATCATCCCTTATTGTTATTTCGCCTAATGGGATTTCAATGAAGTGGAAACTAATTTATTTCTCTATCTGTCTTTCCGCCTTATAAACATTTTTTTCATGAATTGTGTAGAAATATCCTTCCGTTTTCCGCGTTGGGTAGATTCCATTTTATACAAAATAAATACACGTAATATTACTGTTATTTCAGCAGGACCAATAAATTTGTTCACATTGGACAGATTTCTGCATTACTCATGTTATGGAATATACAAGTTTTACTGTATTTTAACCCTTAAGTTCATAATGTATCCTTTTGGATACACCAGTTGGTTTAATTAATTTAATATTTTTAATAAATCAGAAGAAAACGAACGAAAAGAAACCACTTAAATATGTGTCTAATTATACAAAATACCTAATAATAACAGTTGTAAAAGATTCCGTTTTCAGTGCAGTCCGCCACATTCAAATAACTGACACTAGACATTTGTCTTTTGCCAATTTAAGGGTTAAATTACAAATAGATGTAAATTTCACACTTTGCAAGTATCTGGAAGAAAGCATTTGGAGTCTTCCAGTTTTCAAACGTTGTTTTTTTTTAAAGAGATTGGACACATTTTGATTTATTAGTATTACTAGTTTAGTAAGACCAGTCACATGAATCACAGGGGTTCAAGAGAGCTTTTCCCCTTTGATAGAAGGGGGCGTTGAAATGGAAGCTGTGTAATCAAGTCACAATTCTCAAGTGGGCGCTGAACCACAACTCTGACTTGACGTCCCTTGAGAATAGCATTTTAAATTTACACCCATGCAGGGACCACTGTGTTTTTAAAACCTGTGAGAATTATAGCACATATTTCTATTGGATGTAGTTCATTATTACGTTATCTAGGTAACTAATCAATGTTTTCCAATCAATCACTGTATAATTCACCTGATGTAAAAATTATAATTACTGTTATTCTCGTAAATTTGATTTCTAATACCTGATACAAATAGTTTAGTGGAAATTAAATTAACCCTCTAGGGCAAGAGCATAAAAAAAAACAACTTAGATGCTATATATATATATATATATATAGTCCATCGCTGTGGTCTCGAGGTAGCGTGTTGCCTTGTCACGCAGCGGGCCCGGGTTCGATCCCCGGTCGGGGCAGTTTTTCTGGGTGAGGTTTTTATTGGCGTTTTTCCTCACCTGTAAGACAAATGTCAGGTAAACTTTAAGGCCCAAACAGTCCCCGAAATCACATGGCCATGATCATCATCATCATCCTTCACCGGTGTGGAAAGCAACGGGAAGCTACCATACCTACAATTCCCTAGTAGAGCTTGCAAAGCATAGCATGAAAATGCTTATGATTGCAGTGAAAGACCTCCCTCGGGCAGAATTACTATGGATGGATAATTAAATTTTGACATTTTAGCGATGATAGCCAAATATGACATGAAAAGAAAAATGAAAGGAAAATTTAAGTTTGCAAGCCTGGCTAGTGAATCAGTATCGCACTAACATAGAGTTAAATGTCCCGGATTCAAATCCCGGTTCAGGAGCCATATATATACACATACACATACACTCCCCTAAAAGGTAAAATTTTCATAACCAGGAGAAGGATATAAACCTCTTATGAACATCCTGCTATCTTGCAAAAAATTAAAAAATGTAATTGTTATTTTAAATGTGTTTCTAAGATCTTCTTGTCAAATATTTATATTACGATGTGTAGACTTTATTCATGCTTGTAGGCTGTTGTTGTAAAGATTGAAATTCCCTGACATTTCGCAGAGACTGCATCGTCGAGACTCGCTGTCGTCGAGTCTAAAGCCAACCCTTGAGGGTGTCGAATACAACCTCTGGAGAAACGTCTGGGAATTTGAAGCCTCACAACCACGACCTACAAGCCCAAAAAAATGTCTACAGATCATAATATGAACTCCGATCGTTAAAGCCGATGTCAATATACCCGCCGAAAGTGAGAGTCCGTGTCTCGCATCCATAATTGGAAGAATAACTTTTTTATATATTTTATTTCAACGTATATTGAGAGAATTTGAATTATAAAGTTTTATTTTTAGGACGAGGTAGAATTTGAATTTAAATAATTAAGAATTCCCTGTAATATACAGTTATAGTAGCACGTGTTTCCAGAGTTGAATTTAATATATTTCTGGACATCATTCCTGTTTCTAATTATTGCTCCTGTTCTTAAAATTACTTTTATGACGGAAATTTGATAATTTCTTATATATTTAGTAACAGACGAATATATATTATTGCATTTAGACCATCTTCTATGATATTAGATCCCACAATTCGTTTTGAGACTCATAGTGGCCAACCTAAGAAGTTGACTCTGAAAAGAAAGCCATATATGAGCCAACAATTGACTATTACCAACTAGTTAGTATAACTGTCACAGGATTGATGATCGGGGCAAGAGGTACTATACCAGGATTCTTAGCCAAATTTTGGAATTCCTTAGATTTGGACAGGTGTATCTTTCTAAAATTACCATCGCTGCGATTAGAGGATCAATTTCAATTTTAAGAAACCGCCGTAGCGTAGTGGTTAAGGCACTGAGCTACAAGCCAGAGGGTCGAGGATTCAAGTCCGGGGTCAGGATTTTTAAACTGACCCAAACCTTCTGGCGGCACCATGGCCCTGGGGTCGACTCAGCCTCTAACGGAAATGAGTACCAGACACTTGTTCTGGGGGTAAAGGCGGCCGTCACGCAGGGCTGACAATCCGGCTGACATAAAGTGCCGATTGTCTAGAAAAAGTGGGAGCCTTAACCTCCTACTACCCCAAGGGCCTCCGAGCCTGTTGTGGCCTAAACAGGTGTTGGATTGGATGGTACCAGGCAGAAGGAAGAGGAGGAGAAGTAGAAGAGCATGGTATGAGCGTAGTGGTTAAGGCACTGAGCTACAAGCCGGAGGGTCGAGGGTTCAAGTCCCGTTGGGGTCAGGATTTTTAAACTGACCCAAACCTTCTGGCGGCACCATGGCCCTGGGGTCGACTCAGCCTCTAACGGAAATGAGTACCAGACACTTGTTCTGGGGGTAAAGGCGGCCGTCACGCAGGGCTGACAACCCGGCTGACATAAAGTGCCGATTGTCTAGAAAAAGTGGGAGCCTTAACCTCCTACTACCCCAAGGGCCTCCGGGCCTGTTGTGGGATCACTTTACTTTACTATATTTACAGAAGTTCTACTTTATACTATGTATACTTCAATTAGACATACAATTTGAATTTTTTTAATGTATTTACAAAAGGTATTTCATCAATTCCAAAAATTTTCTGTAACACTTTGCCCTTGAGGCAATCCTCTAATATGTGGAAAGTTGTATATAATAAAAAAAAGACGAAAATATGTTCATATACGTGCTTTTAAGAATATACGGTGACTTGGATAGTTTTATTTGTGGCATCCTATTGCATTTGTGGCAGTAATTGATTGTATTATTTGTGTCGAATTCAGGTTTTCTGTTAAGGGCAAACACAATGGTCTTGTGCTACGTGTGCGGCATTTATTTTCCAGCCATGACTCGGTCACTAGGCCTCGGATTTGGCGAAACAATACACAACCCTCTTGCACACACATCAGTCAAGTTCCTTCTACAAACGAAAGTGAAACCAATATATACGGACTTTCGTGATTCAGAGTTCTACTGAAAAAATGTTATCCATGATCGGAATGGAATAATCAATAGTTGAAGCTTTCCAACATTCTGCAGACATGACTAAGAATTGCTAAGCTATTTTATAATTACAGTCTTTGTGTGTGTCTGTCTTGGAGTGCGTTTTCCTTTTATATTCCTTGCCTTTGTTTTTTACCACATTATATTTGTAGCATTCTGACTTTTTTTAAATCTAGTTTCTATTACTTAATTTGGTAATATATTATTCCAACTTGGGTCATTTAACATTCTGTAATTCTCTTAAGAAGCAATATTAATATTCCTCTAACATTCCAATATTTCTAATTAGAATGGTCTAGCTTTTGATTTACTATTTTAAAAATTGAAACCAGGCAAAATGTCTTCGTGCAGAACCACAGCATTTGCGCTTTATTATTATTATTATTATTATTATTATTATTATTATTATTATTATTATAATATTATTGTTATTATCATTATTTTTTATTTTAATAATATTTACTAGTAAGAAATTAGGACTGGAAGTAAATATCAGTAAAACTAAATATATGGTCACACGTAGAAATTCAGTATATAATGGAAATGGACAGCTAATGACAAATGAGGGAAATTTTGAGGAAGTGGCTGAATTCAAATACCTAGGAACAATAATCACAAATAGGAATGAGATGTACAAGGAAATTAAACATAGGCTCAATTCTGGAAATGCGTGCTATTATGCATTGCCGAGACTTTTGATGTCCCAACTCCTTTCAAAAAACGTTAAACTGACTATTTAACTCATGCCCCAAATGGGAGTCAATGACCAATCACGTTTCAATGATTTCTGTTTTACAACCAATCAGAGTCGTGTTTCACCAAATATTTATCAGTGTTATAATTACCATATTAAAGAAAGCTCCTCCTTATACTATTGCGATCCTTTGGCAATAAATAGTATGATCTGGTTGCAGTGATAAACAAAAGAAGCAGTAGAAGCGTACCTATCGTTTATTTGTTTTCAAACATCGCCGTTTACAATAAATATATAAATATTTTAAAATAACTATAGTTAAATAATGATTTGTGAGTAAACAGCTTAATTTTATTCGTTAAATAGTCCTAACAAATTCCACTCTTGATTTCCAAATTCTCTAGATAAATTGGAAATCACTCGTGGCATTACTTATGAAAATATATAAAACTATTATTCTACCAGTTATATTATATGGGTGCGAAACATGGACTCTTACTTTAAGGGGGAAAAGGAGATTACAAGTATTTGAGAATAAAGTACTCAGGAATTTTTTTGGACCAAAGAGAGATGAACAGACAGGTGAATGGAGAAGACTGCATAACAGTGAATTACATGGTCTTTATAGGAAGCCAGATATAATAAGAACAGTTAAGTCTCGTAGACTGCGATGGGCAGGACATGTTGCACGTATGGGGAATGAAAGACGTGCCTGGAAACTTCTTGTAGGAAAGCCAGAAGGAAAACGCCCAGTTGGTAGACCAAGAATGAGGTGGGAGAACAACATTAAGTATGATTTGAGGGAAGTAGATTATACAGGGAATGATTGGAAAGCATTAGCTCAGGATAGGGATGTATGGAGAGCTTATGTCCGCGCGGCCATGAACCTACGGGTTCGATAGTGCCAGTGAGTAAGTAAGTAACAACATTACATTATTTCTGTTAAATGCTTTTTTTTTGCAAATGCCAGGTTGTCTTTCGACATTCCTGGTGTTCTCTCCTGGCATGGCGTATGTACTTGTAACCCACTTCTGAGGTTGGGGCGCCTGGAAGGCGGTATTTCGTTGCCCGGATATGATGGATGATGATGATAGTGGTCTGCCAGGAGAGTCCCTAAACCTAAGCTTAATTTAAGATGAATGTGAATGATGATTGCGATGGCCATGTGATTTTGGGGACCATTTGGGCCTTAAAGTTTTCCTGACATTTGTCTTACAGGTGAGGAAAAACCCCGATAAAACCTCACCCAGAAAATCTGTTCCGTCCGGGGATCGAACCCGGGCCCGCTGGGTGACAAGGCAGCACGTTACCTCGAAACCACAGCGGTGGACACATGCATAATTATGCAGTTTTGAATTCCTCTGCGTATTCTATATTATGTTTTGGCTAATCCATAATATTTGATGTTATCAATCTTTTACTGAGATATAGTGTTCTGGCCAAGAGCTGGTCTTTCACTGCAAACTCAGCTTTCTCCGTTCTTTCCTTAACTCAGCCTTCCTTTTTGTATCTGCATACGAACAATATATATATATATATATATATATATACATATCCAATCATAGACTTAGCAACACATGGATATCACCATAAAATGTGCAAAAATACAAAATTCCACCAACCGAGTGACTCTTGTGAATGCAAGATATGTGAACAAAAATGCGAGCGATGCCGTTACAAACAATGCAGAAGATGGACTGGATTTTTGAACGAACTGATAAAAGAGATCATAAACTTCAAACTTAATCATATTTGAAGAGAAAAATTATACGCTCAGACCGGGGCTTGAACCCGGGACCCTTGGTTCTCTAGACCAAGTGCTCTACCAACTGAGCTACCTGAGCAAGTACCGATCTGAACGCAAATCCCTCTCTATGTACATTGTAATTCCCGTCCACCAAATGCTATGAAGCCATGCTTCTATCTTGAAAATGGCGGCTCCTTTATTAAGAAGACATATTTGGGAATTATACATTACAGCCAGTACGGCTTTTTGAATATTTTTTTATATTTTTTATCCATCATTGAGATGTACGAAATCAATAATTCAAACTTAATGCTCTTACGATGGCCACTTACCTACTTACGAGTATTATATCTATCTATCTCTCTCTCTCTCTCTCTCTCTCTCTCTCTCTCTCTCTCTATATATATATATATATATATATCGTTTCCATGCCCGTCTTTTATTCCCCATTCATCCAAATATTTTGTCTTTCGCAGTCTCTGAGACTTATGTGTTATTAATTATATGTGGTTTCTTATAATAACTGCTAGGGTGCGGCACGGGATATATTAAATGTACTGTACCAGCATTTATCGTTCTATGATACAGGAATCATTTTATTGGACGGATTGGAGTCTGTGTACACATTATAACAGGAAGTCACGTGTTGTCCAAATTAACACGTGTGTTTTAACACTGCGTGAAGAATTCCAGACCGCCGCGCCGCCCCGAGCTCCTCGTGTGATTTCTTTCCAGATTACTTCCAATTAATTGAATTCGTATATCAACTGAATAACCCCATTGTTCCAATTGCAATCATTCAAATGAATGTATTTATGTATGTCAAGGAAGATGTATCATCGCCAGGTGCAGACTAAAGTGAACAAAAACCAGAAGCATTCAACAAATAAGCTGTTTATATAGTAGCACATTATTAGACTGAAAGTAAGATACATACAATGTTATTTACAAACATTAGTCCACCGCTGTGGTCTCGAGGTAGCGTGCTGCCTTGTCAGGCAGCGGGCCCGAGTTCGATTCCCGGTAGGGACAGGCTCCTGGGTGGGGGGCACGCCGTAGCGTAGTGGTTAAGGCCGGAGGGTCGAGGGTTCAAGTCCCGTCTGGCGGCACTATGGCTCTGGGGTCTACTCAGCCTCTAACGGAAATGAGTACCAGGCGCTTGTTCTGGGGGTAAAGGCGGCCGTCACGCAGGGCTGACAACTCGGCTGACATAAAGTGCCGATTGTCTAGAAAAAGTGGGAGCCTTAACCTCCTACTACCCCAAGGGCCTTCGGGCCTGTTGTGGGATCACTTTACTTACTTTACAGGCTCCTGGGTGAGGTTTTCCTCGGGGTCTTTCTTCACCTGTAAGACAAATGTCATGTCCCGCGTCGGGTCTCCATAGGGGAAGACATTTTTCTTATGGAATTTCGCCAGTATGAGACCGGTGCCCACTCAGCATCGTGAGGCATTTGGGTAGCTACAATAAGTAGCGACTCCAGGTTGAGAATACAGGCTATAACGGCTGCGGACCCGACATGCTGACTACATGTCACCCCTACACTGGCTAGATGTTCGTCTACCTCTGTGATTAACACATGTGGATGTGAAGCCAGCAGCCGGATGGACAGCCAAGGGCCTTCTAGGTCTGCCGCGCTTGGAGAAAAAAAATACAAATGTCAGGAACCTTAGGGCCCAACGGTACCCGAAAATCATCCGGCTACAATTATCCTTATCATTATCATCATCATCCTTCACCGGTGTGGAAAATCAACGGGAAGCTAGCATATCTAGAATTCCATAGTAAAGCTGCAAAGCATAACATATGATTGCAGTGAAAGACCTGCCCTCGGGCAGAATTACTATGGATGGATGGGTTCTTATTATATCTGGCCAATTATATTATAAATTAGTTTACGTAAAATTATTAAATATTACTGCAATAACTCTTTCTTTGTATATTCATTTATTCACGATTGAGTGTTGTTCTTATTTTCCGCGTTTTGTCCAGAAATTTACAAACGTTCATCGAATTTTCTGGATTTACCACTAACTCGTAGCATGACAGTCTTTCACGATTTGAATTTATAAATCTTTCCGGCAACAACTGACGCCTCCAATATTCAAAATCGTTACACTTTCCTAAAATACGTATTTCGTCTTCAAAGCTCCCGCACATTAGATATTTCGCATATTGCATGTCGGTAATTTTTAGTAATTTCCATGCTCCCCAAAATAAACCAAGCAAACCCTGATCTCTCTTTAAATTCTGAATTGGATATAAGCTAGAAAACATAACGTCAAACCAACTCTTCATAAGTAATGGCACGAGTGATTTCCAAATTATCGATAAATTCACGACTCACGAAGTGATGAGTGAATTTATCTAGAGAAGTTGGAAATCAAGAGTGTCATTTTGTTAGGACTATTTAACGAATAAAATTAAGCTGTTTACTCACAAATCATTATTTAAATATAGTTATTTTAAAATATTTATATATTTAATATAAACTTGCTCTGAAATAAGAGATACACGACATCAGCCCATTGTGTTTCGATCTTCAAACTTATTTTACATAGAAATGGTACGTTTCCGGACATGGGTTCCTTATACAAATTTTATCTACTAAGTCCCCTCTACAATCCCTAGAAGTTTGTAAGTTAATAGGAATTATGAATCACTCTGTATAGGCCTACGTAACAAATATGTGTGTAAGAGTTTAATAGATTCTGAGAATGAACGGAACTTGATCACTTTTTCCATTGATCTGAGTTCAATTTATTTTTGACATGTTATTAAGGTAAGGGAACTATAAATATTATAATAAATAATAAAGCGAAACATTAACAACAGAGATTGCGCAATTGAAACGGTTCAAGGTTCAATGGAATTAATAGCGTCTGCTTTGTGAAGAATATTGAATACCGCCACTATATCATCCTAGAAACTAATTAATCTTTCCTTAGTGCTGTAAAATATGTTTGCAGTTATCATATACCACGAGATTTATGGAGGTCATCATTTTAACATTAAAACTTGTCTTTAAAAAATGCTCCCGAGGGCATTCCGGCATATAATCATTAAGTTCAAGTTTAAGGCCGATAATGTGTCCATTTTTGAGCCCGTCATTACCAGTCGGCCGCGGTGGACTAGTCGTTATGCTTCTTGCCTCTGGTCCCGAGGGTCGCGGGTTCAAACCCGGCCGGGGTCGATGGATTTTTTAGGACGGAAAATCCAAGGAGCAAGTCCTCCGGGAGGGACTTTAAGCCGTGGGTCACGAGTCTGAAGATTTTCAGGCTCGAAAAAAATCCTTAAGCAAAATTTATCGAATTTTCCCGTCCTAGTACTACCTTGGTTTCCTAGATGTCAGCATGAGGCGGAACGCTGACCACGGACCACTCAAATGACAACTGTACGAAAACAAGTGCAACTAAATTAGTATGGTTCAAATTCTTCCCTGTAGGGGGGAGCGCCTAAATCTCTGTAAAGGGAAAAACATGGGCTTACAATACAATACAAAAAAAGAACTACAAATTTGAATAAAAACACCTCTGTCCAAAATTTACCGAACATTCCCATCCTAATAATAGCTTGGTTTCCTTGGTGCCTCTGTGAGGCCAACGCTGCTCCGGGCCCATCAATGACGTCTATAAAACTGTAACTAAATTAGTATGGTTGAATTTCTCTCGTGTAGGGCAGAACGCTGAGGGATACATGGGTATACCACTACTCGTTATCCTAAGGCGCGACAACTTCAAAAGTGAAAGTTTTGGCCTTCTCAACAATCCTCCTCCATGCCAATCGCTCTCTTGTCATATTCAAATTAGCTACTCTCATTTTCTTTGCCTACTACTACTACAACTACTACTGCTATTACTACTACTGCTACTACTATTACTACTACTACTGCTGATGATGATTACGATGATTATGATTATTGTTATTATGATGATGAGTATGATTATTATGATTATTATTATGATTATTATTATGATGATTAGATGATTATGATGATTAGATGATTATGATGATTATTATTATTATTATGATTATGATCATGGTTATTATGATGATTATGGTTATGATGATTCTGATGATGATTACGGTTATGATGATTATGATTATTATTATTATGATGATTATGATTATTATTATGATGATTATGATTATAATGATGATAATTGTACCAACCGAACTGGCCTTAGTCTTGTGGTCATGAGGTTAGAGTTCGATTTCCGTTGAAACCACAAGCTTTTTCCCTTAAGGAGAAGTATTCTTTCGGACGTCCATGGCCTGGAATCAGAAAAGCATTTTACACCGCATTACAGGCAGAGACTATTCTTATCCCAACTTCTATATAAAAAAACGTTAAACTAAAACAACTTACATTAAGCCATTATTCTTCTAGTTATATTATATGGATGCCAAACACACCAACATTTTGGTCCTCATGTTTATTAAAGTAATTGTCTCTCTTACACACTCACTAACTCTCTCTCTCTCTCTCTCTCTCTCTCTCTCTCTCTCTCTCTCTCTCATTCTACAGGCCCTCAAAATAATCTCCTGTAACGTTCACAACACGCTGCCAACGATGTGGGAGGCGCCGAATACCATCTGCTTCACCATTTTCTTCACCATGTGTGAATCTGGTCATCTGTTGTTGAACAGCATTTGTAATGTCCACTCGTGTCCCAAACCATAAAAAGTGAAAAAAAAAATGAAAAGGTGTGATGTAATGATTCTGGAACATGAAAACTGTGTTGATATGACATTTACCTTAATGAACATGAGGAGCAAAATGTTGGCGTGTCGTTAAATTCCGTTTATCCATTGTTCTTTCAGAAGTAGACTTTAGATTTTTCACCCACGCTCAAATTCTCACAAAAAGAAATATTTGTCATGACTTATTACCCAACCCTCATATGTATGAACCAGTGAAGGTATCTCAAGAGCGAGGATGATGTTCTAAGTGAAACAGTCAGTGAGTATAAATAACAGGGAGATTAAATAAATTGTGAAGGAAGAGAGTTTATTAGTAGCAAGTAATTGGTGAATCGGCCGCGGTGGACTAGTGGTTATGCTCCTTGCCTCTGGTCCCAAGGGTCGCGGGTTCAAACCCGGCCGGGTTCGATGGGTTTTTTTAGGATGGAAAAATCCAAGGAGCAAGTCCTCCGGGAGGGACTTTAAGCCATGTGTCCCGAGTATGAAGATTTTCAGGCTCGTAAAAGATCCTTAAGCCTGAAAGAAAAGGCCTCTAAGCAAAATTTACCGAATTTTCTTGTCCTAGTACTACCTTGGTTTCCTAGATGTCAGTATGAGGTGGAACGCTGACCACGGACCACTCAAATGACATCTATACTAAAACAACTGTAACTAAATTAGTATGGTACAAATTCTTCCCTGTAGGGGGAAAGCGCCTAAATCTCTGTTAAGGGAAACATGGGCTTACAAGAAGATTTGTGAAAAATTAATAGAGTACCGTGAAAAAAATTGGAATTTTAAATTTTTTGTAGACAATTGTGAAGATTTTTTTTTTTTGCAAATGCCCCAGGTTGTCTTTCGACATGCCGGTGTTCTCTCCTGACATGGCGTACTTGTAACCCACTTTCGAGGTTGGGGCGCCTGGAAGGCGGTGTTACGTTGCCCCGATATGATGGATGATTATGATGATAGTGGTGCGCCAGGAGAGTCCCTAACCCTAAGCTTAATCTAAGATGAATATGAATGATGATGATTGCGATAGCCATATGATTTCGGGGATCGTTTGAGCCTTAAATTTTCCTGACATTTGTCTTATAGGTGAGGAAAAACCCCGATTAAAACCTCACCCAGAAAAACTGTCCCGACCGGGGATCGAACCCTGGCCCGCTGCGTGGCAAGGTAGCACGCTACCTCGAGACCAGAGTGGTGAAGATAATTCCATCTAAATTCTGCGAGACCGTCCGGCGCTCTAATAATGTGAGATATGTCATACGTAGAAGATCAAGAAAGTTAGGACAAGTTGGACGGATGTCTGAAGGGCGTATAACAAAGAAAACACTTAAAGAAATTACATCTGAAACTTGCGAGATCATTCGGCGCTCTAATATTGTAACATATATCATACCAGGGAGATAAGTAAGTTAGGACATGTTGGACGAATGTCGGAAGAGCATGTATAAAGATGTATGGAATGAGAGAGAAAGATGCAGATGGATTGACGAAGTAGAAAGATATTAGTGGAATGGGAAATGTAAATAAGAGACAGGAAGCTTTAGATCGTGGAAGGTGAACTTCTTTTGTTGAGAAGGTCAAAGGTAACATCCATCGACTTACGGCGCGGTAGTAAGGAAGATTTACTTTAGAATGTAGTAAGAGTGAAGTGTTCGGCTTTCATCTCCTTAGAGGCTTAAAAATCCCTAAAAATTGTGAATATTGCTACACATAAAACATGTTGTAGTGGGAAATTTTGTTTGAAATGTCAGGATTTTTTCTTTAAAAAATGAACGTTAAAGAGTTAAAGCTTCTTAATATAACTAAAGAGAAAAATTCTACCTCAACCGGAATTTGAATCAAGTTCTCCACCTTTACGCGCTGTGACACTCGGCCAATCAAGGGACAGATGGGCCTACACATTTCTCTTTGTTTGAAATCCCTGCATACCCTCACGAATTAACTTTTCTCCACTTTACATCGCGGTAACTTCTAGTAAGAAGAACTGTTTCCACTTATTTTTGTTAATTTATTCTCTTTGGTTAAGGCATACTTTCGGCCCCGCGTTACACAAGGATAACAGAGATGCATGAGGCCATGAAGGTACCATATATTGATACTATCATAACGGAAAGGGTCACCACCATGTTTCAAAACATAAATGATCATGGAAACCCAATAGTACGCAACATAGGATACCTTCCGCAATGGCGTACTACACATAGAGACATATTCGGCGAAATAAACCAGCCATAGTACTCAGCATGAAGCAACCAAGGACAGAAAGGTCAGCGCAGAGTGGCGCGGCTCATTCCGGTCCTGAATCAAGCCGAGCTCTTCAGAGACACGGATTCCGATACCCGAATCAAGCGAGATCTATTCGTCTTGGCAATAAAGTCCATATTAAACCACATATTACATGCTACACTACAATAAATCCCCAAAAAATCACCGTGTAGGCTAGGGCCATCCAGCTAAGCCCAATACTGAATATACACGCGAATTCGCCGTCAAGGGACAAACAAAAGTCCCAGAAAAAGGCAGAATGTACAGCACCAATAGCTGTCAACAAGAGAGAGAGGGGGGGGGAGGAGAGAGAGAGCAGTGATGTCCAATTATATAATGAACCGGGGGCCTTAAACATGTTTTCTAATCAGATGGAGGGCTGCAGATTGAAAATATAAGGGATTCTCCTATCAAAATTCTGCTGAACTAACACACTTAAGTTTTTACTTACGAAAAAAAGTATAGGTAGCATTCCTATTCAATGTGACTGTTCGAAAACACAATAGCACTGATGAGGGAAAAGGAGGGAGAAGTCATTTCGTTAATCTTGTCCTTTGTTACATAATTTTGTGTAATAAAAACTTTCTCTCGCTACTAGGGGTTATTCGGTGAATGAACGTGTTTAATCACAGTACAGAATCGATAAATGCAGAAAAATTTCAAATGTATAATGACTAATATAATAGTTAACAGTTTCATGTAGTATGCTGCAAAAAATGCACCATTAAAGGAATGACAGTTCTTAAAACTCTATTGAAATCACTTTCAATAAGCGATAATTTCGGGAGACAATTGGAATATTTTGGAAGGCCGCTACTTGGACAGCATTGGGTTAAAACAATACAATTATTATGACGGGTATTACGGGTTTGAGATCCGATAGGGTCAGGATTTTTAAAATGTTTAAACCTTCTGGTTGCACTATGGCCATGGGATAGATTCAGCCTCTAATGGAAATGAGTACCAGATGTGTGTTTTGGGGATAAAGGCGGCCATGAAGTCGGGATGACACCTTGTTCTGATTGTCTAGTACCCCAAGGACCTCTTCAGGCCTATAGTGGGATATTCACCTTTCTTTGTCACCTTATATTTTCTTATAATGAATTTAAACAGAATGCACTGTTCATCATTATTTTTGTTTGATGAATTTGCATTTGCACACGTCATACAACATGGCTTCGGGGGACAGCGTTTCAGATTCAGAATTGATATGTATACATTTTTATCCATTTGTGCATGTTCATAATTATATGCTGGATAAAAGATGATTGCTTTTATTTGCTAGTTAAAATTAATTCAGTAGGTGGTTAGATATTCATAAATGATAGAGACGAAATGTATTTCCACTGGCAACACATAATGGCACTGCTGTTGTCCATGATTTATATGGTGTCTTATTCACAGAGGTTGGCCTGTTAAAGCATTGTTACGTATATAGCTACTGTAATGGTCACATTTCCCTTTGTAATATATTTTGTTTTCTTGCCTCTGGACTGAATAGCGTCAGTGACAATAGCGTGTGTTGATGAATAGGTGTGAAAACGTGGAAAGAAGTGAAATTCATAAGATGGCGTCAAGCGAGAATGAAAAAATATGATTTGAATATAGATCTTGTATGTTTTGCGTGAGTTTAACATCTAAGTGAAAAACATTTATGAAAAGTGGCTGTCAGCGCGTTTCCTCAAAATGATTTACAGAAATGGAAACATGTTACATGGCTTGACAGTACAATTTTCTCCATACGTTCAGAAAATATTACTAACTCATTGGCACTATCCAATCCGTATGTTCATGAACCCGTATGTTTCTGAACTAATGTTTTCCAATCATCTCTTGTATAATCTACTTCCCTCAAACCATAGTTATTGTTATTCACCCACCTCATTCTTGGTCTACCAACTGGACGCTTTCCCTCTGGTTTTCCTACAAGAAGCTTCCATGCACGTCTTTCATTTCCCATTCGTGCCACCTGTCCTGCCCATCGCAGTCTACGAGACTTAATAACTGTTCCCATTATATCTGGCTTCTTATAAAGACTATGTAGTTCAGTTTCGTAGTAGTCTTCTCCATTTACCTGTCTGTTCATCTCTCTTTGGTCTAAAAATATTCCTTCTTCTTGTAAGCCCATATTTCCATTAACAGAGAATTAGGTGTTCTCCCCCTACAGGGAAGAATTTTAACCATACTTCTTTACTTTTGATACCACAACACAGGACCTGTCTGTACTCTGAATCTTACACAATATCTATGGCTAGAGCATGGAACTCACTTCCCAGTCATGTCAGGGACTGTCAATCGCTATCATTATTTAAATCCAAATTAACTGATATCTTAAGTTCGACACAATGAAAACATTAACTACATAACAACTATATAGAGCATTCTATTAATAATCATGTAGGAAGCTACCTACTTTATTTTATATCATTTTAATTTTATTATATTCTATGTTTTTGTTAGCATTAGCTAGTATTAGATCCATCATCATTGTATTTTGTTTAGTCTGTATTTTAATATCTTAAAATTGTAATATGTACGTAATTTTTGTATAATTTTACTATTCGCTGGTTGAGTGGAAGAGAAGGCCTTATGGCCTTAACTCTGCCAGCTAAAATAAAATTATTATTATTATTATTATTATTATTATTATTATTATTATTATTATAATTTAGTTACACTTGTTTTCGAATAGATGTCATTTTGAGTGGTCAGCGTTCCGCCTCATACTGACATCTAGGAAACGAAGGTAGTACTAGGACGGGAAAATTCGGTAAATTTTGCTTAGAGGCCTTTTCATGCAGGCTTAAGGATCTTTTACGAGCCTGAAAATCTTCAGACTCGGGACCCACTGCTTAAAGTCCCTCCCAGAGAACTTGCTTCTTGGATTTTTCCATCCTAAAAAATCCATCGACCCCGGCCGGGTTTGAACCCGCGACCCTCGGAACCAGAGGCAAGAAACATAAGCACTAGTCCACCGCGGCTGATAAAATAAAATTCCTAAGAACTTTATTTTAAAATATATGTAATCTCCTTTCCTGAAAATATTACACATAATACAATTTTTAATTATTTTGAATTTTAAAATGTGTTAGACTTTATGGTCGGAGGGGTAAGGGGGCACGCCGTAGCGTAGTGGTTAAGGCACTGCGCTACAAGCCGGAAGGTCGAGGGTTCGAGTCCCGGTGGGGTCAGGATTTTTAAAACTGACCCAAACCTTCTGGCGGCACTATGGCCCTGGGGTCGACTCAGCCTCTAACTGAAATGAGTACCAGACGCTTGTTCTGGGGTAAAGGCGGCCGTCACGCAGGGCTGACAACCCGGCTGACATCAAGTGCCGATTGTCAAGAAAAAGTGGGAGCCTTAACCTCCTACTACCCCAAGGGCCTCCTGAGGCCTGTAGTGGGATCACTTTACCTTTTACCTTGACAATAAAATAATCATGTTCCTGCAATTTAGAGTGTGATACAGTTTTTGATCTTGTCGATTTTTCGCCACAGCCTGGTCAATTTTCTTCAGTACTGTGATTTACATCGTTCATTTGTTTCTATTCACAGCACGAGTACGACGAAATTACTGAAATATGTACTAAGAGCCAGGGAGATTAACCCTATTTGATGGCGACTTAATTTATGAACTTTGCTCGAACTAGAACTATTTCTCGAAATTAGTATTCATGTCTCTATTTCCTTTCCATTTTATTTAAATATTTATTTTTCTCTTTTAAGTTTACCTACTCCTTTTTCTCATTTTTTTTTCTCTTCAAATAAATATTTTTCTGCTGCTTCTTATTTTTCTCATCTACTCATTTTCTTCTGAATTCCTCCTTTTCGTTTTATATTCACCCTTCTCTGTCTTCATCTTCTTTTCTCTACCTCCATTCTTTCTGAATTTTTGTTGTTGTTATTTTCTCGAATTCATTTATATTATTCCTGTTTTGTTCTGTTTCGTCTTTTTCTTCTTTTTTTTCTTTCCATCTTTTTTCTTTTTCTTTTTCGTCTTTCTTCTTTTATATTCATTCCTCTTCTTCATTATTTCTCATCTTTTATATCTGTAATCTTTTTTTATTTTTTATTTTTATCATTTTTATTCTTTTTTTTTCTCGTCTTACCGGTATATGTTTTTAATATTTATTTTTTTTATTTTTTTCTTTCTTGTTTCATTTCTTTTTCATTTTCCTTCTTTTTCCTTTCCTGTCTTCCTTCTATTTCTTTTCTCCTTTCTTCCTCTTTTTCTAGCCTTTCTTCTTTTTTCTTTCTAATCATTCTTCTTTTTTTAGTCTTGCTTCTTTATTTCTAGTCTTTTTATTATTTCTTCTTTCTACTACTTTTATGTTTCATTCTAGTCTTTCTAATTTTCTTTCTCAGTTTTCTTCTTTCCCGCCTTTTTTGTTTATTTATGTATTTCTTATCTTCTTTCTTTTTTCTTTCTTATTTTCCTTCTTTTTACTTCCTTGTTTGTCTTTTTTCCTTTCTTGTCTTTATTCAATTTCCTTTCCCTTTCTTGTCTTTCTTCAATTTTGTTTCTCCTTCCTTGTCTTTCTTCAATTTTGTTTCCCTTTTCTTGTCTTTATTTCTTTTAGAGCATTTAAGATTGCGTGCATCCAGTCCGCCATTCTACGTTTGCAGGCTTTGAATTGCGACGTTACTAATGTGAGTTGTTGATCGTCAGAAAATAAAATGAAGAGAACGAGTATTTAATAAATCAGATTCAAAAATACTCCTAAAAAATAAAAATGTAATGAAAAAATATTGTTCATTGACAGAGATGGCACTATTAGATAGCAATAAATGAACAATAGTAGGCTATATTCCTCGTCTAACAGGTAGATACATGCACACAAAAAATATTGAGTATGTGATTGAGAAAAATTAAAGAAAAACGTAAAAATATTAAGTATTCACAAAGAGTAAATAAGACAAATTTTAGGATATTCGTTGAAGAAAAATTTAATTTAATGCTGCTCTTTTTATAGCCCTTATTTAGTCATTCATATTGTGTGTGACGTAGTAAAAGGAATGAGGTGTTTTTTCTTCGACTTGTTTTCTTATTCGCAGTCTTTAAAGTTAAGCCATCCTCAGTTTACTGCTGAATCATTTCACTGCAGACAAAAAATAAGTTGATTGCTATTTCCTTTTGGTAGAAAGTGAGATTTTTATTAGTGAATCTAATGGACATCAACCGAATATTTTAATATTCCTTCATTAGGATGTCTGTGAACTGGTTTAACAAGTGTGATAGAGAAATTTCAATTTTATACATTTTATTTTTCTTCCGATTCACATTTATTGAACACTGTTGGCGATGTTATAAAATTTACATTGCACTAAAATACTTCTTTCTCTCTTACTCTCTTAAAGTTGTCTTTAATAGACTCTTGATGTCCCAACTCCTTTCAAAAAACGTTAAACTGAGTATATATAAAACTATTATTCTACCAGTTATATTATATGGGTGCGAAACATGGACTCTTACTTTAAGGGAGCAAAGGAGATTACAAGTATTTGAGAATAAAGTACTTAGGAAAATTTTTGGACCAAAGAGAGATGAACAGACAGGTGAATGGAGAAGACTACATAACAATGAACTACATGGTCTTTATAGGAAGCCAGATATAATAAGAACAGTTAAGTCTCGTAGACTGCGTTGGGCAGGACATATTGCACGTATGGGAAATGAAATACTTGCATGGAAGCTTCTTGTAGGAAAGCCAGAGGGAAAACGCCCAGTTGGTAGACCAAGAATGAGGTGGGAGAATAACATTAACTATGATTTGAGGGAAGTAGATTATACAGGGAATGATTGGAAAGCATTGGCTCAGGATAGGGATGTATGGAGAGCTTATGTCCGTGCGGCCATGAACCTACGGGTTCGATAGTGCCAGTGAGTAAGTAAGTAAGTTAATAGCAAAGCTGGAATAACCTTAACTTTTGAAATGAAACGAATATCCTAACTTTTGTAAGAAAAAATAATAGAAATAAATTTTCACTTAATTTTTATTTTAAACTTTTTTTACGAAGATATTGCAAAATTTAGTTCTTAGCTAAACATGTTACAATTTTTAGTAAATGTAAATATATATATATATATATATATCGGGACAAGAGATACTATACCAGGATTCTTAGCCAAATTTTGGAATTCCTTAGATTTGGACTGGGTACATCTTTCTAAAATTGCCATCGCTGCCATTAGAGGATCAATTTCAATTTTAAGAAACCATATTTACAAAATTTCTACTTTATAGTATGCATACTTCAATTAGGCCTACAATTTGAATTTTTTTAAATATATTTACAAAATGTATTTCATCAATTCCAAAAACTGAATTGTCTGTAGGCCTATCACTTTGTCCTTGAGGCAGTCCTCTAATGAGGAAAGTTGTATATAATAAAATAATATATATATATATATATAGACAAATCACATGTATCCAAATTTAGCCAATTCCGAAAGAATAAAGCTAATTAACGAAAACCGACAATTAGAAGTGGCGAGGGTGAAACCCGGAATTATAAATTCGTTGTAGCTGACATTGTGATAATTAATGTAAATGTGCAAGTGCTGACAAATTTTAAAATATGCCTGCTTATCCTAAAATTTACCATATTGTGGTAAGAACCCGAAGTAACGTATTAGATATAGGCCTATACATTTTTAACTTTTACCAAGATATCTTGATAGGATTTACCAATGCGAGATGGTAACATCGTATTAATTTAATAAAACAGTCTTTACTATAAGATTTTCTTTTTTTACACTTTTACATACCCCTTTTCAAATAATATTTATGTATTGTAGTTTTAAGTTTCAATAAAAACATAAAATAATTTAGGCAATTATTGAATAATTTGTATTTATTTTAAATTGAATTTATTTAAATATTCTTTGGTTCCAAATTAGCAAAAAAAAATCCTAAATTACCAAAGGCTTTCTTTTTGCCACTTTCATCACAGATAATATGAGAAATTATCCCAAATTCAGGTAGAATTAAAATATAAACTTCTAGATGTCCATGGAATCAAAGTAAGTGTTGGTATAGAATTGGACCTTCAATATATTCATATTCCCAATTCATAATCAAGATACAACAAATTTTCTATTATTACAACAAATTTTCTATTAATTAATAACACTCCCATTTTTAAAGTTTATAATTGAAGGCTTTCACGGCCGGCGCGCGTCTTGATCCCTGTTTAAACTTTATAACTTCTCTACAAATATGATTATAATAAACAATATTCCATTCCATGTTAAAAAAACAGTGAGAAAATCACAGTTCGAACCCTGTCTTACAGTGTTCCCTACAAAAATCAATAAAGCCTTTAAATTCCCTCTATGAGTCTTGGTCCACAAATAAAGTAAAACAAATATGTGAATGTTTTTTTCTTGTTACAACAAGGTTGCTTCTTATGACGTTTTTAATTACACAACGTGGAAGATGATTTGCAAGTTTTTTTAAAATAAACTTTTTAAACAATTGCATTTTTTGAACTTTTGTCCTCCAACGAAGGATAATTTGCCAGCCACTTCCCGTACACTAATTTCTTCTTTCCTACTTGGACAACATTTTCTTTTCACAGTGCAGTTCTTTTAGTTTAGTTCTTTATTCAGGCTAGGAGTTCAGGCTGCCTTGAGCACCGCGATCTGAAAGATATGTTGTGCTATTCTAGTATTATGTAGATGAATGGAATGAAGTCCACTCAACGGTGTTATGTGAGTTGTAGGTCGTGTTTCAGGTCCGACACACCAGGTTCTACTCCATGACCCAAACCGCCATTTTTTGGATTGGACCCGTGGCCGCCAGAAGGGACTATAACCTCCCGTTGGCCCCTTCTACCTTTTTTATTGCTCAGACTAGGAGTCATGAGGCAGTATCCTGGTTAGTACCTCTCTAGATCCCCTCAAGCACATATCTGAACACATGCCGATTTCTAACCAAACTATTTTTCCTAACATGAAATGAAGTATAGGGTGATATGAAATAAATGAATTAGAAATGAAATGACGAGGAGGAAGGGGGAATGGAGAGTATTGGTGGGATGACATTTGAGAAACGAGATAATACCGATACAAAATAAGAAAAATTCCGGTATGGCCCACCACCAAAACCCCTCTGGAACCGCTAGGAGTGAAACCTGGAATTCGAATCTATACAGCCTCGTGCTGTAGCTACACTTTTATAGAGAAACTCTCTGACGGAATTACAAAAGAATAAAATTAGAACAGTTGAATTTGATTATCTTATAAGAGATCTTCAAAAAACAAGACAGGATAAAACAAATGAATTCCTTTGGAAAGAAATGAATGTCACCACAACTGTTAAGAGGATTGAAAATCGAACTCTTAAACGGTATGGCCATGTACAAAGAATGGAAGATGAAAGATGGCAAAAAAATATATACCAATGGTCATCCCCTGGAAAAAATAAACATGGCAGACCAAGATGGAAATGGAAGCCTATGTCTGAACTATAATGGATGATAGGAATTTGGAAGGAGATTGGAATAATAGAAATAAATGGAAACTGAAGACGGCAAACCTGTAAGTGGGGAAAAGCCGAAGATGAAATTTATAAAATTGTTACCTTGTAGGTCTGTCTCCTCAATTTTGTAAAATATTAATTCGCTGTAAATCTTTCGGGACTAGTCTCATCATCAGCAGAAGGAGCAGGAGACAGATCTGTATCTGACCTTGAATGCATAATTATGAAGGTCAATTCATGTAATTTGGAATAATATGTTTCATCATTGCTGTTGTACGGTTTATCAACAGAACATGCTGTTAGTTTAAATGTATAATTTCACATGTGCCCTTTGTGGAGTAAAAGCGCTGGTGGTGGCGTCGACATCGTTATAAATTGAGCGTCTCAAATAGCAACATTACGTTGTCGCCGTCACATGATCCTCCCCAGATGTCGCTGCCTCATTAAAATGGCATTATTCAGAGTTCCGCGTTTCCCTTTTGAAATGCTGTCTCTACATACAGTTTTCCCCTAAATCATATTTAATTTTTCTTTTCCATTTTGTCCAATTTTCTCATTTATCTCTATTCTCATATACTTTGTATGTTCCCTCTATATTTTAAAATTTTATTCTGTTTTTTTCATTCATGTTCGCGCTGTATATCAGTTTTTTGTTGTACCTCGTTATAAATGTATATGGAATTGGAGATAATAACTCGAAATGTCTGAGTTTTCAGCTATTCATTTTTTTACATTCGATTTTCATAGTACAGTATTGCTTTTCCAAGCAAAAGTTGAAATTCCTCCATCGGTGTTACTTTATATCTCCATAGCATTAGAGATTCCTTTGGAATGTAAATAAAGTTTTGGATCCCGTGATTTACAGAATGTAAATGAACCTCAAGACTGAAATAAGAGTAATTTGAGCCAAATTTGTCAGCTCTCTTAGGCCCAGATACGCTAATGATCTAATTTGTTAATTTGATCATTGATTGTACGCTAATGCGTCTCTGAAGGTCCGGAATGCTGGAACACACAGAATTACCATAGTACAAAAATATAAGTCGGAGAATGTAGCAAATGGTCAGTTTAGTAATGAATAATGTTTTATGGTTGTGTGAGTCGAGGGTCGAAGTCAGCACACTTGTATTACTAATTGCTTCAGTGACTGTGAATGGCCGGCGTCTGGAGCCGGTCGGAGTCTGCAGTGAAGACAGAGGTCAAGGTCACGTGACTATAATCTGTACACTCACCTCAATGCTGAGTCATTTCCGAAACAAACCTCAAGAATGTTCCGTCTTACTTGACAGTGCTTTTGTCTTAAGGGGTTAAAGGTTACATTTACTGTTTATAATGTATAGTAATTTCCCTCTCTATAACAACCAATTTTCACTTATCGTTCTTCTTCTGCAGGTTACAGTACCCAAGACAATACAGGACAATTAAAAAATGTTTGTGTTTTATATCATCGTTCGTCTTCCTTATTCCTTAAACTTCTGACGTTCTAGGTTCTGATTTTTAATTTATCTTTCCTGCCTAATCGTTTGTCCTTTTTTTCGTAATCCAAGTAGATAAAGTGTTGGAACAGGTTTGACACTTCCAGTTTGGGCTACGATATAACTTATGAAGAAGAACAAGATATAACTAACAAAATGCAGAAATTTCAACATATTTGTGGAACAATCAGACGGACACTGAGAAACAAAGTAAGAAAGGATACGCAACTAAGATTTTACTCAACGATGGCACTACCAGTGACGATGTAAGTGAGGCCTGAGTCCTGAAGGAAAAGAAAAAAAAAATAGAATTCAGGCAGCGGAAATGAGATACCTACGGACTGTGAAAGGTTGTACAAGAGAACATATTAGAAATGAGAATATTAGAGAGGAACTTCTTCAACACATAAAAATGCAAAGGATCAATTGGATGGAATATCTGCAAAGAATGGCAGAGGATAGGATACCAAAGATGGCGCTGATGTGTAATCCTGGAGGACGAAGATCGGTAGGAAACACCAAGAAAGCGCTGGGCTGAACAGATGTGAGATCGAAACAGACAAAGACCTAATCCGTGAAGTTGATGATGATTGATGATGATCATCATCATCTTCAAGGATTATTTAATACTTTCCAATCACAATATCATTATAATATCCAAGGATAAGACCTGTTGGTCTGTTCAGATTCAAAATTGCTCACGGCACCTCTTCAAAAGTCGATCTATATTTCTTGTCCCCCCATGGATCATAATATAAAACAGTTCTTGACATCCTAGTGCTAATGTCGCTAAATTGATGAACTAAATACGAGTATCTGCCCACAAATTCAAACATTCTCAAAAAATATTTTTAAACGTTGCAAATACAACCATGTGGTTTATATTATCACCCGCTACTTACGAGTCGTTCTCGCAATGTTTTCTTTCAATAAACACAACAGATGTTTACTGAAAGTTTCACAATAACTTTATTTGATTCACATAACTTTCAGACATTTTACATACAACTTGCAGCAATAATTAATCTTAATTTGTAGTTTATTTGCCTCACAATTATTTCACTTGCCACAGTTTATTCTGATCACATTTCACTGTATCGCTGTCGCAAAATATCTGACTCACTCCCGACCCTGACAACAGTTTATATAAGTCGGGGAAGGAAACTTCTCGGCTTCCAACCGAGACTTTTCTAGTATGGAAGCTTCGGGAATCGAAGCTTCTGGACATAAGGGGTAGATGCATACAGAACTTACCGGACATGGAGGTCTATATACATGGATCATTCTACATGCGTCTTTCAACTCGTGAGTCGTCAAGTTTTGAATCGCGATTTTTCCATCCAGTAAACAATCCTGCGCAATTCAAACGCTACTATATAATGCGTTACAATATCTTGGCAGCGAACAAAATACAGTGCTAATGCATACTTAACATCTCTCACTATCACCAGTGTTTCAGTCATCTGCTCTTTTTCAACCAATCAGCGTTAATACTCATATAACTTGAATTGTAGCTGGTATCAGAAAAAAACATTGCTACATAGAAGACAAATAACAACGATGATGGTGTAATTGAACGCCTGCTATGCAAACCTTCTGGTAGCCTACAGGTAATTAATAATTTAAAAGTTGAGGAGACGGACCTACGGGTAAATAATTTTATAATTTGTATTGTAATTTTATTATTTTTCTAAACTTACAACTAAATCTACAAGAATTACCTGTTCTTTTATCATCTGATTTCCCATAAATATCATATAGTATACGTCATTGTCATGTAGTTTTTTTCATTCACATATCTCATCGCTCTTTGACTCAAGAACTTAATTCTCAAATGTTAGTAATATTTTCTCTTTTCATAAGGAGGTGATGGGTGAAATTTCTATTTTCTACATTTTTTAAGCTACATACTTGATATTTTGTACACACATTCATGCCACAATATGTAATATTTTACTGAAGTTTCATCCTCTAGGCTTAAAAGTTTTTGAGTTATTGAAGAAAGTCCATTGAACATTTTCCATATTAAGCCCTACAATTTTTAATTAGTCCCATAATTTTTTAGTAAATTTTTTGAAATTTTTTCTACACGACCACTGACTTATTTAGAACAACACTATGCATTAACTCTTCTATATCATTATAATGAAGGAAGAAAAATAATACACATCCTGTGCATATGAAAATTTATTTATTTTTTAAAATTACTACACATTTTATTTTTTATTTCAAAACCTATCAACGGCGTTCCAAAATCCATGCACAGAATTATTAGCCATAGAGTGTGGGACATGCAGTGAAAAGTTCGTGCTTCTATCATTAAATTTGTCAATGCTATTTTGATTTGAATGTATTGAAATGCAATGAAAATAAAAGTGTGGAAAAGCCAATTTGAAAGTTTGCATGCAGTTAAATTGAAAATGTAGCATACATGTCCTCCTAAAGTCATTAGGGAGACTTACAAGTGTCATAAGACACTGAAACTTATACTTTAAGGTATGCAGTATTCTTTAATGCAAAAACAAAAAATGCTAAATTTGACCGAAAATTTCACCCATCACCTCCCTTAAAGTAAGAGTCTAGGTATGTTTCGCATCCATATAACTGGAAGAATAGCCGTTTTAAATATGTTTGGTTCAACATTCTTTATGTTTTGTTGTATTGATAAGAGTCCCCGTAATACCTTGCATAATAGCTTATGTTTCTAGATTTGAGCCTATGTTTAATTTTTTTGGCATCTTATTTCTGTTTATGATTGTACCTAGGTGTATAACCAATTCCAGAGGAGGTATGTTAAATATTAAAGCGTCTATAAGTAAGATTGAAGCAAACAAGTTTAAAAAATAATCTTGCTGACCATGATTTCCTCGAAGCTTGTATATAAGACGCTCTTCATTATTGGTCTATTAACATTCCAAAAGAAAATGATTTACAGTCTTGCTAACCTTGCAGATAAAGCAATTTAAATTATAATTCATGAAAACATGCTCTATTTGGTCTCATTGGTGTAGGGGTATCGCGTATGCTTCTCAATCCGGGGTCATTAATTCCCGGCCAATGAGGGAGAAATTTTACGTTTGAGGAACATTCAAGTCTGCGACTTCTAGCGGCAAGGAAGTTTAAGACTATTGGTCTAGTGCCACATATGCTAAAGAATCCTGGGATATGGGAAAATATCTGAACAAAATTTCTGGATGTATGAATTCATTATCTTGGAAAGGTAACTCTGTCTGGAGAGGATTTTTGAACCCTGGATAACATACATTTATATAGGCCTACGTTTTGTCCATACGAGGGCATGGAGGACCTCACTGTATGAATGATCAAGTTCAATGACAGGGCCACCTCCGAGACAATATGAATATTTAAGACATGGCGTGCAATTCTCCCATACATTCGTACTAAACTAAGTGAATACTAAATTAGGTAAATATGATAAGGTGATTGTGATGGTCAGTTGGTATTCGGGAATTATTTGTGCCTTAAGATTTCCCCGACATTTCTCTTACAAATGAGCAAATCCCCGAAACTTGCCTCAAACCTAAGCCCGCTGCGTTAGAGGCAGTGTCTCTAGAACAAATGCAAGTACCTGCATAATAATAATAATAATAATACTAACTAATAATAATAATAATAATAATAATAATAATGTGAAGTGATCCCACTACACAATCAGAACTCGATGCCAGCCGGGTTGTCAGCCCTGCGTGACGGCCGCATTTACCCCCAGTACAAGCGGCTGATACTCATTTCCGTTAGAGGCTGAATCGACCCCAGGGTCATAGTGCCGCCAGAAGTTTTTGGGTCCTGACCCCACCGAGAATCGAACCATCAACCTTCCATCTTGTAGCGCAGTCCCTTAACCACTACGCTACAGCGTGCTCCCCAATAATAATAATAATAATAATAATAATAATAATAATAATAATGGTAGTAGTAATAATAATAATAATAATAATAACGGTAATAGTAGTAGTAGTAGTAATAATAATACAATTCTTACAAGCAGCGTTTCTTATACACTGCTCAAAACAATTAGAGAAACACTTGTAATAAATTGAATAAGTAATTGTTTTTTAAAACTGTGATGCTGAAAGTTGGACAATATGTAAATTTATTTATTAATTTTATCATTGGATACAAATTTTAAAGATCCATGGCCTAAATGCAGAGAAATTACCTCAAATAACAAATATAGAGACATTTTTTATTTTGGAAGGCACTGGCCACTTCTAATTGGTAAGCTTCCTGATGTTGCTATAGTGACGAATGTTGATTATTGCCTTGTTTATTGAAGTCTCTGACAAAATGAGGCATTTAAATGAGTTTGAAGTCTATCATGCTCTACATCTTTTACGTCAAGGTCAATCTCTGCGACAAGTGGCTAGAGAGCTTGGGGTTTCTCCTTCCGTGGTGTCCAGGTTACGCAACAGGCACAGAGAGACAGGTCGGTATTGTAGAAGATGTGGCCAGGGCCGTAAATTTAAAACAAGCCCCCAGGATGACAGATACGTTGTTCTTTCTGCTCTTCGACAGCGTACAAAAACTGCAAAAGACCTTCAGAATGACCTTCATATGGCTTCCGGAATCCGGGTTTCAGACCAAACCATAAGGAACAGATTAAGGAAAGAGAATATTCGTCCAAAAAGGCCCGTTAAAAAACCACGCTTAACAAATGGGCATAAGGCAGCAAGACGTACGTATGCTGAAAACCATGGTGATTGGAACCTGAACCAGTGGGAGTCTGTGCTCTTCTCGGACGAATCCAGGTATCGTCTTACTCGTTGTGATGGTCGATTGAGGGTGTGGGGACGGCCAGGAGAAAGATTTTCTGCAGAGGCTGTACAGAAATTGATAGATTCGGAGGAGGTTCCATAATGGTGTGAGCCGGAGTTATGTACAACAATCGTACGGACCTTGTACTTGTTCCCCAGCGACTGAATGCTGTCCGGTATATCGAGCACGTTCTGGAAGAGCATGTAGTACCTGCTGCTATTGGAGTAGGCCCTGGATTTCTGTTTATGCAGGATAATGCCAGGGCACATTCTGCGGCTGTCACCAGGGATTTCCTGAGGAGGAATGAAATTGAGGTAATGGAGTGGCCAGCCGTCAGCCCAGACCTTAACCCTATTGAACACTTGTGGGATCTTCTAGACAGGAAGGTCAGGAACCGACACCAAGCTCCACAAACTCTGCAGCAACTTGGAGATGCTCTGAAGGAGGAATGGGAGAATATCCCGCAAGAGGAAATCCAGAATCTTATTGGGAGCATGCCACGAAGGTGCCAAAGTGTCATCGAATGTCGTGGATACTAACGATACTAACTCTATAGGCCTATAACGAGTGTTTAACTTTTAAACATAAGCACAAGATTCAATTGCTTACATAGCGGAATTATTTGAAAAGTTAATTGTCAGCGTTATTCATTTGTTTTTACTGACATGAGTAATAAATAAATAAATAAATAACCACAAATAATGTACTTTATTAATTTCATGTTTATACCTTTATCCAATGAAAAAATATTTGCATATTTCATAGTGTTCCTCTAATTGTTTTGAGCAGTGTATAAAGTATTCGTCAATTGCAGTTGAAATAGAATATCCAGTAATATTATTAAATAAATAAATAAATAAATATATATATGACATGATAAGAAAAATAAATGTTTGTTCCGGATTCGCCTGGTAGTGTAAGTGGTAGCGCACTGAGATATCAACTCAGAGGTCCGGGTTCGAATCCCGTCCAGGCATTTATTTTTCTTATCATGTCATATTAAGCTTGCACTGCACAATGTCAAAAATTTAATTACAACATATATATATATATATATATATATATATATTAAATAATAGGTAAATGGCAACTTCTCCAATATAAAGATTAAAACTGTTTTGGTATCAATTTCCAATCTCTGGATATGATTTCCGAACTAGACATGAAATTAGGTTAATTCTGCGATATAGCAAAATGTTGAACTGACAGGACAATGCGGGCATCCAATAGATTTGATCCAAATTCCTGCCCATTACAAGTTACACATGTGTTGGTGATTTGATAACGTTTCGAGCAATGTCCACTCATTGTTGAAAACTGCTGTGCAATGTTAGATAAAGCTGTTGAATGAATAATTCAACTTTGATTGAGATGTGTTTGCACGAGATACTGAAGCACCTGTTGTTAACACGGCTATTATCTGCAGCATGATTAATACTTGCCACCAGTAACCGAATTCATCATTAGCTGTCATTATATCGATAAATTGAATTACCATTATTTCTGAAGTTGGAAAACATTTCAATACCAGTATATACAAAAAAAACTCCTCGCGCGACAGGCCTAGATGGCCCTTAGCCTACCAGCCGGCTGCTGGCCTAATATCCACATGTGTCAATCACAGAGGTAGTGTTGGGGTGACACGTGGTCAGCATGTCGAGTCCCCCAGCCGTTATAGCTGGTTTTCTCAACCTGGAGCTGCTACTTATTGTAGCTACCCAAATGCCTCACGATGCTGGGTGGGCACCGGTCCCATACTGGCCGAAATACCATGAGAAAATTTCTTCCCCATGGAGACTCGAACCAGCGCAAGTCCTGTAGCTCTGCGCCAAGGCTTCCTGCCTTAACCACTCGGCTACGGCGCGGGACAGTATATATACAACAGAATTATATTGATTTTCTCACATTTGAGGTCTGACATCTGATAAAAATATTATTCTATTCTATAGTAATTCTGCCCGCGGGCAGGCCTTTCACTGCTATCATAGAATTTTCATGCTATACTTGCAGCTTTACTAACGAATTGCACTGGTCAACATGATTTTTGTCTCATGAGTACCAATAGTTGTACTTAATGCAATATTTTATCGTGTTTTCAAATAGTATTCGAAATTTCTCCATCACCCACAGTTTTTTTTATTTCAGTTTCAATTAATGGATTTAAATAATTATTTTTAATAAACGTTTTTTCGTCCATTTATCCATTGAGCGATGAGCACAGGGAACACTTTCATCAGGAAATTTCAGCTATGGAAAAGAGGTATCAAGGCAAATGGTATCCTAATATGCTGGCCGATTATTGTTGGACCATCAGAGGGATGCTCCACAGGCGAAATATAGCAGAAAATAATCATTTCTTACTTTCTAGGTAGTCCGAATGTTCGAATATTGTGTAGTTACGAATGTAGAAAATATTGAAGTGTTTGAAATTATAAAAATATGTCTCTTGGAAACCTTGTGTGATGAAGAAAAACCGATATCATATTTGAATTCAAGAGAAAAAATACTATCAGAATAACATATTTTTCTTTCTGAGACAAAAGAAAAGTTTTATCTTTTGTTCCTCAGTGTTACAGGTATGATAGCTAGCTTCCGGTTGCTTTCCACACCGGTGGTGGATGATGATGATAGCCGGATAATTTTAGGGGACCGTTGGGCCCTAAGCTTCTTTACATTTGTCTTACAGGTGAGGAAAATACCTCACCCCGGAGCCTGTCCCGACAGGGAATCGAACCCTGACCCGCTGCGGGACAAGGCAGCACGCTACCTCGCGACCATAGCGGATATACAGTGAGACAAAATTCGATCCACCCAGTCTTGCCTTCCAGAAAAAAAATTATGGTGAATAAATCAATGGAAAAGGAATCTTAGGCCCTATGCCAGTAATGGTTAGGTTGAATACTTCAAACAGCATTTTCTTTGATGTTCTTGTAGAAGTTTTTCGGGCTGTTGGCCGTGGTCTTGGGTCTCAAGATCACGGCTAACAGCCTGGAAATCTTCTACAAGATAATACTAATTCCGGCCGTGAAAGCCTAAGTCAGTACTTTCTTACACGTTTAAAGGTAAAATCGTTATTTGACCAATGCAAATGCAGTCGTACACCTGCCTTGTTTAAATTACAATTGCAACTTAGCTTGGAACACGGTATAACTATCACGTTTGAGTCCACTTTTCCACTCAAGTCTGACGTAATGTATGTGTTTAATTTTCATTAGAGATAGAGTATGAGTACAGACTAGTGGCCAAACTGGTCTTTTTTTTTGTTCCTATCTTCCAATGGTTCTTGTGTGTATTTTCTATTTTTATATTTCACAAAAAAGTTCCGTATACAACACCATGTGTCTTGTATTTCTTTTTATTTCCGCTAGAGTGTAGCACCCTTTCTCGGATGCAGGGAGTGACCGTGAAAGATAAATCACACTTAAAAAAAGTAAAAAGCTTCCCTCATTTATAATAATTCCATGGCTTACGAAATCTTCTTTTTTTTCCCCCCTTATATAGAGATCTTGTCTACAAAGAAATGCCCACCCCTTCATTTTTTTTACCTCTCGCATGTTGATATAGTTGGATTTAGGGGTCAACGTTCTGATATTTGGACAATTTAACGAATATACATGAATGATCAAGATACTGGGCATTTGGCCACAAGACCTCGACACGTGTTTTGGATAAGTTTATATACATACGTCAGGGATGTCCAAGAATTACATAATGAATTCACACTTCGCTATTTTTTCCATCTCTCTTTACTACGCTCACTTCTTAGGGATACAATTCACAGCTCACAAGAGAAGAATATATGTGTTTTATTTTTGTTTATACGTATCATTATTTCCCAATGCATTTAATTACTGTCTTCAGTTTGGTATTAAACTATTGCATATTATATTTAATTAATGTTGGGAAGTAAACATTATGAGGTATAATCATTAAAAATCATCGGAGAAAATATTGTTTAAATAACTCACCTCATAGGATTCATGCTTCCATGATATCGCGATTTCAAACATAATCATGTTCATCGTCAGCCATAACTCCGACTGTTGAAATTCTTCGGCCGTCAACTATTCTATTGTCGCCATCTTCAGTGCTGCTATCTATGGTTGAATTTATGAACTTCGAAATCAATGTAATTTCGTTAGGGATATCAAAATTCATTGATCTATTTTTGTTTTTCTGAATGTATATTTTTTCCCAAACTGTCAATTCCAAAGGTTTCTCTACTTGTTTTAAAAACTTTAGCTTCTCTTCCAATTTTATGATGTTCTAATAAACTATGTGCAGCAATTGCAGATTTTTCAATTTCACAATTTTTAATATTTCAGAAATATTAAAAATTGTGAAATTGAAAAATCTGCAATTGCTGCACATAGTTTATTAGAACATCATAAAATTGGAAGAGAAGCTAAAGTTTTAAAACAAGTAGAGAAACCTTTGGAATTGACAGTTTGGGAAAAAATATACATTCAGAAAAACAAAAATAGATCAATGAATTTTGATATCCCTAACGAAATTACATTGATTTCGAAGTTCATAAATTCAACCATAGATAGCAGCACTGAAGATGGCGACAATAGAATAGTTGACGGCCGAAGAATTTCAACAGTCGGAGTTATGGCTGACGATGAACATGATTATGTTTGAAATCGCGATATCATGGAAGCATGAATCCTATGAGGTGAGTTATTTAAACAATATTTTCTCCGATGATTTTTTTATTGCATATTATTTTGTTTATATCATTCTCTACAGCATTAATTCTTTGCATGTGTTAGAACTAGTTTTATATTTTCA
Organism: Diploptera punctata; assembly: GCA_030220185.1. Taxonomy (NCBI): domain Eukaryota; kingdom Metazoa; phylum Arthropoda; class Insecta; order Blattodea; family Blaberidae; genus Diploptera; species Diploptera punctata. Next base: position 2,396,388 of record JASPKZ010006068.1, on the reverse strand, counting down.
AAAATTTCCCCTAGGTTTATTTAGCTTTTATTATTACCTAATCAGCCACGATGGAATAGTGGTTATGCTCCTTGCCTCTGACCCGAGGATCGCGGGTTCAATCCCGGCCGGGGTCGAGGTATTTTTTAGGATGGAAAAATCCAAGGAGCAAGTCCTCCGGGAGCCGTCGATCCCGACTCTGAAGATTTTCAGGCTCTTAAAAGATCCTTAAGCCTGAATAAAAAGGCCTCTAAGCAAAATTTACCGAATTTTCCCGTTCTAGTACTACATTGGTTTCCTAGATGTCACTATGAGGCGGAACGGTGACCACGGCAAATCCAATGATATCTGTACGAAAACAAGTGTAACTAAATTAGTATGGTTCAATTTCTTCCCTGTAGGGAGAGAGCGCCTAAAACTCGTTGAGTTAAAACAAGGGCTTACAAAAAAAAATTATTACCTAATGTATTTAATTACTTTCTTGAGTGTGGTGTTAATTTATTATATAATAATAATGTTTTATTTTTATCATTCTCCTTTGCATTAATTATTTGTGTGTCAGAGTGAGTATTATATTTTAAAACTTTCTCCTAAATTTGTTTTTGTTTTATGTTATTTCCTAGTGTATTTAAAGTACCATCTTCAGTTTGGTATCATACTATTCTATATTGTTTTCTCTATTTGGTTTCCCCTTGTATTACTTATTAATTTGTAATGTGCCTGAATATATTTCGTGTTGAAACTGGCTCCATAAATTTATATATTATGTTTTCTCTTTCCCTTTAACTAAAACTTTCTAATGTATACAGGGTGAAAATTATTTAAACCGACAAACTCTGGGAGGTTGTAGGGGACACCAAAACAAATGTTTTTCCCTAATGCCATTTTTTCCTATGAGGATTATTTAAACCGGTAGAGGGCGTATTACGCTCTTCAGTTGTCATGACTGCAACTGCTGTTGATGGTAGGAATTGTTTTGTCCACCAGTGTAGTAGTGAATTGTATCTGTTTACTAATGGAGCGATACACCTGGAGTGAGTACACTGATATGTGTGGGCCGGTGTTGTTGGGGACTGTTTAATTGGGACATATCTCCTACCTAGGTCATTAAATGGCAGGCACTATTAAAATTTTCTCGCCAGAGCATTGCCAGAATTGCTGGAAGACGTCCCGCTCCCTACAAGACAACACATGTGGTTCCAACATGACGGGGCGCCGGCACATTTCAGTCGTCGTGTGCGTCGATTCTTGAACCAACGGTTTTCAGAAAAGTTGATTGGCAGAGGTGGTCCTGTACCATGGCCTGCTCGATCCCCAGATATGACCCCTTTGGATTTTTTGTGCGGGGAGAGATGCGCAACCTTGTTTACACAACTCCTGTTGCGTCAGAAAAGGATCTGGTTGCCCGGATAGTAGCAGCAGCAGGAGCAATTAACGATACTCCTGGAGTTTTTGCCCATGTTAGACAGAACATGATCCGCCGGTGTAACCTTTGTTTACATGTCAATGGAGGCATTTTTGAACCTCTACTGTAATTTAAGTAATTGCGTTGTGTTAATGTGTTGTCTCTTGGTAATAAAAAATGCAAAAGTGTGTGTTGGTTTAATTAATTTGCCGCCAGAGAAATCTTCCTCTACCGGTTTAAATAATTCTCATAGGAAAAAATGACATTAGGGGAAAATATTTGTTTTGGTGTCTCTTACAACGTCCCAGAGTTTGTCGGTTTAAATAATTTTCATTCTGTATATTCAATATGTATTGTTTCTGTAACTGAACTGCACCCGAGAACGAGCACTTGCTCATTCGAGTGTCAATACTGTGCACAACGTTTTTATTTGTGAATAAAATTTATTCTTATTCTTAATGTAAAATTGTACCGTTAAAATTATGCAAGTGTAAAAAGCGGAGTCTTCTAATGGTAAAGTCATTGCCTTTATCCCGGTAGCCCAGGATTCGATCCCTGCTCAGTCAAAGTTTCCTTAGTGAAGCTTTTTCTGGGTTTTTCCTAATTTGTAAGACAAATGCGAGCGACTTTTAAGGTCCAAATAGCCCTCAACACTCTCAGGGCATCAAAGCATCATAATCTTTCATATAATACTAGCTTTAATAATATTGTATGAGTGAAATTGTCTATTTCATGAATGATTGTGTCGTCTAGGAGGTGGCCCTATTATTGAGCTGATAACTCATCTGGGAATCCCCTCCATGCCCTTATGTGGCCAAACATATACATGTCATCCAGAGTTTAAAATTTTCTCATAGCAGATCGTATCCCTGTATGGCCCGGAATTTCGTACTAATTAAATTACAACAATTAAATAATGTAATATGATCTTGAGATGTCCTGATGGAAGTGGTCTATAGCGTTACATCCCTCTTGGGACAGGATGCTCCCTGCGGAGTTACCTAACCAAACTAATTCAATTGTACTTATTTTCTTATAGAAGCCAACGAAATGGGAAGTGGTTAGCTCATCGTCTCAAGGAAACATCTTGTAGGCAACTAAGGTATTACTTGAATAGGAAAGGTGAATTAAATTTAATGGGGAAAAAATTGCCGATTGGTGATTATTCTTTCTCATATCCATCCATCCATATAGTAATTCTGCCCGAGGGCATGTCTTTCACTGCAATCATTTATAAGCCATTCTCAACGAAAATATACCTAATGAGCAAAACCCTCTATTAGTCATATACAGTTAATTCAATACTACTACATCAACTCCAGAAGATGAAGCATGCTTCGTAAGGCCTAGAGCGAAATCAACAAACATTTTAAATAGTTGAGAAAGACGTTAGTATACGAGGTAAAAAAAAAATAATATTGTTATAACATCAACGGTATAAAAAACAGTTATGAATTTAAAAAGTATAGATTAATTCAAATGTCAAAATAAAATGTATTTAATTCATAAAACATTTTAATACAAATACCACTAAAAAAATTGCATAATTGAAGACGCGAACCTGCAACCTTCATTAACAGAAACAGTGACCGGAAGCTTTACCGCTGACCTATCAGGACACGTAGGAGATTCTTCAGTTCATGTCACATAACACAGTAGCTCAAGGACTGCACCATTATGACTAGTTTCCTAGTTTGGACCCAGCGCTGTGCCGAGTATGACTTAGAAGAAATGTGCGTTCAAGAGATGACTCCAATTTTTTGTCTAAGTGTGTACCTATTATGTTTTTGCGTAAGATTATTTCCCCATTATTGTGATGTTTAAATATTGCTGTTTTACTCGTATGTGACGTTGAATAATCTTTTTTTTGCACTTGTTTTGAATAGAAAAGTGACGCTCGGTCGACTCCAAAAGTTAGAAGGTGATCTGGTCGCTGGAGCAGAGTTAATTCCGTAACAGAAAGAAAAAAATGATTGAAATACTATGGACGTCGCCCAAATCCTCAGCGCTTGCATTTAAAAACGTTCATGATAATCTTCTTATATTGTGGCATTGAATTCACGCAGTGAATATTTTCTGTCACGCTCACCGAACATTTTATAAAACTAAGTATGCCATGAATTTCTCGGAAAAGGAGTAAAGTCGTGGGCCACATGTCATAGATTTATGGCGCACGAAATAGCCTGAAGCCTAAGACTATGGACTAACTAACTCACTGGCTCTATCGAACCCGTAGGTTCATAGCCGCTAATGTTTTCCCCTATATAATATAATTCATGGATAATGTTATTCTCCCACCTCATTCTTGGTCTACCAACTGGGCGTTTTCCATCTGGTTTTTGTTACAAGAAGCTTCCATGCACCTCTTTCATCCCTCATTCGTGCCACATGTGCTTTCCATCCCAGTCTACGAGACTTAACTGTTCTTATTATATCTGGCTTTCTATACATATCGTCTAGCTCACTATTATGTAGTTTTCTCTTTTTGGCCCAAAATTTACCTTTGCTTGATAATTAAAATAATCTATAAAATAATTAGATATCTATATAAAATACTCTATGTATAAAACTTTATTTCAACAGACTTTGCTTGAATAATTAAAATAATCTATAAAATAGTGGAATGCAGGCTTTCACGGCCGGTAATCATGGTAGTAAAAGATTCCGGGCTATGTGGCCGTGGTCTATAACTGGCGTTTCTTCCAGACGTTTCTCCCTCAACTGCGGAGGGCATCTTCAGTGGCGAGCGCTAGAAGCTGTTGTTTCCCTGTCGTAGACTCGACTGCGAATGTAGTCGAGTCGCAGTCGAGTCTACGACAGGGAGTTGAGGGAGAAACGTCTGGAAGAAACGCCAGTTATAGACCACGGCCACATAGCCCGGAATCTTTTACTACCAATCTATAAAATAATTAAATATGTATATAAAATACTCTATGTATTCATAACAAACTTTATTTTCGAATATTCGTAATCTTCATTCCTCACTTAAAATGAGAGTCCATGTTTCGCATCCATATACTATGACTGGGAGAATAACTGTTTAAATATTTTCAGTTTAACGTTTTTTGAAAGGAGTTGGGGCAACAAGAGTCCCTGTAATGCATAATAGCACGCATTTTCAGAATTGAGCCTATGTTTAATTTCTTTGTGCATCTCATTCCTATTTGTAATTATTGTTCCTAGGTATAATACTTGAAATCAGCTACAAAATGCCTAAGAGCAAAATTTATCAGATTTGAATTGGGACCCTAATGGCCTGTGATGTTAATGAAAAATTATCACTGAATTACTCGTAACGTTTCCTCCCTTCAGGAAATTCTGTTCCTCAAATCAATATTTATTTTGGTAAAAGATGCTTCTTGAAGACATAATAATAATAATAATAATAATAATAATAATAATAATAATAATAATAATAATAATAATAATAAATTTCCGGTTTTAACAATGTTGATACCTTTTTTCCGGCACCAATGATTGGTCTTCAATTTCGCTTTATAATTTTCCTCCATTCGTCTCTTTTATAACGCATTTCTTCCTCTATTTCCCAGTCCTTCAAAGTTTCACTAATCCATTGGATCTATATGAGATTTGGTCGTCCTTTCCTTCTCGTTCCTGATGGTGTCCATTCCATTATCTTTTTTTTTGTAATCTTTCATCCTCCATTCGCCTAATGCCAATATAATAATAATAATAATAATAATAATAATAATAATAATAATAATAATAATAATAATAATAATAATAATAATAATAATAATAATAATAATAATAATAATAATAATAATAATAATACTTATTATTATTATTATTATTATTATTATTATTATTATTATTATTATTATTATTATTATTATTATTATTATTATTAGCCTCTTATTATTTACTCTTGGCGACAGAAATGGATGGATTACGGAGAAGTATGAGAATATCCAGGCTACAACATATTCGAAATACATATATCAGACAAGAAATGGATGCACAAGAAATCGATAGGATAACAAAGAGAGCTTTACAGTGGTATGGACATGTACAACGGATGTCGGAAGACTAGTTGCCTAAACAGGTGTTAGATTGGATGGTATACCAGTCGGAAGGAAGAGGGGATAAGTAGAAGAACATGGTATGAGGGAATATATGATGCCATGATGAAGAGGAGTATGGAAGAGGGTCAATGGGAAGATAGGAATCTCTGGAAAGCAGGAATCAAGGGCGAACTGCTGTAAAGTGGAAAGCCTCTGTTAGGTATTAGGTAGGTATTATTTAGTCTAAGAAATGCTGTGTGTTAAAATATGAATACAGTGCTTCATAGGTACAGTGTTTGAGTTCGTGTCTAGACTGTGGTCGAGTTATTTTAGTCCCATTCACATATAATGTCTATTCTAATGTCTTGAAAATTTAATTTTTGGTCGATGTGACTAATTTCTTATACTTACCAATATTGTTGATACTGGAAGTAAGACAACGTTCCCACATCTAACCTGGTTGCTATGCAAACAAAAGAAATCGCAATGCTGATACGGACTCAAAAAGCACACGTTCGGTAAGTAAAATAAAACATTTCTTGAATGTTCTGTACACTAACTCGTACCTTTCTTTAGACTTTTCCGGAATTAATGCAGAACATCCCACTTTCCAGGCTTCTTCAATTTCTCTATCATCTACCATGACTCCTTCCATAATAAAATTATCGAACAGATTCTAATCACGGTACTACATATAAAAATGTTTCCACTGCCAACAATCCTTGCTTATAATAAAACAAATGAAAAGCTACATAGATCACCAAATGTTTCTTTCTCATAGAAATAATTTACATCCAACCAATATTTTAATTCATCTATTACTATATTTAATAAAAATTAGTCACATCAACCAAAAAATAGTATGCAATGCACATGAGGTAAGCACGTAATAGATCTCGAAAATTGAAAAAAAAAAAAAAAAAAAAAAAAAAAAGCACGGCACCTTTTTCTCGATCAGTAACAAGTACTTACCTCAACTTTGTATCGCAATATACTATTTTGTACTGGATTGCTCGTGGCATTTTTATCACTTTTCTCAGCACTGTGTTGGGTTCCTTCATGTGCGCTGGTCTGTTTGATTTTTTCCTTGTACCGTAGCTTTGCAGTGGAGTCAAACTATGGTATTGGAACAAAGGAAGAAAGAAAGATAGAAAGAAAATGTTTGTTTTGCTTATATTTATTTCCATTTATTTTAGGTAGAGAATCTTGACAATGCGGTCTGTTTTGCAATCTTAACGTCTAGTACATAAATATCCGTGTCTTAATTAATATTACATTATCAATTTAAAGGGCATTTTGATAATATTATCTGATTTCATGCACATAATTGAAATTCTGCACGTCCCTCATTTTTAAATCGGGTTCATAAGTAAAGGCCTCGTGGAGAAGCTTTAAAAATGTTGATATTCATAACAAAGGGAGGCGTTATTCAGATTTCACTGAGCTTGAGGGTTGAAGAAAATTACAGGGCAGGAATTCATCCAGAACCCGAGTGTAGGGGTGTATTTTATTATGCACAAAGTGCTGTGAATACTGATTACGGGATTTGCTGCTGTGAAATGCTAAAACTACAGGAAGTTCTTAATTATCTTCTGAAAATTATACAGTAGACTACAACATAAGATTAGTTTTCAGAAATTTCTTCATTATATTAGCACAGGGCGGATTGGCTCAAGCGTTTGAGACTTGTGAGGAGTTCCAGAGTTTCCGGATTCAAACCAGCTGTGCCAACCTTTTCAATAATTAATCAATTGAGTTGGTGTTTACTTGATGAAAATCCATATTTATTAATTAAATAAAAATAAAACGTAGTTTTATTTGATTTTCATATGTATTATATAATTCAGTGACAGCTGTTTCGGTACACAATTCATAATTTGTTAACATGTCTGAAGAAGGTACAGTGTACCGAAACAGCTGTCACTGAATTATATAATAAATATGAAAATCAAATAAAACTGCGTTTTATTTTTATTTAATTAATATTCAATAATTGATAAGACCTATATTATGAGTTAGACTTCATAATCAAGGCACATTTTATTACAATCACATATCATTAAAATCAAATTATTAACATGCTTCTAAAAAGATATGACACACACATGTGTGTGTGTATATATATATACGTGTATATATATTTCCATCCATAGTAATTCTGCCCGAGTGCAGGTCTTTCTCTTCAATCATGGCATTTTCATGCTATGCTTTGCAGCTTTACTAGGGAATTGTAGGTGTGGTAGCTTCCCGTTGCTTTCCACACCGGTGAAGGATGATGATGGCCAGATGATTTTGGGGATCTTTGAGCCCTAAGCTTCCTGAAATTTGTCTTACAGGTGAGAACAAACTCCGAAAAAACCCTCACCCAGGACACTGTCCCGACCGAGAATCGAAAATATTTATGAAAAATAACATTTCTTAGCATTTTGTATTATTTTATTTATTCCTGGAAATTTTGTTTATATAGTCCCTCTAAACAGGAGTCCATAAATCAATCATCCGGGCCCGCTGCGTCACAAGGCAGCATGCTTCCTCGAGACAACAGCGGGACAGCGGTGGAATATATATAATTTTGTCAAAAATAAGTGTTCAAAAGGTACAATAACTACGAATATTGTATATTAATAATCAATTTCTCCAAATCTCAAAATTATATTTCAAAGATATATCTAATTTTGTAAAAAGATTAAACTTCTTATAATTCTGAGTTTGTATTTAGATGGTTCTTGGTAGTTAATTTTCCGATTAAAATAGTAATATTTTTTTTACATTTAAAAAATAGGTCTATTAGGAATTGATCGATTTGCTTATGCAAATAAAAAGTATCATTCTGGTTGAATATGAACGGGGGAACTGCTAAAATAATTTATTCGAAAAATAGTAACTCAGTGGCACTGTAGGTTCATTTCCGCGCGGACATATCCTGAAGAATGAGGTGGGGGAAATAACATTATCCGTGATTTGAGGAAAGTCGATTTTACAGGGGATGATCATTGGAAAACATCAGCTGAAGATAGGGATGTGTGAAGACTTAAGTCCACGCGGCCATGTTCCTATGGGTTCGATAGTGCCAGTGAGTTAGTTAGAACAAAAAAAAAATTGTTTCGCAATCTTACTTACTCACTGGCACTATCGAACCCGTAGGTTCATGGCCGCGCGGACATAAGCTCTCCATACATCCCTATCCTGAGCTAATGCTTTCCAATCATTCCCTGTATAATCTACTTCCCTCAAATCATAGTTATTGTTATTCTCCCACCTCATTCTTGGTCTACCATCTGGGCGTTTACCCTCTGGCTTTCCTACAAGATGCTTCCATGCAAGTCTTTCATTCTCCATACGTGCAACATGTCCTGCCCATCGCAGTCTACGAGACTTAACTGTTCTTATTTCGCAATCTTAAGAGGATTGATGCAAACTAAATGTAATAACGACCAATAAATGTTTATATTAATTTGTGTAGTAATTTTATGTTTATAATTATATTAAAACAAGACTACATTGTGAGCTTGAAGATTGACACTGGCAACAACCCGGGAATCTTCATCAAGATCATCATACTAACCGGCCATGAAAGCCAAATTCAAAAGACTACATTATATTTGCACTAAAATTGATCATACAGAACTAATAATCGTTTCTTGAAAGAAAAAAAAAAAACGTTCAGGACATAAAGGATATTACAATATTACAAAACACCCCACAACCGTAAACGAAAATTGCTGCTGCTGTTAAAATAACTTTGCTTGTGACACGTCTGCTCGAACCTAAAAGATTCACGCTGTATATGTATTGATAAATAAATAATTGTATGTTTATTTCCTAATCAACTGGAGCAACTTAAATTTAATTTTTTGGACAGTTGAAATATGTAGCCTGCAGCTAGTGCGATGAAAGTGAATGGGATATCGGGGTAATGGAGCATGATGCTTCAGACACACCCTCCTGCCATCTCTGTATGCTCTCATCAATTAAATCTCACGCAACTGAGATACTCGATTTATGTCTACAAGTTACTACCATACTACTGTTTCCACACAAAAAACAAATGATGTACGATCTTGTCAAAGGAAACGTAATTATCTTATCCTATATTCATTTATTATGAGTAAACTTACGAACTTTCGACGATTACTGTTTTGGAAACATAGGCTATATAGACCAATTCTAACATGAGATCGGAACAGATCAGCAATTCTAATCCTTGATGCTGATGATGGAAACATATACTACTCAATTCTCCTATAAGTTACAATTCTCTCCCCATGACCAGCATCATGGGCTAGTGATTAGCGTTTCTGACTACAGTCCATGAGGTCCCGGGTTCGATTCTTCGTGAGGCCATAGGGATTTTTCTTCTTCTTCGCTGATTAGGCTTTTTGCTAGCCTGTTCCGGCTCCAAATTGCTGCTCTTTCCATCTTTTCTTTGGTCTCCCCAGACTTCTTCTTCCTTTTGGTGAATAGTCGTATGCTGCTTTCGGTATTCTGTTCTCAGTCATCCTTGCTAAGTGTTCTTTCCTGTTTGTTCTATATTTCACTATTGTTGTGTTTAATTCCTCTACTTTTAGTTGCTGTCTTATTTCTATGTTGTGTTTTTTGTCTGTTCTTTGTTATCCTGCTATTAGCCTGAGAAATTTCATTTCAGCAGCTTGGATTCTAGCAGATTGTTGTGTTGTCAATGTCCATGTTTCGGATCCGTAAGTAATAATAGGAATTGCCATTGTCTTGTATAATTTCATTATAGATTTTTCTTTAAAGGGAATTATTCCTGTAGTTGTCCATGGTCTGGAATGTAGGTTAAGTTTAAGTTAAGAACTCTCCTGACGCTTCATTATCATTTATCACCCATCGGGGTAAAGTAACTTCGCCTTCCACGTGTCCCAACCTTAGAAATGGATCACAATTCTGCCAATGCCAGAACTCAAGCAAAATTCCGCATTATAGAAAAAAACTAAAACGTGTTAACAATCTTAGATTATAAAGCACCTTATATGTATTTTACGTTGGCTTAATTGTAGTTCCGCTGCCGTTGAAGAGTTAAGTATAGTATGTGCGAGCGACTTCTACGGTAACGCTAGAAAAACAGTCTGTTTCGTTAGCGTTAAAAAGTCTCTTACGCGTGTCCTGAAATTAAAGTATGCAGTTTCGGTTTCCGCTCACTAACTACACTTTCGTCCACATCCTTTGATTCCCCGCAAATTTAATTCCATTATGTTGTCTTTTAAAACTGTCCAGCCAACCTGAAGATGCCTTGAAATCGTTATTCCCTATGGATTTAGCAACAGCTAGAGGTTGACTTTGGAGCATCGGTCCGGAAATTTGGAGATTTATCTTCAATCACATTCAATTTTATGTTTAAAGACAATTATACATACATTTTAGCCATTTTTATTCCGTGAATTCAGAACGCTACCTGTGAAAGATCGGTCTCAGAACATAAACTAATATTTAGGATTTTACAGTGCAATGGTTATTTGCAAGACAGGTATTTGCATTTCGCATAACGGGTGTGCAATGAGGCCGAAAGAAAATTTCAGGTACCGGCAGAATCTCTAATTCACCCGCCGTGGCGGCAGGAATCATTCCTTATTGTTTTTATCATTTCTGGCGTAACGGAAATTAATTGAAGTGGAGACTAATTTATTTCTCAGTGTGTTTCCGCTTTATAAAAACTTTTTTTTATGAATTGTGTATAAATATCCTTCCGTTTCCGCGTTGGACAGATTCCGTTTTATGCAAAATAAATACACGTAAAATTACTAGTATTTAGACGGGACCAATAAATTTGTTCACATTGGACAGATTTCCGCATTATTCACGTTCCGAATTAAAGAAGTTTTACTGTATTTGAAATTTGCTGGACACCTGACCTTAGAAGTAGGTTATGCCAGGAGAGAACGTCAGAAATGTTGAAATGACAACCTGAGGCATTGAATAAAAAATAATTTTTTTGATGTGTGTCCACCATGACTGACATAGTGAATTGTAAAATGGAATCGACTAACATGGAACTTAGACAAATGAAGTGTAAATGAATAGCAATGTATTAGCATATGCTTATAATGTATTATATTAGCATTTAGGGCTGGTATTAACAGCTTTGAAGAGCACGTTCTGCTAATCCGTGACAGGCGTGAATTACTACACAACAATAGAAAGGCTTGTAGTGGTCGCCAGTGTATGCGGGTAAGTTCTTTTTTATCTCGTTTGACAGAGAATACTGTAAAAGTCGGATTATAGTCCATAAAATTCATCACTCCCCACATTTATCCGTAAGGGGCAGTTTCACAGATAACTTCCTGCGCAGATAGCACAGAATTATAGCCCTTAATGAAGCCGGAGATACAGCATGTCGTGGTTTCGGATCGTTATAGTTAAGGATTACACTGCCAACATGATTTTTGTCTCATGAGTACCAATAGTTGTACTTAATGCACAGTTTTTTTATCGTGTTTTCAAATATGTATTCGGAATTTTTCCATCACCCACAGTTTTTTTATTTCAATTTCAGTTAATGGATTTAAATAATTATTTTTTTAATAAACCTAGATTTCTTGTCGGAAAATCTTGGCGCAGTGAGCGATGAGCACGGAGAACACTTTCATCAGGAGATTTCAGCTATGGAAAAGAGATATCAAGGCAAATGGAATCCTAATATGCTGGCCGATTATTGTTGGACCATCAAGAAGGATGCTCCAGAGGCGAAATATAGCAGAAAATCGTCAATTCTTACTTTCTAGGTGAGTCCGAATGTTCGAATATTGTGAAGTTACGAATGTAGAGAAAATATTAAAGTATTTGAAATTATAAATTCCTGTCTCTCGGAAACCTTACGTGATGGAGAAAAACCGATATCATATTTGAATTCAGGAGAAAAAATACAATCAGACTCACATGTTTTTCTTTCTGAGACAAAAAAAAAGTTTTTTTGCTCAGTGTTATTTTTAATTACACTCTATATTAGTTTTTATCCAGCTCATTTATGGTATCGTTATCGTTGATTGATTACCAGCAGCGTGTGGTGTGAAGAAAGTGAAATTCTGTACTTAATAACTCGTTCAATAATAATAATAATAATAATAATAATAATAATAATAAGGAAATAAAAATATATACAGACATTCATAGTGATATTAGAAAACGAAGGTTAAAATGTTATGGCCATATTAAATGAACGAACTCAAATAGGCTTACAAAACAGATAATGGAATTCTACGAAAACAGAAGTAAAGCTCCAGTGGATACTATGAAGTGGATTGATGAAGTCAAAAAGGACTTAAAACTGGCAGGAATTACTAAAGAAGATATCCCAAACAGAGATATATTTAGAATTAAGGTGAATAAGTGGCAAGTTGACCAAGAGGACAAACCGAAGAAAAAAACTGGAACAACTTGGACAGATGATAGAAAACAAGCTCATAGCAAAAGAATGAAAGAAATTTGGGCTCAAAGGAAACGTCTCTAAGTACTTTGCGTAGTCCTACATGGGCTCATCCGCAATAAAAATAAAGTAATAATAATAATAATAATAATAATAAAATAACTCACTGGCTCTATCGAACCCGTAGATTCAAAGCCGCGCGTACATAAGCTCTCCATACATCCCCATCCTGAGATGTTTTCCAATCATCCCCACTATGATCTACTTTCCTCAAATCATGATTAATTTTATTCTCACATCTCATTCTTGGTCTACCAACTGGGCGTTTTCCCTCTGGTTTTCCTACAAACTGCTTCCATGCATCTGTTTCATTCCCCATTCATGTCACATGTCCTGCCTCTCGCAGTCTATGAGACTTAACTGATCTTAATATGTCTGGCTTCCTATAAAGACCATGTAGCTCACTGTTATGAGCTTCTCTCCATTAACGTCCATTCATCTCTCTTTGGCCCAAACATTTTCCTAAGAACTTTATTCTCAAATACTCATAATCTTCTTTCCTACCTTGAAGTAAAAATAAATTTTTCACATTCAGATAATATAACGGGGAGGATAACAGTTCTATATATTTTCACTTTAACGTTTTTTGTAACGAGTTGGGATAACAAGAGTCCCTGCAGCGAATAATAATAATAATAATAATAATAATAATAATAATAATAATAATAATAATAATAAAAGGACTTAAAATTGGCAGGAATTACTAAAGAAGATATCCCAAACAGAGATATATTTAGAATTAAGGTGAATAAGTAGCAAGTTGACCAAGAGGACAAACCGAAGAAAAAAACTGGAACAACTTGGACAGATGATAGAAAACAAGCTCATAGCAAAAGAATGAAAGAAATTTGGGCTCAAAGGAAACGCCTCTAAGCACTTTGCGTAGTCCTACATGGGCTTATCCGCAATCAAAAAAAAAATATATATATATTTTTTTTTGCAAATGCCCCAGGTTGTCTTTCGACATTCTGGTGTTCTCTCCTGTCATGGCTTACTTGTAACCCACTTCTGAGGTTAGGGCGCCTGGAAGGCAGGGTTACGTTGCCGCGATGATATGACGGGCGATGATGATGATAGTGGTGCGCCAGGTGAGTCCCTAATCCTAAGCTTAATCTAAGATGAATATGAATGATGATGATGGCCATATGATGTTGGGGGACCGTTTGAGCCTTCAAGTTTTCCTGACATTTGTCTTACAGGTGAGGAAAAACCCCGATAAAAACCTCATCCACAAAAACTGTCCCGACCGGGGATCGAACCCGGGCCCGCTGCGTGACAAGGCAGCACGCTACCTCGAGACCACAGCGGTGGACGATAATAATAATAATAATAATAATATAATATGATAATAATGATAATAATAATAATAATAATAATAATAATTTTATTTTCTTCTCCCATATAATAAAATGTTGCTAAATTAAAATCCCCACATATTGCATAATAAAATAAACGAAGCGAATAACATACAGTTAGCTCCATAGAAAAATAAAAAAACCAAAAACCTTTAAAAATGCTTTATATAGTCAAAAGGCCTTGTCTTCAACTCAACCAGCGAACAATAAAATCATACAAATATTATATACTTATTACAATTTTAAAATACAAGATGTCCCATTCAAACCTCCCACATTTTAATTAATCATAACTAACAAACTGTGCGGAGTTATGAAATGAGGCCGGTATTAAACGAAACAGAAACTCAAAGAATTTTCATTGCAATACATTAAAATACCTCTATATGTGCACATTTCTTCAATCTTTTCTTCTGAAACGCGTGTTCGAGAATCTCCTGATTCTTTTTAAACGCTTCCAGTCGCCAGAAACTTCTCAAGCCAGCCTTAATGGTCTTCCCATCGGATGCATTTCCTCCATATTCTGTCCGGTAATTTCTTTGCGCTGTAATTATTGACTTCGTCTCTGCATGCCAGAAAACAGATTGTGCTCGCCATTTTGTTTCATGTCATTATTGTCCAACATGCGACAGATGAATTAACTGCAACAATACAAACAAAAACAAAATTCTTCGAGTTTCTCTTTTTTTTAATACCAACCTCATTTCACAATTCCGCATATTTTGAGAGTTATGATTAATTAAAATGTGGGAGGTTTGAATGGCACACGGTCATCATCTGCATTCATGGATTAGGTATGTTGACCCGTTCCGACTTCAGCCCATCTCTTTCTAGGTCTGCCCACATCTCGGGTGCCTTTAGGTTTGTATTTTGTTATTTGTTTTGGATACCTATCTCCATTCATTCTGTCTATGCGTTGCTTCCATTTTTTGTCTATATGTATCTATTTTATCAGTTATTGCAAATATTTCAAGTTCCTGTCTTATTTCTGTGTTCTTGATTCTGTCTTCCTTAGTGCACCCTTTAACAGATCTGAAAAATTTCATTTCTGCTGCCGTTATCCTACTTAGATCTTGTTTTTTATGTATCCAGGCTTCTGAACCATAGAGCAGTACCGGTACTGCCAATGTTTTATAAAATTTCAATTGGGTCTCTCTTGTTGTTTTATTATTTAGTGATCGTTTTATCGTACCACATATTCGCTGGAATTTTGCTATTTTATTAGTTATATCATTACCATAATTAAATTAAATGTCACATCCTAGATAATTGAGATGGTTCCCTGTTCTATGATTTTGTTTCCTATTACTATTTTGGATCTGATTTGATTTTTCCCTTGGAATGCCATTACCTTAGTTTTTTCTATGGATATTTTGAGATTATATTGTTCACATATATTATGTAATTTAAAAATATTCCCTTGAAGCTCGTCTTCCGTATTTGCTATTATTACCTGGTCATCGGCATATAATAATATTTTCAAGTAGTGTGTTTTATCTAATTTTATTCCTTTATTTGTTTCGTTGTTCCATTTTTTTTATTATATCATTGATGTATAGGTTAAACAAAACTGGAGAGATACTGCATCCTTGTTTAACTCCTTGATTAGTATGAATTTTATTTTTACTTACTATTATTGAAATACATTGGGCATGTGGTCCAATAATAGCTGATACCAACAAAACATGGAATCAAAATGAAGTAAGTAAAACTGCTAGATTTATGTTTATAGGTATACACAAAACGCTGAATACAGTTGTTTTGCAGTTTTAATATATGAACATAGGTTCAACTCTGAAATAGTAGTTAAGGTAAGATGCCTTGGCGCAGAGCTACTGGACTTACGCTGGTTCTAATCCCCATGGGGAAGAATTTTTCTCATGGAATTTAAAACAGTATGGGACTGCTGCCGACCCAGCATCGTGAGGAATTTAAGTAGCTACGACAAGTAGCGATTCATGGTTGATAAAACCAGCTATAATGTCTGGGTGACCCGATATGCTGACCACATGTCATACCTACACTAGCTAGATGGTCTGCCTCTTTAACACATGTGGATGAGTGGCCAGCAGCCGTATGGTAGGCCAAGGTCCTTCTAGGCCTATCGCACTGTGGAGTAAAATTACGGTAGGGGATCCACGACTTTACTTCCATTTTTTGAAAGAAATCGTACATTTGCTGGGATATACGACCTCGGACGAGCTTGAACCCACGATCTTCGGAATCGGTGGAGAGTATAGTAACCACTAATCCAGCGGAATCGAGTTGAAAATTGCTGTTCAGCTTAATTAGTCTATTTTATGATTCACAAAAAGAAATCGATTTCATGTTTTTTTTTTTTTACCTTTCTTGTTTTACTTTTTGTTAACTTTCTTTTACTCACACATATAGACACAATAATAGGACACACACCCATTCCCAAGGTGGAGATTTAAAATCCCCTACCCAGCCGGGAATCGAACCCGGGTCGCCGGAGTGGAAGGTAGGGACGCTACCGACTACGCCACGGCGACGGACATGTTAGTGGTGTTTTTTTTTTACTTTAACAGGGATAGGTTATTAACATTGATGTTTGTAGTACACCCTTGTGTTGACGCATGCGTACCCAACGTTCTAATGAGGTGCTGTATGATCCCTCTTCAGAATGAATGCATTATTTTCTAAAATTGAAATAAATAACGACGAGGCTCTGTTATCTATTTATTTTTACGAGTAGGGTTATGAATGTAAAATAAAAAGGTTTTGAACTCGCGTCAGTATGGCGCTACTCTGGATTATGTGAAGCCATTATCTGTTTCCAGCCATCTTAATGAGTGGAACTGTTGATTACAGACTGTTTGATATGTTTTTCCTACCGCCGACATCAAAATTTAGCTCACATTTCTTTCACATTAAGAAAAAAACTAAGATTTATGTTTTCATAGCAGTGATAGTTCAAAGATTTAATTAGACATATAGTTTTCATTGTTATTCTCCCTATTGTGTTGCCTTCACCCTAATTTAATCCGTACATTTAAAACGTATATACCCTATACGCCCCAAGTGGGCACACGAGTGCTCTGTAGCGGAAGTTTATCATCGTCACCCCAATGATTAGGCTTCATAATGCATCAGCCCAACATTTTCTAGGTTTTCCGACACTACGGGTCGTATGTTAGAACATTACTCTCTCTCAAATTACTTCCAATCACTAGTGAGCTGATTCACCGTGAGCAATTGCTGAGAACGAATTAACGGCCGACTTATCGGTAATGCACGAGAGTCGACGTTTTCGTAATATTGGCAACGAATTACCCAGAATTCTCAGCGATAAAACCACTTCCGTTATTTTCGTCTGCTATAGAGGAATGCATTTATGCTTGCATCCCGCAAATAATACCGTATACAAACACGTCTGCGACCGCAATATTACGCCGATTCTCCTGTTCTTCCAGTTGAATTCTTTGGTAGACTCTATCAAATTCCTCTTCTCCGTGTATACCGAAAACATGATCGAAGTCTTCAAGGTCCGACATCTTGGATAAATGTTGGATAAAGCAGCAAAGTACATCGATTACCATCGGTTCCCGTTCGGTTCCCTTCGGGATTTTAATTTGAGTTGCTCATGTAAGGTACCTCCGCAGGTAGCTTACAAATTTAACCAATTATTATCGCATGAACAGATTTCTGAGTAAGCAAAATCGTATTAGCATACAACTTGCTCAGCAGAGAAGGCATTTTACTGTCTAATGCGCCCAAACATGCGACCCTACGTCTTCCTCTTGCTTGATAATTACTTTCAAGTAATAGATCACATTCCACGAATTGTCATGGCTACATCTAAAAGAGAGAAGAAAATCGCACTGTCTAATTCTCTTATTTAAGATCTTACGTACCTCGATTCCCAATTATTTATCATCTCATTTCCATTACCTATCCTCCAATCATAATTTAAACACACGCTCACAACATAGGCTCTCGCTTAATATACCGCAACATAGGACATCACATCACTCCATTTCATTTACTACCTTCGCTTCTCGCAACTGAAATTCCCTACCACAAGAAAGAAGGGGTTGCCGGACATTGACATCTTTTAAAAGAAATCTAAATTTATATTTGCTCTAACCTCAACTTCATCATTACCCAGTGTAAGGTACATATATTAATTGGATTTTCTCATATAATTTATCATATTTATACTATTATTGTAATTATTTTATTATTATTATTATTATCATCATTATTGTAAGTATTAGTATTGTTATTATCGTATAAAATGTTGTTTGTACATGAAATTTACATTACTACATTTAATATAGGTATCTTTAACTCTTTATAATTAGTATAGTGTATATCTATATTGTCAAATATTTTTTTGTAATTGTGCTGGTTGAGTGGAAGAGAAGGCCTTATGGCCTTAACTCTGCCAGGATAAATAAAACATTATATTATTATTATTATTATTATTATTATTATTATTATTATTATTATTAACTCTTTTTAACATTTATTTCGACATGATAAGATCATGGAAGCAAATGACGACTGGGGGAATTAACTTAGGAAATATAGTAATAAAAACAGTAGCCTTTGCAGATGAGCAGATTTTAGTAGAAAAAACAGAGGACGAACTACAAAGAATGCTATATAAACTAAATGAAATATCAAAAAAATACAACATGGAAATATCCTCACAAAAATAAAAAACAATGGCCTTCAAGGGCACTAATCCAGTTCGGACAAAGATAATATTAGAAAATAAACCAATAGAACAAGTGGTAAGATATAACTTCCTAGGTTGCAAAATATCATACACAGCGGAAACAGATATAAATAACAAACTAAATAAGTTTAATTATATAACAGGAACACTAAAAAGAACTTTGAAAAATAAAGCCAGGAAAGGCTCTATAATGAAATTATACAAGACAATGGCAGTGCCTATTATTACTTATGGATCCGAAACATGGACAGTGACAACACAACAATCTGCCAGAATACAAGCTGCTGAAATGAGATTCCTCAGACCAATAGCAGGATATCAAAGAACAGACAAAAAACACAACACAGAAATAAGACATCAACTAAAAGTAGAGGAATTAAACACAACAATAGAGATATACAGAACAAACTGGAAAGAACACTTGACAAGGATGACTGAGAATAGAATACCCAAAGCAACATTACAACTATTCACCACGAGGAAGAAGAAGTTTGGGAAGACCAAGGAAAAGATGGAGAGAGCAGCAATTTGGAGCCGGAACAGGCTAATAAATAAGCCTAAACTGTGAAGATTATTATTATTATTATTATTATTATTATTATTATTATTATTATTATTATTATATATCCTTACTCATTCTATTCATGTGATCAATCCACTTTTGCCTATAATTCGTGATTTTATCCTAAAAGCTGCACTTTTAATTATTCACATATCCTCATGGAGTAAGGGGGAGTTTCTTAACCAAGCTATCTTACTTAAGCTCATTTACCTACATATGTCAACGAGTGGAATGTGGTTAGCACATTGCCTCAATGATACATATAATAGGCATCTAAGATATTAATTGGATGGACGAAGTTCGATTAAATTTTGCACAGAGGTATTTTTATTCAGGCTTGAGGTTCTTTTACGAGCCTGAAAATCTTCAGACTTGGGACCTACGGCTTAAACTGCCTTCCCGATGATTTGTCCCTTGGATTTTTCCACATCAATAGAATGGATAACAATATAATTCCGAAACAGATTCTTCATTACAAACCACTATTGTATAGCTGGCTTAACTTGGCAGAGAGAGACATGGAGATACAAGGGTAGATCGTTTTCACTTTAGTCCAGATACAAAAGAAAGAACCCACCCTGTTGTCAGTTTTCCTCTTCCCCGTTTTCTCCTATTAACATCTGGTGAAGAAATTCCGACAACACTGGTGCGAATGAGAGAGGTGAGTACAATTGTCTCATTGTACAAATTTCTCTTAAAGTTAAACCAGAGAGACTGTAGGACGTAGAAATGTTGGAAGACCCAGTAGAATTGGACAGACCAATTCTAGCATAGACCTTAATGTCTAATCCTTGATGATGATTATGATATTGATGATGGTTGATAATATGAGAGAATTTGATGCGCCTCGCCGGCTAGTCAGATGTTTAAAATGCATGTTCATATCTTCCAAAATGACATGAAAATGCAATTTATATGTAATTGAATTTGGTTCATTACAGCCGTGTAATAGGTAAGCGTTTGTAACATGGCCATATCATTTAATTTGACGTGCATTACCTCTTGTCCACTCTGTATGCAAATTGAACAGTAGCTATTTCATTATCAGAACACCATCTCATAATGGCCTCTAGTTAAAGTTTTAAATAATAAAAGTTTATCTGTTTTCTTAACCCATTAATGACTATCGTTACAATAATAGTACGTTTCAAGTTGATTTTTATAGTTAGTAAAATGTAAAGTGAACCCACTTACAGGCCAAAAGGAACCCCCTTGGGTTAGGAGGAGGTTTAGCCTCCAAATTTTTCTAGACAGTCGGCACTTTTTGTCAGCCGGGTTGTCAGTCCTGCGTGATGGCCGCCTTTACCCCCAGATGAAGCGCCTGGTACTCATTTCATTTAGATGCTGAGTCGATCCCAGGGCCATTGTGCCACCAGAAGGCAGAAGGTTAAAAGTCCTCACCATCGAAACTGGAACCTCGACCTTTCGGTTTGTAGCATATTGCCTTATCTAACTACGCTACGGCGTACCCCATTTTATAGTTAGTGCACAATGTAAAATTTTCGACCAGACATTATCTGTTAACATTAATTAAATAAATAATATAGGCCTATGTGATCCAAAACAGTTAATATATATCTTGATTAACTTAACTAAACATCATGGAACGACAGGCTTGGCAGGGCCTTGATTTTACCAGAAAGCTGCAGGTTTCGCATCCACGCGTGTCCATCATAGAGGTAGATGATCATCCAGCCAGTATAGGGGTGGCATGTGGTTAGCTTATCGACCTTGGCTTTACCAGACAGTTATCCAAATGTGATAATTTGGCCTCGGATTTTAGGCAAAAACTTTTTCTGTTTCTGAATAGGTAATTTGAAGATCTGTTTACACGTTCATACATTCATATATCATATGATCAAAAAGGTAGTCCTATAGTGCGTACAAATGTCTAAATTGACATTATTCTTCTTCTTATTATTATTATTTTATTATTATTATTATTATTATTATTATTATTATTATTATTATTATTATTATTATTATCGGCCGCGGTGGACTAGTGGTTATGCTCCTAGCCTCTGGTCCCGAGGGTCGCGGGTTCAAACCCGGCCGGGGTTGATGGATTTTTTAGGACGGAAAAATCCAAGGAGCAAGTCCTCGGGGAGGGACTTTAAGCCGTGGGTCCCGAGTCTGAAGATTTTCAGGCTCGTAAAAAATCCTTAAGCCTGAATGAAAAGGCCTCTAAGCAAAATTTACCTAATTTTCCCGTCCTAGTACTACCTTGGTTTCCTAGATGTCAGTATGAGGCGGAACGCTGACCACGGGCCACTCAAATTGACATATATACGAAAACAAGTATAACTAAATTAATATGGTTCAAATTCTTCCCTGTAGGGGGAGAGCGCCTAACTCTGGCGGCACTATGGCCCTGGGGTCGACTCAGCCTCTAACTGAAATGAGTACCAGACGCTTGTTCTGGGGGTAAAGACGGTCGTCACGCAGGGCTGACAACCCGGCTGACATAAAGTGCCGATTGTCTAGAAAAAGTGGGAGCCTTAACCTCCTACTACCCCGAGGGCCTCCGGGCCTGTTGTGGGATCACTTTACTTACATTGTAAAACAGAAATATTATCTTACGGTTTTGAATGAGTGTTATGAATTACATAAATCATCTATAAGTGTCAAGATACAGTGGAAAGAACATGTAGAAAGAATGAAAGAAAGTAGATTACCAAATAAAATCTTCCATTATTTTCCAAGAGGAAGAAGAGATGTCGGACGTACTCGGAAGAGATGGTCTTAGATCTATTAGTGAAGACGGAACAGGCAACTCTTGCCTAAACCAGGAAGTGAAGAAGAAGAAGATCTATAAGTGTCTTAGAAAATATTACATATTGTTATGAATGTGTTATGAAGTTCATAACATTTTTATAATAATAATTTTGGTTCTTAAAAATCACTTCCCACATTGAGGCAGAAGCCTCATCATCATTTAAAAGTAAGTTAAAGCAGAATCGTTGTCTTTCGAATATAGGACAATCAAATAAAACATGTTTTGCAGATTGTATTGATTCTTGCCATTTAGAATTATGATCACTGCCTGGGTTAATAATAAATCTCCAAAGATAACTTCCAAATTTTCCATGGTCAGTCATAATTTCTGTTAAAATGAAATTTGGAATAAAATGTTTTGCATTTAGCCTATAGTGTACTGTAGGAAAGAAGAGCTCTTTAGTCAAAGCGCCATTTGCACTCCTTATCCAATGTTCATTCCAATCTGTGATGATATAGTGCAACAGTTCTTTTTAAAGTAGGATATTGGACACTTTGAAAAATGAACAATGAACCTCAGAAGATGCTGCGGGTTTAGCTAATTGATCAGCAAGTTTATTTCCTAAATTGACATTAGAACCTATTTTGCCTGTATTATTAAAATTCCTATATTTTATCGCTAAATCGAATAATCCATCCATAGTAATTCTGCCCGAGGGCAGGTCTTTCACTACAATCATAGTATTTTTATGTTATGCTTTGCAGCTGTACTAGGGAATTGTAGGTGTGGTAGCTTCCCGTTGCTTTCCACACCGGTGAAGGATGATGATGATAATGATAAGGATTCTGATGATGATGGCCATATGATTTCGGGGGCCGTTCGGGCCTTAAAGTTTTCCCGACATTTGTCTTACAGGTGAGGAAACACCTCGATAAAAACCTCACCCATAAAAACTGCCCCGACCGGGGATCGAACCCGGGTCCGCTGCCTGACAAGGGAGCACGCTACTTCGAGACCACAAGGTCTTCATTTCTTTCCGAGAAACTAAAATATTTACATTTTCGATTTCACTTCTTTGAAAAGTATATTCTTGAAATATTTTTTAACATAATATGCAAACAATTAACACGCCCCGGAAGCTCTTTTTGGCTTTAGAAAATTAAATAATCTAGTATTGTAAGTAGTGTGGTATGTAATATTGCATCCGGTCCCCCAGCTTTATTGTTCTAACTATGTTCGTTTAAGAATAAAGCTGCATTAAGTCCATTGTTGTTACAATTGATGCACAAGAATGGAACGGGTTTCACAGGACACCGCCTGCTCATTGTTGCCGGTTTATATTACATACCGGTAACTAAAATCTTTTAGATGTATCTTGACACAGTTACCTGTCAAGAGGTGAGTCCCATTCAGAGAAGTTCGGGCCTCTCCTTATAAATTAGTTGAGCCTTAGCCTCTCCTTTGTTAGGAGTTACTAGACAAAGTTAATTTAGTTACGCATATTTGCCCACAGATGTCATTAATGGTATGAAGTCAACATACCGATGCAATAAGACATCTAGGAGGCAACTAAGGTATTACTAGGACGGTGAGGAAAGTAAATATTATTTAGAGTATTTTTTATTCAGGCTTTAGGCATCTTTCACGAGCGTGAAAATGTTCAGACTCGGGACACACGGCTTAAAATCCCTCCCGGAGGACTTGCTCCTAAAATATCCATCGACGCCACCCGGCTTTGAACCCGCGATATTCGGGACCAGAGGTACTGAGTGTAACCAGTAGACCACCGCGGCCGAGATTATAATTTAACATAACAACTTGCAATTTTATATTCAATGCCGCGACCGGCTTCATGGGCTAGTGGTCAGCGTTACCGACTACTGTTCATGAGGTCCCGGGTTCGATTCCCCGTCAGACCAAAAGGATTTTTTTCTTAAAGGGAATTATTCTTGTGGTTGCCCATGGTCTGGAATTTGGGTTAAGTTTAGATTAAGAACTCTCCTGGCGCTTCATTATCATTTATCACCCATCATATCATTGGGGTAACGTAACTCCGCCTTCCAGGTGCCCCAACCTAAGAAATGGATTACAATTCCGCCAATGCCAGGGGAGAAAGTCAGAAATGGCATAAAAGATAACCTGGTGGCATTAGACAAAAGAAAAATGTTCAATGCCGCAAGTTGTTATTCCAACATTCTGGTTTTCTCTCCTGGCATTGGCGTTATTGTAATCCACTTCTGGGGCGTCTGGAAGGCGGAGTTACGCTGCCCCGATGGTATGATAGGTGATGATGGTAATGATGCACCTGGAGAATCCTTTATCCTAAATTTTATGTAGTCAGGTGAATATGATAATGATGACCAGATGATGTTGGGGAACCGTTTAAGCATTAAAGATTCCTGATATTTGTTTTATAGATGAGGAAAACTCCGGAAAAACTTCACCAAGGAAACTTGTCCGGATAGAGAATCGAATCTGTCCCGCTGCGTGACAAGGCAGCACGCCACCTCGATATCACTGTGGTGAACATATTATTATTATTATATGGACATACTATGTGTTATAATACTGTATTTAACACATTTTGTATGCTCGTGGCAATTTTAATTTTTAAATAATGTGTTATAATTTATATTTATATGTAATTTTATTGTAAACTTGCATTTATATATTTAACTTTAACAGGGAAAGAACACTATGAGGTTTTATTTTAAGAATTAAATTTTTTTTTTTACCTCGCCTCATATCCTTTTTTCTTCTATACTGCAGTTTCGGAGCATATCTCCATCGTCAGTATCCTCTGGTCGACCGGTGTTATGTCGTTTCTTGGCGGTTTACTTCTTACTTCTATCGGTGGACCGATGAACCTCTGGATCAGGTCAAAATTTGCGGGAGTTTCGAAATTCATGAGTTTATCTTTCTTGTTTTTTGGATGTGGATTTTTTCCCAGACTGGGGGGGGGAAAAAAACAAACAAACAAACAAGAAAGATAAACTCATGAATTTCGAAACTCCCGCAAATTTTGACCTAGTCCAGAGGTTCATCGGTCCACCGATAGAAGTAAGAAGAAAACCGCCAAAAATCGACATAACACCGGTCGACCAGAGGCTACTGACGATGGAGATAAGCTCCGAAACTGCAGTATAGAAGAAAAAGGATATGAGGTGAGGTAATAATAACATTAATTTAATTCTTGCATTTATATATTTTTCTGTCTGAGTGGAAGAGATGAACTATGGCCTTAACTCTGCCAAAACAAATAAAAATATTATTATTATTATTATTATTATTATTATTATTATTATTATTATGATCTTGAAGAAGATTTTCGGGCTGTAGGCCGTGGTCGTGAGGCTTGTAGTTCCCCGACGTTTTGCCAGAGACTGCGTCTGGCGAAACGTCGGGGAACTACAAGCCTCACGACCACGGCCTACAGCCCGAAAATCTTCTTCAAGATCATCATAGCAACTCCGGCCGTGAAAGTCTACGTGAATACATTATTATTATTATTATTATTATTATTAATTATTATTATTATTAATTATTATTATTATATTATTATTATTAAAAACTTATAATTTATGTTAACAAAACTAAGTAAATAACTTTCTGTGGGGAAACATCCAATTAGAGGCAAAATTGTTCAGAATAATATTGCATTATAGTAAGTTCATGTATTCAGTCACTCAAGACATCACATAAGCTGTAATTTAAATTTTTAATTAAATATAATTTTTCAGCATTTCAAAATACATGTGACACAATTTTAAGAACTTTGAAAACTAGACACTCTGCTAAGATTTTACGGATTAATGGCAGCACCTTCTGTGTTGTAGGGAAATGAAACAAGGACGTTAACTAAAAAGGGCTGCCTACGAATACAAGCTGCTGGAATGAAATTCTATAGAGCAGTGCCTGGTTATAAATTAATGGATAAGATAAGAATGACGAAATAAAGAAAGAATTAAATATATTTAACTTGAATGAAAAAAAAATGAATGTAAGACAAAATGGACAGACCATTAAAATCGCCAAATCAATAGATAATGTAGCAAAAGATGCACTGATAAACAAAGCCAAACGAAAGAGGAGTCAAGGTCGATCATTGAAATGATGGATGGATCAGAAGACATTGTATTTTGGCGCCAGAACAGGAATGTGTCACTAACCTCTGAAATAGAAAATGAACGGTAAGTGCAACCGGTGTATCCCGCTGTACAGTATAAAAGATAATTAACAAAAAGAAAATGGTATCCAGTGCATCTGAAAATAAATTATCAACTCCTCCCAAAAAGAAACCTGACAAAACACCGATTAATAGTGTAAGAAATGAGTATAGACAAGAATAAATAGAGATTCCCCAATTGGGGAGATGCCGAAAAAATAAGTATATTTTATTGTATTTACATTTTTCTTTAGGCTTCGTCAAATATATCGTAGAATATGTTTCACAGATAAATTGGTGCCATCTAACGATAAGAACTTCGAAAAATTCTTGGGAAAAAAAAAATGTTTCCCCATTACTTATGAATTATATGTAGTGTTTTAAGAAGCGTTAGAAAACGTTCAAAATAGTAGGAAATGTTATAGCAATGCGATACTGTAAAAATAAAATTATACAAAAAAAAACAAATAACTTAATGGGCTACGAAAAAACTAAATATGAAATAATAATAAAAAAAACACAAGGAGAATCTTTAAACCTAAATTTATCCTAAATTCCAGACCATGATTGACAAATCCTTTAATAAAAAATCATCTGTAGCCTGATCGGGAATCGAACCTGGGATCTCACGGACTGTAGTCGTAAGTTCTGACTACAAGGCTAATTGATATTTTACCACAAAAATATTATCTTTATGTTTAATACATTTTATATCAGTATATATATTATATATTAATGATGTAAGAAAAGTTTTGTTAAAAAATATTATGAAGTATTTTGACTACATTCAGTTTACGCATTGTCTCTCAGCAAATATTATAGAAAATACTCTTTTGTGAAACAGTGTTCAATTTAAAAATATTATTAATCGAGATTCGGTGTAACAAAGGACATTTTATAATGCTTTATTTTCCTACCAAGAGTCTTATTAATATTATTTTAGTATTGTGTACCCATCAAACAGTCGTTAAAGTGTTGCATTTTGCGTTAAAATTTAAGGAATCGTTCATCAATAACAAGAGAAAATGGCGGAATCTATAATCAGCTGATTATTTTCTCTTGTTACGAATCGTATTAAAAGTTACATATCTGTGGATTATGTTAGTAAGAGGATAAAACGATCCCCATTTGTTATGAAGTTCAAGATTCGAACAGCAGATGACACTAAACGCTCCTTTGCGCTTGATTTTGGTCGCAGTTTATTATAGTAATAGCAAGAAGCGCGCACAAATGTGCATTAGATGTGGTCTCTGCTGTTGCCAGCAACGATTATGGTACCTTGCACATAGTCTATCACAGAGCTTACACACGCAGTCCATTGACGAATCATGTTTATTATAGTTGTATAGATGGGGGAGCGATCGCTTATATTAAACAAAATGTTATTTTATTAAATTATACTAATAGAATATAAGCAGTTTGTTAATTATCTGTTTTTAATTATCTAATTGACTTTGTATTAATAATATTAATCGAAACGCTTACATTTGATACCATAGCACTTGACAATAGAATTTTTTTAACATTAGTACATACTATTGATATCACGCCCCCATGTTTATACTTAATAATCCTTCCTTCTCCCCGTCAGATTGAATTGAAACAATGACTTAATTATTTTAATTTTTGGATTGGATTTGACTCTCGTGGGTTTAAATCCAAATATCAGTTATATTAAATAATATAATTAATTAAGACAGTCTTACTAGTAGAATGTAGAAAGTTTATTTATGTTTTTTTTCAATATCTAAGTAATTGATGTTCGTCAAACATTTTGATTTGATACCATAGCATTAAAGAAAAGAGACATGTCAACATATGTGCGAACTATTGATGTGTCCGCCCTCCCCCTTTTATACATAGTAATCCTTCCTTCATTCTGGTCATAGTGAAATAGTGCACACTCTATATCAAATAATGACTTAATCATTTTAATTTTTTGATTGGATTTGACCTCCGTGGGTTTAAATTCAAATATCAGTTATATTAAATAATATAATTAATTAAGACAGTCTTACTAATAGAATGTAGAAAATTTATTTATGTTTTTTTTAATATCTAAGTAATTGATGTTCGTCAAACATTTTGATTTGATACCATAGCATTAAAGAAAAGAAACATGTCAACATATGTGCGAACTATTGATGTGTCCGCCCCCCCCCTTTTATACATAGTAATCCTTCCTTCATTCTGGTCATAGTGAAATAGTGCACACTCTATATCAAATAATGACTTAATCATTTTAATTTTTTGATTGGATTTGACCTCCGTGGGTTTAAATTCAAATATCAGTTATATTAAATAATATAATTAATTAAGACAGTCTTACTAATAGAATGTAGAAAATTTTTTATTTTTTTTTAATATCTAAGGTAATTGATGTTCGTCAAACATTTTGATTTGATACCATAGCATTAAAGAAAAGAAACATGTCAACATATGTGCGAACTATTGATGTGTCCGCCCCCCCCCCTTTATACATAGTAATCCTTCCTTCATTCTGGTCATAGTGAAATAGTGCACACTCTATATCAAATAATGACTTAATCATTTTAATTTTTTGATTGGATTTGACCTCCGTGGGTTTAAATTCAAATATCAGTTATATTAAATAATATAATTAATTAAGACAGTCTTACTAATAGAATGTAGAAAATTTATTTATGTTTTTTTTTAATATCTAAGTAATTGATGTTCGTCAAACATTTTGATTTGATACCATAGCATTAAAGAAAAGAAACATGTCAACATATGTGGCGAACTATTGATGTGTCCGCCCCCCCCCCTTTTATACATAGTAATCCTTCCTTCATTTCTGGTCATAGTGAAATAGTGCACACTCTATATCAAATAATGACTTAATAATTTTAATTTTTGATTGGATTTGACCCCCGTGGGGTTTAAATCCAAATATCAGTTATATTAAATAATATATAATTAATTAAGACAGTCTTACTAGTAGAATGTAGAAATTTTATTTATGTTTTTTTAATATCTAAGTAATTGATGTTCGTCAAAATTTTGATTTGATACCATAGTATTAAAGAAAAGAAACATGTCAACATATGTGCGAACTATTGATGTGTCCGCCCCCCACTTTTATACATAGTAATCCTTCCTTCATTCTGGTCATAGTGGGATAGTGCACACTCTATATCAAATAATGACTAATAATTTAATATTTTTGATTGGATGTGACCTCCGTGGGTTTAAATTCGAATATCAGTTATATTAAATAAATATAATTAATTAAGACGTCTTACTAGTAGAATGTAGAAAATTTATTTATGTTTTTTTAATATCTAAGTAATGATGTTCGTCAAACATTTTGATTTGATACCATACATTAAAGAAGAAGAAACATGTCACACTATGTGCGAACTATTGATGTGTCCGCCCCCCCTTTTATCATAGTAATCCTTCTTCATTCTGGTCATAGTGGAATAGTGCACACTCCTATATCAAAATAATGACTTAATCATTTTAATTTTTTGATTGGATTTGACCCCTCCGTGGGTTTAAATTCGAATATCAGTTATATTAAATAATATAATTAATTAAGACAGTCTTACTAATAGAATGTAGAAAATTTATTTATGTTTTTTTTTAATATCTAAGTAATTGATGTTCGTCAAACATTTTGATTTGATACCATAGCATTAAAGAAAAGAAACATGTCAACATATGTGCGAACTATTGATGTGTCCGCCCTCCCCCTTTTATACATAGTAATCCTTCCTTCATTCTGGTCATAGTGGAATAGTGCACACTCTATATACATTTTTGAATTGGATTTTGCCGAATGAATTAAAATCCATATATCATTTGCATTAAACAGTATGCAGAAGCCTTGCGAGATTTAGGATACACAGTTTATGAGGAAGTATATGGTGTGGCCACTAATGGGAGTAACAGACGAATAGATATTATTGCATTTAGACCATCCTCTAAAATTGGTATGATATTAAATCCCACAATTCGTTTTTAAACTCATAGTGGCCAACCTGAGGAAGTTGACTCTGAAAAGAAAGCCATATATATATGAGCCAACAATTGACTATTACAAAGATAAATACCAAATAGATAGTATAACTGTCACAGGATTGATGATCGGGGCAAGAGGTACTATACCAGGATTCTTAGCCAAATTTTGGAATTCCTTAAATTTGGACAGGGTGTATCTTTCTAGAATTGCTATCGCTGCCATTAGAGGAACAATTTAAATTTTAAGAAACCATATTTACAAAATTACTTTATAGTATGTATATTTCAATTAGGCCTACAAGTTGAATTTTTATAAAATAATTTTACAAAATGTATTTCATCAATTACAAAAATTAATTGTCTGTATCACTTTGTCCTTGAGGCAATCCTCTAATGAGGAAAGTTTTATATGATAATAAAATATTTATGAAAATGGTACAAATAGAACGTAGGAAATTTGTTATTTTTCTTTTTTTTTATATCTAATTAACTTAATATTATTTTACCTTCCTGGGTTTAAAATCCATGTATCACTTATATTAAACAGTATAGTTATTTATAAAAATGATACTAACAGAATGTAGGAAATTTGTTATTTATATATTTTTTTAAATATATAATTAATTTTTTATTAATAATATTAGCGCAACGCTTGCATTTGATACCGTAGCATTTGATAATAGAAACTTTTCAACATTAGTACAAACTTGGCATCAGGCCCCTACTTTTAATAACACTTCCTTCTTTCCAGTTATCTTGAATTCATAATGATCTAATCATTTTAATTTTTGAATTGGATTATACCTGCTGGGTTTAAAATCCATATACCAGTTATATTAAACAGTATAGTTATTTATGAAAATGATACTAGTAGAACGTAGGAAATTTGTTATTTATATGTTTTTTAAATATCTAATTAACTTAATATTATTTTGCCTCATGGGATTAAAATCCATATATCATTTGCATTACACAGTATAGTTATTTGTGAAAATGGTACAAATAGAACGTAGGAAATTTGTTATTTTTTTTAAACATCTAATTTACTAAAATTTATTTCGTCTTCCTGCATTTAAAATCCATGTATATCTTATATTAAACAGTATAGTTATTTATGAAAATGATACTAACAGAATGTAGGAAATTTATTTTTCTTTTTTCTTTCAAATATCTAATTAACTTAATATTAATTTTTCCTTCCTGGGTTTAAAATGCATGTATCACATTAAAAAGTAAACTTACTTACTTGCTTACTGACTGGCACTATCGAACCCGTAGGTTCATGGCCGTGCGGACATAAGCTCTCCCATTAAAAAGCATAGTTATTTATAAAAATGATAACTAATACAATGAAGAAATTTGTTATTTATGTTTTTTTAAATATCCAGTTAACTTGATACTATAGCATTAAACGAGAGAAACTTGTCAACATATGTGCCAACTATTGGCATATCCGCCCCCCCCCATTATACATAATAATCCTTCCTTCGTTCTGGTCATAAGTGAAATAGACAGTGCAAAATATATACACATTTTTTTAATTGGATTTTGCCTAATGGATTAAAATTCATATATCAATTTGTATTAATCAGTATAGTTATTTAGAAAATGGTAAAATAGAACGTAGGAAATTTGTTATTTTTCTTTTTTTTTTTTTAATATATAATTAACTAAATATTATTTTACCTTCCTGGGTTTAAAATCCATGTACCACTTACATTAAACAGTATAGTTATTTATAAAAATGATACTAATAGAATGTAGGAAATTTGTTATTTATGTTTTTTTAAATATCTAGTTAACTTTTTATTAATAATATTAGCGCAACGCTTGCATTTGATACCATAGCATTTGATAATAGTAACTTTTCAACATTAGTATAAACTATTGGCATCACGCCCCTACTTTTATACTTAATAATCCTTCCTTCTTTCTCGCTATCTTAAATTCAAATTATGACTTAATCATTTCAATTTTTTAATTGGATTTGGCCCCCTTAGTTTTAAATCCATATATCAGTAATATGAGATAGTATAATTAATTAAGAAAATCTTCCTAGTAGAACGTAGGAAATTTGTCATATATAATATATATATATATATATATATATATATATATATATATAATTTTTTAAATATCTAATTAACTTAATATTAGTTTGCCTTCTTGGGTTTAAAATCCATGTACCACTTACATTAAACAGTATAGTTATTTATAAAAATGATACTAATAGAATGTAGGAAATTTGTTATTTATGTTTTTTTAAATATCTAGTTAACTTGTTATTAATAATATTAGCGCAACGCTTGCATTTGATACCATAGCATTTGATAATAGTAACTTTTCAACATTAGTATAAACTATTGGCATATCAGCCCCTACTTTTATACTTAATAATCCTTCCTTCTTCTCGCTATCTTGAATTCCAAATTAAAACTTAATCATTTCAATTTTTTAATTGGATTTGGCCCCCATAGTTTTAAATCCATAATCAGTATATATGAGATAGTAAATTAATTAAGAAAATCTTCCTAGTAGAAACGTAGGAAATTTGTCATTTATATGTTTTTTTAAATATCTAATTAAACTTAATATTATTTTGCCTTCATGGGTTTTAATCCATGTACCACTTACATTAAAAAGTATAGTATTTATAAAAATGATACTAATAGAATGTAGGAAATTTGTTATTATATGTTTCTTTAAATATCTAGTTAACTTTTTATTAATAATATTAGCGCAACGCGTGCATTTGATACCATAGCATTTGATAATAGTAACTTTTCAACATTAGTATAAAATATTGGCATCACGCCCCTACTTTTATACTTAATAAGCCTTCCTTCTTTCTCGCTATCTTGAATTCAAATATAACTTAATCATTTCATTTTTTTAATTGGATTTGGCCTCCAATAGTTTTAAATCCATATATCAGTTATATGAGATAGTATAATTAATAAGAAAATCTTCCTAGTAGAACGTAGGAAATTGTCATTTATGTTTTTTTTAAATATCTAATTAACTTAATATTATTTTGCCTTCATGGTTTAAATCCATGTACCACTTACATTAAAAAGTATAGTTATTTATAAAAAATGATACTAATAGAATGTAGGAAATTTGTTATTTATATGTTTTTTTAAATATCTAGTTAACTTGTTATTAATAATATTAGCGCAACGCTTGCATTTGATACCATAGCATTTGATAATAGTAACTTTTCAACATTAGTATAAACTATTGGCATCACGCCCCTACTTTTATACTTAATAATCCTTCCTTCTTTCTCGCTATCTTGAATTCAAATTATAACTTAATCATTTCATTTTTTTAATTGGATTTGGCCTCCATAGTTTTAAATCCATATATCAGTTATATGAGATAGTATAATTAATTAAGAAAATCTTCCTAGTAGAACGTAGGAAATTTGTCATTTATGTTTTTTTTAAATATCTAATTAACTTAATATTATTTTGCCTTCATGGGTTTAAATCCATGTACCACTTACATTAAAAAGTATAGTTATTTATAAAAATGATACTAATAGAATGTAGGAAATTTGTTATTTATATGTTTCTTTAAATATCTAGTTAACTTTTTATTAATAATATTAGCGCAACGCTTGCATTTGATACCATAGCATTTGATAATAGTAACTTTTCAACATTAGTATAAACTATTGGCATCACGCCCCTACTTTTATACTTAATAATCCTTCCTTCTTTCTCGCTATCTTGAATTCAAATTATAACTTAATCATTTCATTTTTTTAATTGGATTTGGCCTCCATAGTTTTAAATCCATATATCAGTTATATGAGATAGTATAATTAATTAAGAAAATCTTCCTAGTAGAACGTAGGAATTTGTCATTTATGTTTTTTTAAATATCTAATTAACTTAATATTATTTTGCCTTCATGGGTTTAAATCCATGTACCACTTACATTAAAAAGTATAGTTATTTATAAAAATGATACTAATAGAATGTAGGAAATTTGTTATTTATATGTTTCTTTAAATATCTAGTTAACTTTTTATTAATAATATTAGCGCAACGCTTGCATTTGATACCATAGCATTTGATAATAGTAACTTTTCAACATTAGTATAAACTATTGGCATCACGCCCCTACTTTTATACTTAATAATCCTTCCTTCTTTCTCGCTATCTTGAATTCAAATTATAACTTAATCATTTCATTTTTTTAATTGGATTTGGCCTCCATAGTTTTAAATCCATATATCAGTTATATGAGATAGTATAATTAATTAAGAAAATCTTCCTAGTAGAACGTAGGAAATTTGTCATTTATGTTTTTTTTAATATCTAATTAACTTAATATTATTTTGCCTTCATGGGTTTAAATTCATGGACTACTTACATTAAACAGTATAGTTATTTATGAAAATGATACTTATAGAATGTAGGAATACACACGCAGTCCATTGACGAATCATGTTTATTATAGTTATATAGATGGGGGAGCGATCGCCTATATTGAATAAAATATTATTTTATTAAATTATAGTAATACGATATAAGCAATTTGTTATTTATCTGTTTTTTAATTATCTAATTAACTTTGTATTAATAATATTGAGCGAAGCGCTTGTATTTGATACCATAGTATTTAATAATATAAACTTTTCAACA
The DNA here is from genome assembly GCA_030220185.1 of Diploptera punctata. Lineage (NCBI taxonomy): Eukaryota > Metazoa > Arthropoda > Insecta > Blattodea > Blaberidae > Diploptera > Diploptera punctata. Next base: position 2,361,396 of record JASPKZ010006068.1, on the reverse strand, counting down.
TTAGTACATACTATTGGCATCACGCCCCCATGTTTATACTTAATAATCCTTCCTTCTTTCTCATTTTCTTTAATTCAAATAATGCACTAATCAATATAATTTTTAAATTAGATTTTGCCTGCGTGGGTTTAAAATCCATATATCACTTACATTAAACAGTATAGTTATTCATGAAAACGATACTAATAGAATGTAGGAAATTTATTTATTTTTTTTAAATATCTAATTAACTTGATATTAGTCAGACATTTTAATTTGATACCATAGCATTAAACAAGAGCAACTTGTCGACATATGTGCCAACTATTGACATCTCCGCACTCCCTTTTATACATAATAATCCTTCCTTCATTATGGTTATAAGTGAAATAGTACCTGTACTAAAAATTAATTGTATTTTGTTGGATGTTGCTTTATGGAATTAAAATCCATACACCGCTTACATTAAATAGTATAGTTTTTTATGAAAATGGTACAAATACAACGTAGGAAATCTGTTATTTATCTGTTTTATAAATATCTAATTAAGCATGTATTGATAATATTAGCGAAACGCTTGCATTTGATACCAGAGCATTTGACAACAGAAACTTTTCAACATATGTACCAACTATTGGCATCATTTTATTAATTTTTATTCTTAATATTCCTTCTCTCTTCCCGGTCATTACGGGAAATATTACCTGAGGTATATACGAAATACATGTGGTTAATAATTTTTGAATTGGTTTTTGGGCCGACATGTTCGAAATCTATGAATCACTTATATTAAACAGTATAGCTTTTTATTAAATAATGCTAATAGAATATAGGACATTTGTTAATTATGTTTTTTTTAAATATCTAATTAACTTGATATTAGTGAAACGCTTTAATTTGATACCATACCATTTGAAAATAGAAACTTCTCAACATATGTGCTAAGTATTGACATCTCACCCACCTCTTTATACATAATAACTCTTCCTTCATTTTAGTGTTTAATTGAAAAAGTTTTATCTCCATCGCTTAAAATTTATCTATAGCTTATGTTAAACAGTATATATCGTATTTTTTATTAAATTATGCTAATAGAATGAAGGAAATTTGCTAATTATGTTTTTTTAAATATCTAATTAACTTGTGCCAGTGAGTAAGTAAGTAATTAACTTGACATTAATGAAACGCTTTAATTTGATGCCATAGCATTTGACAATAGAAACTTTTCAAAATATGTGCCAACTATTGACTTCCGGACCCCCTTTTATACATAATAATCTTCTTTCATTCTGGTCATTAAGTGAAATAGTATCTTGTACTAAAAAAAAAAAATGAATTGTTTTTTGGCTCCATAGCTTAAAATATATTGATCGCTTATATTAAACAGTATAGACTTTTTATTAAATTATGCTAATAGAAAGTAGGAAATTTGTTAAATATATGTTTTTTTATATATCTAATTAAATTGATATTAGGGAAACGCTTTTAATTTTTATATCACAGCATTTGACAACAAAAACTTTTCAACAATGTACCAACTTTTGGCATTACGCCTCCTTTTTTATACTTATTAATCCTTCCTTCATTCTGGTCATTAAGATAAATATTACCTATTGTAAATAATTTTTGAATTGGATTTTAGCTTCTTGCCTTAAAATCCATCGATTAAATAGTATAGTTCTTTTAGTTATATTAATATAGTGTAGAAAATTTGTCTGTTTTTAAATATCTAATTAATTTGATATTAGAGAAACGCTTTAATTTGATACCATAGCATTTGACAATATAAACTTTTCAACATTAGTACATACTATTGGCATCACGCCCCCATGTTTATACTTAATAATCCTTCCTTTTTTCCCCATTTTGTTTAATTCAAATAATGCACTAATCAATATAATTTTTTAATTAGAGTTTGCCTGCTTGGGTTTAAAATCCATATATCACTTACATTAAACAGTATAGTTATTCATGAAAATTATACTAATAGAATGTAGGAAATTTGTTATTTATATGTTTTTTAAATATCTAATTAACTTGATATTTGAGAAACGCTTTAATTTGATACCATAGCTTTTGACAATATAAACTTTTTAACATGTGTACCAACTATTGTCATCACGCCCCCATTTTTATACTTAATAATCCTTCCTTCATTCTGGTCATTAAGAGAAATATTACCTATAGTAAATAATTTGTTAATTGGATTTTAGCTCCATGGCTTAAAATTCATCGATCGCTTATGTTAAATAGTATATTTTTTTATAGTTATACTAATAGAATGTAGGAAATTTGTTAATTATCTGTTTTTTTTAAATATATAATTAACTTGATATTAGTGAAACGCTTTAATTTTTGTAACATAGCATTTGACAATAGAAACGTTTCAACATATTGTCAACTGTTGGTATTACGCCCCCCATTTTTATGCATAATAATCCTTCCTTCATTCTCGTCATTAATTGGATCAGTACCTGTACTAAAAATTTCGAATTTGATTTTAGCTGCTTGGCTTAAATTCAATGATCGATTATATTAAACAGTACAGTTTTTTTTATTAAATTATACTAATGGAATCTAGGTAGTTTGTTAATTGCCTGTTTTTTTAAAAATATCTAATTAACTTTATCTTAATAAAATTAGCGAAACGCTAGAATTTGATATCATAGCATTTCACACTAGATACTTCTCAAACAATGTTCCAAACTATTGACATCTAGCCCCCAATTTGATACGCAATAATAATAGTTCCTTCGACTCCACCATTCAGCCCTACACTCACTACCTTCTAGGTAATAAAAATTGAATTAGATTTTAGTTTCATGCCTTAAAATCGATAATTAAATCCTGCTTTTTGAACGGAGAATAATGAAGCAGTTTACATGACTAGATTAATATTCATTAAACTTCCGGTTCATTCCTTTTGAGTAAATCTTTGAGAGTAGAACTAGTTTTTATTCAGAGTGAAATAGTACCTTATAACGAATTTTTTAATTCGATTTTAGGTTCATATCTTAAATTATAAATTACACCCTTCTTCTTTAACAGAGAACAAGAAAACTGTTTATAAAACTCCAAGCGCGACAGACCTGGAAGGCCCTTGCCCTACCAGCCGATCGCTGTCCTCACATTCACCTGTGTTAATCACAGAGGTATACGATCATCTAGCCAGTGTAGGGGTGACATGTGGTCAGCATGTCGGATGCCCCAGCCGTTATAGCTGGTATTCTCAACATGGAATAGCCACTTATTGTAGCTACCCAAATGCCTCACGATGCTGGGTGGGCACCGGTCCCATACTGGCCGAAATTCCATGAGAAAATGTCTTTCTCCGTGAGGACTCGAACCAGCAAAAGTCCCGTAGGTCTGTGTCAAGACTTCTTGTTTTAATCACCCGGCTATAGCGCGGGACAGTTCATAAGACTAGAATAATAAACTAATTTTCATTAAATTTTTGGTCCATGTCTTTAATTTGTATAATTATATGAGGCTAGAATAATAAACTAATTTTTATACAATTTTAGGTTCGTACCTTTTATCTGAATGTGTTCCTAAAATCTGAATGCCATAGCGCATTGGCCGGCGTAACATACACATATGTTAATAACTGAGGTGGATGTTCGTCCAACCAGTATAGGAGTGACATGTGATCACCAGGCGTTTTGACCTGAACCAGAACTCGCAGTATTTACCGATTTTTTTCACGGTGGCGTTCCCATATTGGCCGAAATTTTATGATAAAATATCTTCTCCATGGGGACTCGATCACTGCAAGTTCCGTAACTGCACCAAGGCATGATGCCTTAAATCGTCCGGTTAAGGCTCGGCACTGCAGTTATGCTGCATAGTGAAGTAAAATGTTACAACCTTACCTGATATATCCGTCGTCCTCAACTAAAACAAACCTCCGTTTAAAAACTTCGTCAAACATTAAACAATGTAGGCATTTCAGTAGTCGAATATCCGGAGAAAACATCGGGTCGTTCGAAGTACTGTTATAACTGTAAATCCAAATAAAACAAAATGGCTGACACAGCGTCAGAAGAATCTACTATTTTTTAACAACACAAATTCTTAAAAAAAAAACTAAGACAGTTAAAAATCGTTCAAGCATTTGCAAAAATAAATATTTTGTTCCTAGGAAACGGCTTTATCGACTATATGCCATTTTTAATAAAAAATAATTAGCAATTCTTGCTGGTTTACAATGACTATTTAACTCATGCCCCACATGGGAGTCAATGACCAATCACGTTTCAATGATTTCTGTTTTACAACCAATCAGAGTCGTGTTTCACCAAATATTTATCAGTGTTATAATTACCATATTAAAGAAAGCTCCTCCTTACAATATTGCGTTCCTTTGGCAATAAATAGTATGATCTGGTTGCAGTGATACACAAAAGAAGCAGTAGAAGCGTACCTATCGTTTCTCATTTGTTTTCAAACATCGCCGTTTACATTAAATATATACATATTTTAAAATAACTATAGTTAAATAATGATTTGTGAGTAAACAGCTTAATTTTATTCGTTAAATAGTCCTAACAAATGCCACTCTTGATTTCCAAATTCTCTAGATAAATTCACTCCTCACTTCGTGAGTCGTGAATTTATCGATAATTTGGAAATCACTCGTGGCATTACTTATGAAAATCCATTGTCTTGCCGTAGTGACTTCCATTAGTGCCTCCCATATATTGGCTCCAACATTCCAATCCCATATAGTTATAAAGTTACTATTTGTAAATTATGAAGACATAAGCCATTATTTGTCCATCGCTGTAGTCTGGAGGTAGTGGGCTGCCTTGTCACTCGGCGGGCGCGGCTTCGATTCCCGTTGGTACATGCTTCCTAGGCGAGGTTATTTTTTCGGAGTTTTTCCTCACCTGTAAGATAAATGTCAGGATGATGAGGGCCAGATGGTCATTGGGGACCATTTGGGCCTTAAATTTTCCTGACATCTGTCTTACAGGTGAGGAAAACCCCGAAAAAACCTTACCTAGGGAACTTGTCCCGACTGGGTATCGCACCGAACCCGCTGCGTGACAAGGCAGCACACTACCTCGAGACCACAGCGGTGGGACTTGATAATTAGGCCAAATTTCGTGATATCCCTAATTCTTTGATTAAAAGAAAATTCGTATGTCGCGTGTTATCCGTCGACCAATTAGAACCCAGTATTAGCTTAAAAATTGTTTTACCATCCACGAGGGACGACGTGGACGGCCCAGAAAGTGGTAAAATGAAATGTTTTGAGAGCGAAACGGGCCTTAAAGCCTATAAAAAAATAAGATTGATGATGATAATGATGACTGCTTACGCCATTTTAACTTAATATACCAGAAAATTATTAATAAAAATAAAAATATTTCTATTTACAAAAAGTTCAAGCTGTTAAAAATCATGAAACAAATAATATTCTTAACTCGTGTCCAACTCAGGGTCGGGTCGCGGGATGAGATGAATTTACAATATTTGCGACTTACGACTTTTAATTATATAACACGAACACTAAAAAGAACTTTGAAAAATAAAGCCAGGAAAGACTCTATAATGAAATTATGCTAGACAATGGCAGTTCCTATTATTACTTATGCATCCGAAACATGGACAGTGAAAATACAACAATCTGCCAGAATAAGTTTTTGAAATGAAACTCCTCAGACCAATAGCAGGATATCAAAGAAAAAAAAAAAGAACAGAAAAAAAACACAACATGGAAATAAGACAACTAAACGTAGAGGAATTAAACACAATGATAGTGAAATACAGATCAAACTGGAAAGAACACTTAGCAAGGATGACTGAGAATAGAATGATGAGATGAGATGAATTTACTATATTTGCGTCTTACGACTTTTAATTATATAACAGGAACACTAAAAAGTACTTTGAAAAATAAAGCCAGGAAAACTCTTTAATGAACTTATACAAGAAATGGCAGTGCCTATTATTACTTATGGCTGCGAAACATGGACAGTGAAAATACAACAATCTGCCAGAATACCAGCTTTTGAAACGAAATTCCTCAGACTAATAGCAGGATATCAAAGAATAGACAAAAAACACAAGACGGAAATAAGACAACTGAAAGTAGAGGAATTAAACACAATGATAGTGAAATACAGAACAAACTGGAAATAACACTTAGCAAGGATGACTGAGAACAGAATACCAAAAGCAGCATACAACTATTCACCACGAGGAAGAAGTTTGGGAAGACCAAAGAAAAGATGGAAACAGCAGCAATTTGGAGCCGGAACAGGCTAGTAAAAAGCCTAAACCGTGACGAAGAAAAGACGATGCCCGACACACCGTCACAGTGGCGGATAAAATAAATTAATGAGATGAGTATGGAGAAATGGTGGATTTAAATTTGTGGCAGGGGAAAACGGGAGAAATCCAAAGGAAACCTTGCCGAAGCTCCGTTTCGTCCACCACAAAATTCACAAGCAGTGACTGAGACTCAATCTCGACACCACAGCGGTGAGAGGCGAGCATCTGATTGCGTCACGGAGCTGCCAAATATAATCAAATGAAACCTATATTCCAATTAATTCGTATGTATTTTGTACTTCAAATTGATATTATATAAATCTTAATAAATAATTTAAAATGTGTATTTTTTATAAAACTCGGAAGCCTATTTTAATATCAACAGACAAACGTAACTTACGGGTTGTGTCCGATTTGCTGAAATATTTATTCAGAATAATTTGTTCACGAACTCCTACTGATAGGTAATACATTACAAGTTAAAAACGTTTCCATGGTTACCATTGCATTGTTATCGGTTAATGAGTTTATTGTGAAAATAATATATATTTTTACACGCTTTATATTAGCTTGACCTGTATCTATCTATCTATCTATGTAACGGAATCTTTCAACGCGATTTTCACCCACTTAAAATCATCGGATCGACTTGAAACTTTGTATACTTGTAGAGGACCCGTGACAATACAATAATTTCATATTTATTTACAATGCCACTAGGGGAGTGTTTAATAAAAGTTCAACTTTTAGTAGTTACTTATTAGCAGTGTAAAATTTACTAGCTTTTATTAGTCAAATAAATCCTGTTTCATAAATATAAATCTACACTGGTAAATTTGCTAAACTGCTTTTAGCAGTTAGTGATTTCATGTACAGCGTATTATTATTCTCTCTGCTAGATTTCAAGGCCATCTCTATGAATTGCATTTGTACATGACTTCAGAACATACTAGCAGTGTTGCATTATTTTTATGTAATACATTAAAACTTGTTCAATCCGGAACGTGAATAGTGCGGAAATCTGCCCAATGTGAACAAATTTATTGGTTAATTAAATAAAAATAAAACGTAGTTTTATTTGATTTTCATATTTATTATATAATTCAGTGACAGCTGTTTCGGTACACTGTACCTTCTTCAGACATGTTTTATTTTTATTTAATTAATAAATAAGGATTTTCATCAAGTAAACACCAACTCAATTGATTAAATTTATTGGTCCCTGCGAAATAATATTAGTTTTACGTGTATTTATTTTGCATAAAAAGGAATCTGTCCAACGCGGAAACGGAAGGATATTTCTACACAATTCTTTAAAAAAAAGAAATTTATAAAACGGAAAGACAGAGAAATAAATTAGTTTCCACTTCATTGAATTCCCGTTAGGCCAAAAAAAAAACAGTAAGGTAATATTTCTGCTGCCTGGTGAATTACAGATTCTACCTGTACCTAAAATTTTATTGCGGCCTCACTGCACATCCGTTATGCGAAATACAGACACCTGTCTGACAAATAATCATTGCACTGTAAAATCTTAAATTCGTTTAAGTTCTTTCACAGGTAGCGTTCTGAATTTACGGAATAAAGATGGCTAAAACGTATCATTGTCATTAACCCATTCGCCTCAAAAGACGAGTTAGACTCGCCGGCAGTTAAATAGCCTTCAACTCAGAAGAGAGATACACTCGCTTAATTCTGCTTTTATATATTTTTCAATATTTTTGTACATCCCTTGGCAGGATAGTATTTTGTTTACATTTATGAATAGTAGAGGAATGTGTTTTTGCCTTCACCCTTATTGTGATCTCAAGTACCGCTATCATTTGTTTGTTTTTAATGTCTGAGAATATACAAATGTAATTTAGGGTAACTTAAATCTGGTTTCTGGGGAAATGCACGGAGCATTTAAACCTGAAGCGATTGGGTTAAACAAAAAAAGTGAAAGTGATTGAAGATAAATCTCCAAATTTCCGGACCGATGCTCCAAAGTCAACTAGCTGTTGCTAAATCCCTGGAATAACGATTTCAAGGCATCTTCAGTTGCTGGACAGTTTTAAAAGACGACACAATGTAGTGTGGAAGGAGATTTGCGGGGAATCAAATGATATGGAGGAAAGTGTAGTTAGTGAGTGGAAACCGAAGCTGCATACTTTTATTTCAGGATACACGCCTAAGAGACATTTTTAACGCTGACGAAATGGGACTTTTTTCGAGCGTTACCGTTGAAGTCTCTCGTACATATTATACTTCACTTTGCGGAATTTTGTCTAATGTGGAAAACAAAATTGTTGCCATGCGAGTCCGTTTTGAGCATGTGTTACTGTATTATTTGCAAAGTTACAAAAATCAAACAGCTTTAAAAAGGACAAAAATTAATCAAGCAAGAAAACTTCTTACGAAAATTTTATAAAATTATTTTCAAGATAAATTACTTGTATTAGTTTTAAATTGTATACACTACTAACTACTTTTATCAGTGTCTCTTAACACATGAAACAGACTGCTTATTAGGAGTGTAAATTAGTAGTCGGCCTATCCATATTATATAAAACAACATTGTAGTTTTACAGCTAAATAATACTCCTAAATACGAGTCCTACACTGCTAACTCACTCACTCACTCACTGGCACTATCGCATCCTTAGATTCATGACCACGCGGACATAAGCTCTCCATACATCCCTGTCCTGAGCTAATGTTTTCCAATCATTCCCTGTATAATCTACTTCCCTCAAATCATTTTTTGTTCAATGCCACATTCTCGTATTTGCTCCTGGCATGGCGTTATTGTAACCCACTTCTGAGGTTGGGGCGCCTGGAAGGCGGAGTTACTCTGCCCCGATGATATATGATGGGTGGTGATGATGATAATGATGCACCAGGAGAGGCCTTAATCCTAAATATAAATATGTTAATGATGATAATGATGGCCAGATGATGTGCGTCCACAGCGGTGGATAGTTGATACTAACAAACTAATTAATTCTATTTCCATTCTATTCTTTATACAATCCAAATAATAGACAAAATTTCATCTACCAAAATTATTCTCCCACCTCATTCGTGGTCTACCAACTGGGCGTTTTCCATCTGTTTTCCTACAAAAAGCTTCCATACTCTGTTAGCTCTCTAGAGGCAAGGGACATAACCACTAGACTTTCGCGACCGACTGCGTAGTAATATAAAATTCAGTCCAGCTTCATATGTGGGAATATGGATGGGTCGTTTATTATTATTTTTATTCTTCTTCTTCTTCTTCTTCTTCGTCACGGTTTAGGCTTATTTACTAGCCTGTTCCGGCTCTAAATTGCTGCTGTTTCCATCTTTTCTTTGGTCTTCCCAGATTTCTTCTTCCTCGTGGTGTACAGCTGTATGGTGCTTTTGGTATTCTATTCTCAGTCATCCTTGCCAAGTGTTCTTTCCAGTTTGTTCTGTATTTCACTATTGTTGTATTTAAGCGGCTATCACTTTGGAGCTTGTAAGTATTTTGAAGTGCCCCCTGAGTACGCTATTAACGTTCTGCAGGATAAGTCCTTTGGAGGGGCTGCCTCCTTAAAGCCTTTGGACTTGCTTCCTTGTGTTTTAACCCCACAAGGAGGGTTGCCTCTTCCGCCTTCTGCCGTTGAGGACTTCACTCTTGTTTCCCCGAGCTGGGTCTCTTATTTCATCCCCAGAGATTGGGTTGCCATTTCCGCCATTTTCGCCGTTCCGATATTTCTATCCCCGCCGTGTCTGCCGTTGTGGTCTTCCCGGTTTGCAGCTTCCAGTGTGGATGTTGCTCCCACGTTGCGGATTATTCTTAGTTCCCTCTCCTCTTATCTAACCGCAAGCCATGGCTTCCCGGTTATGATCGTCTGGGTCATTAGTACTAAGCCTCCCTACCACGCCAAAGTGATAATCCACAGGGAGGTTTAATATGTTTAATGATTAAATGAAATAAATAACGTTTGATTCGATTTTCGTATTTATTTTAATACAAATTCATTTGTTTCAGTACTTTGTGCCTTCTTCAGACGCATACTACGAATACAAATAAATTTTGTTATATATACACTCAAGTTTATTTAAAAACGTACTTTTTTTATTCAAAACGTATAAACCCTATTTCATCTAAGGTACATTAGGGTTATATTTTGTCAAATTTGTGTCGTTATATATTTTCTTCTTCTTCTTCTTCCTTCCAAGGCCAAGGCCTGTTACGATCCTATAGAAAATTTTCCCTTATTCTTTGTCTAAAATTAAAGTTTTTATGAATTTTATTTATATAAACATTAAAAAGTCTGTAGTTATTTTCTTCTGTAATGGGAGGTTTATTTAAACAGGCATTGTTATTTAGAAGACGCGTAATTTCAAATCTTTGATTCCAGAACAATGGACAATCAAATGTAATATGTTCTACATTTCGATTGCGCTAATTCCACAATTACAGCTTGCATTTCCTATGAAGTTGAATCTCTGTAGATATTGGCCAAATTTTCCGTGCCCAATGAGGAATTGTGTTAATATAAAATTTGAAACAATATATTTGCATTTTATTCTGTCATAAATACTTGGAAAGAACAGTAAAAGTAAAGTGATCCCACAACAGGCCCGGAGGCCCTTGGGGTAGTAGGAGGTTAAGGCTCCCACTTTTTCTAGACAATCGGCACTTTATGTCAGCTGGGTTGTCAGCCCTGCGTGACGGCCGCCTTTACCCCCAGAACAAGCGTCTGGTACTCATTTCCGTTAGAGGCTGAGTCGACCCCAGGGCAATGGTGCCGCCAGAGGGTTGTCCTGTTAATGTACCTGTGGTACTATTGAGCCACACATTGTTCCATCTTGCTATTATATGTTCCTTTATTTGTGACTTTAGGAAAGAAATGTGGCAGAGATTATATGCATACTGTAAACTGGAATCTGCTGCAGACTTGGCTAATACATCCGAACGTTCATTTCCTAATATCCCGCAATGCCCGTCTACCCAAGTTAGACAAATATGTTTTCAACTTTGCTTCATTTGTCGAAAGCTATTGGGTTATCATTAATTGGTTTTAGGGCTGTCTGTGAATCACTGTGTAAGTTATACGAGAACTTATTTCATTTGTTGCACACCATTTAACTTGAGTGTATATATAATAATTAATAACCAAATTCATTTGTATTCGTAGTATTCGTCTGATGAAGAAAAAAAGTAAAGTAAAGTGATCCCACAACAGACCCGCAGGCCCTTGGGGTAGTAGGAGGTTAAGGCTCCCACTTTTACTAGACAATCGGCACTTATGTCAGCCGGGTTGTCAGCCCTGCGAGACGGCCGCCTTTACCCCCCAGAACAAGCGTCTGGGAAACAGAAGGATCTGCTGAAATGAGATATCTTCGGAGGACTGCAGGATACACACTACTAGATCACAAAAAAAAATGAAGACATCTTAGAAGAATTACACATGGAATCTTTAGAAAACAAAATTTCTGATTATAAGTCAAGATGGATGCAATATGTTCATCGAATGGAAGATCACAGAATACCCAAACAAATGTTAAGATATCAACCTGCAGGAAGAAGAAGACCAGGACGTCCACTCAAAAGACTTCTGGATGGTGTTTCTCTTGAGGCCGAAATAGGTCAACAAATGGCCTAAATTCGTGAATGTACTATGATGATGATGAAGGAAAAAAGTTCTGAAACAGCTGTACCGAATTTGTATTAAAATAAATACGAAAATCGTAAGAAATTTTAACGGTTTTATTTTATTTAATCACTAAACCTAATGGAATTTCATGAAGTAAACATCAATTCAATTGATTATTATTTTTTATTACTGGATGGGATCGTCAACTCCAGATCCAATCCCCAACGCGCGGACCCAGGTATCTCTTTTATCAGAGGTGTCAACTTCGATCTGCCTTGCAAGGGAAGCCCTACCAGTAGCAAAGATAAATCCTATATAGCTCTCAGGATCATTTGACCACATAAATCTCACCTACTTCATCAAAGTATAGATACCTTCGGGGGAATGTATTTTAATGTATGAACTTATTTTTCAAATAGATTATCATAAGTAATGCCACAAGTGATTTCCAAATTATCGATAAATTCACGACTTAGGAAGTGAGCAGTGAATTTATCTAGAGAATTTGGAAATCAAGATTGGCATTTGTTAGGACTATTTAACGAATAAAATTAAACTGTTTACTCACAAATCATTGTTTAACTATAGTTATTTTAAAATATTTATATATTTAATGTAAACGGCGATGTTTGAAAACAAATCAGAAATGTGAGGTTATGTTCATTCACTGCTGCTTTTGATCATATTATTTATTGCCAAATAAGATCGCAATATTGTAAGAGTGCACCCAAGTGGAGAAATAATGAAACACATCAAACTATATATCATAATCAATATTACGGGTTACTCATTTATTTTTTAGTAAACAATTCAGTAAAATCAAGGAATCTTTTCATTATTTGCTATATTCAGTGTATTTGTTGGAGAAAAATAATGCTTTGACCTGTTCAGAACATTAAAAAGGAGGAGCTTTCTTTATCACAAAAGCAGGAGCTGATAAAGAGAAATCTATAAAGAGCGAGGTGAAACACGACTGTCATTGGTTGTAAAACAAAATTAATTGAAACGTGATTGATCATTGACTAGCATTTGTGGCATGAGTTAAATAGTCTGTCAAAATTACGTGGATACCATTAATATGCATTGCATAATTTGAAATGCATTAATAATGTCTGATGTTACAAAATAGAGGTGTTGCATTGTGTTATTTTGCAATGGCATTTATATAACGGATGGTATCGTAGCCGCATAATGATGGGGTCATTTATCTTGAAGGTATAAAGTTCACTTTCATTTTATTTCTATTGTCATTATAGCATCTCTCAACAATTCCGTTTATACTCTGCCCAATGAGAACACAATGTAAGTTATACACAATCATATTCAACTTCATCTGTATTACAGCCTTAAACAAATAAGAATAAGAATAAATTTTATTCACAAATGTTGTAGGCCTATATAAAATTAACATCCGATTAAGCAAGTGTTTGTCCTCTAATGTATTTCAGTTACAGGTATGGCTCATTTGCTGCAACAACGTCATAACGCGAAGAACATAGTTTTTCAGGAGAAGCATTTAGAGGTTTGAAATCCATATACCTTTGCCTATATTTGTCATAAATATCAAATTACTATACCAACTCATTGTATACAATAGCTTATGTTGTTCTTCCTGAATATAGAACTGAGTTCTGTCTTTCATGCAGTCCCAATAATTCATAATCGACCATTTTTGAGTTATGACGTTGCAGCAAATGAGCGATTATGTAACATTTATACATTACAAAGTTTTAGTTAAAGGGAGAGAGGAAATAATAGTATATTACGATGCGAGGTTGGGAAGTGGTTTTTACAGAATAGAAGAACATGTTTAAAAACCGAGCGATATCAAGGTTTTTATTTTCCGAGATTCTATAAAACGCTTCACAAACGTGCGTTGTACATTATTTTTTTGCGTGATGGTGTTTTCAAAATAATAAATCATCATCATCATCATCATCCGGTATCATGGCAGCTGCCGCCGTCTTCCGGAAACCAAACGCCATTCCTCTCTATCCATCCATTGATCTTCCTCCATTCCTCTGATATTCATAGCTGTGTACCCCTTCTATCCAAGTTTTCTTCGGTCTTCCTCTCTTCCTCCTTTCCATTGGGATCCATTCCATAACAATTTTTGGCAATCTTTGCTCTGGCATTCGTTCGACATGACCATACTCTGCAATTTTTTCTTTTCTATGATGTCTATGATGTCCGGCTCCTCTTGTACACCCATAATTTCCCTTATTTCTTTATTTCGTATTCTATCCATTCTAGATTTTCCAGCTGATCTTCTTAAAACATCCATTTCTGTACTTAATATTCTTTTCATTTCCCTGGTAGGAATTTGCTAGACTTCAGCACCATATGTTAAAATGCTCTGAATTATGGTTTGATATATTTGTAATTTACTATTTTTTGTAATATTTTTGCTCCACAATAGTAAAAATAATATCTTTGTTGGAAATATTTGCGTTCATTATAAACAATTGAATAATGTTAACTATGTGGGCAATGTTTATTTGTTGAAACAACAGGAGGCCTTGAGAACAATTATTGATAACATGGCCGCAAGTACGTATTTATTGTTTTATATTGTTCCAAATAAAGTTCAGTTCATTTAATATGCCGTCAATGGTTTGTTTCGTATAATGTATATTAATAGTACTTTTTGGATTTTTTTTGTATATACATCGTATATAGTACACGTAGACGGTAGTGGTTTTACTTCCCACACGCGTAATATGTAATATTACAGTATAATTATTTTTATTACAGTACAGTTATCTAGGTTGGCAACCCTAAAATGTAGGAGATTGAACTTTCAATCATGATCGTCATTGCTGTACGTACGACAAAACGCACTGTCGCGCAAAAATATAAATTTAACAGTTTCAAGACATGAAATAAATTCTGGCACGTAAAAAATGTAAAAAAAATAATAGAAGGGGGTCAACCGCTGTGGTCTCGGGGTAGCGTGCTGCCTTGTCACGCAGCGGGCCCGGGTTCGATCCCCGGTCGGGACAGTTTTTCTGGGTGAGGTTTTTATCGGGGTTTTTCCTCACCCGTAAGACAAATGTCAGGAAAACTTAAAGGCCCAAACGGTCCCCGAAATCATATGGCCATCGCAATCATCATCATTCATATTCATCTTATGTTAAGCTTAGGATTAGGGACTCTCCTGGCACACCATTATCATAATCATCACCCATCATATCATCGGGGCAACGTAACCCCGCCTTCCAGGCGCCCCAACCTCAGAAGTGGGTTACAAGTACACCATGCCAGGAGAGAAACCAGGAATGTCGAAACCTGGGGCATTTGAAAATATATATAGAATAAATAATGTGGATCTATTTTTCCGAAATCCTTGTTGTTTTTTAATATGGATTAATGCATTTAAGCAAGTCCTCCGGGAGGGACTTTAAGCCGTGGGTCCCGAGTCTGAAGATTTTCAGGCTCGTAAAAAATCCTTAAGCCTGAATGAAAAGGCCTCTAAGCAAAATTTACCGAATTTTCCCGTCCTAGTACTACCTTGGTTTCCTAGATGTCAGTATGAGGCGGTGCGCTGACCACGGACCACTCAAAAATGGCATCTATACGAAAACAAGTGTAACTAAATTAGTATGGTTCAAATTCTTCCCTATAGGGGGAGAGCGCCTAAATCTCTGCAAAGGGAAAACATAGGCTTACAATACAAAAATATGTTCACTTATTGAAATGATATATCCGGGAATACCAAGCTGCTTGTTGTGTGAGGTCTGTGTTGAATGCAGTACGTATGAATGATATTTTGTTTCCGTAGCTAATGTGATTGTGAAGAGGAACATCTTCCGCGTGCCTCTATTCGGATTTACTTCAACAGGTCACGATTAATGTACCTTTCACCTTCTCTTCCACAAAACGAAATTATACTGGCTAGCAATGCAGTGAGTAATACCTTATTCTCTGAAAGTATTTGAGTTACAATATTGTTGGGTATTCTATGCCAGGTATCTGTCGATGAATCATGCAACGGTCCTAGTTACCTACCAACTAATTTCGTATGGTTCTAGCGCCAAGGTTTCCTAGCTATACAGTATATTCACATTTGCGCTGTAGCCAATTGCCAACGTTTATATCCAGGTTAGCTTTAGTACGTAGGTTACATTAGGCAGGGGGAAAGTAAAAATTATGAGGTTAGATTGGGTAGGTATACGGTGATTTTAATTTTTTTGACAGCGTGTTTTTCATAATTTGACTATTCTGTTTTAGCAAAAATAATATGTTTCAACGCTAATATGCGTATTTTAGATTATTTTTACCCCAGCTTCTTCTTTAAGGCGTTCGTCATATTTCTTTTGCAAAAAACATCACACACTCACAGTATATAACATACACATTCACACACACACACACACACATATATATTCATCCATCCACAGTAATTCTGCCCGTGGTATGGATTACTTCCAGTATATAATTTATTAATGGAAATTGTTATAAATAAATTTTGTTTGATTTTCTCTTGTTTGGTTGAAACTAATCGAACTCCCTTTGATTTTGCTGAGGGAGAATCAGAATTGGTTTCTGTCTTTCACTGCAATCATAGCATTTTCCATGCTATGCTTTGCAGCTATACTAGGGAATTATAGGTGTGGTAACTTCCAGTTGCTTTCCACACCGGTGAAGGATGATGATGATAACGATGATGGCCGGATGATTTTCGGGGACCGTTGGACCCTAAGCTTCCTGACATTTGTCTTACAGGTGAAGAAAAACCCGGAGAAAAACCTCACCCAGGAGCCTGTCCCGACCGAGAATCGAATCCGGGCCCGCTGCGTGACAAGGCAGCACGCTACCTCGAGACCACAGCGGTGGACATACATATAGGAATATCATGTGCATGTATGTGTGTGACATGAAAAGAAAAATAAGCCCCAACGGGATTTGAACCGAGACCTTGTAATTTGGTACGTTAGTGAGCAAACATTGATTTTCCCTTCCTTATATATAATTCTCTATCATAAGAGGTAGCTGGACAACGCTCGCATTGCCATAATATGGTTTCAATAACAAGAAAGCAGTGTAATGATAATATTTTCTTTATTGCAGTAATGTTATTTTTATTCGGATGTTATAAATTATTTGTTTCTCGGGTAATTATTCGTAGGCCTATATATTTACGTCCCACGTCGGAATACGGATGCTCCCTAGTAGGAGTTTATAAACTCATCTAATTTAGTTACGCTAATTTACCTACATATGTCAACGAATGCCATATAGTTAGTACATCGTCTCATTGAGACATCTGTTAGGCAACTGAGGTACTACTTCGATGGATGAGGGTCTGTTAAATTTTACACAGAATCAATTTTTAATCAGGCTTGAGATTCTTTTATGATCCTGAATAATCTTCAGGCTCGGTACCCACGGTTTTAAGTCTCTTCCGGAGGACTTATCCCTTGATTTTTTCCACCCTAAAAATCCATCGACCATCATAGAAAAGAAAAGATTGCAGTGGTATGGTCATGTCAAACGAATGCCAGAACAAAGATTGCCAAAAATTGTTATGGAATGGATCCCAATGGAAAGGAGGAAGAGAGGAAGACCGAAGAAAACTTGGATAGAAGGGGTACAAGCAGCTATGAATATCAGAGGAATGGAGGAAGATCAATGGATGGATAGAGAGGAATGGCGTTTGGTTTCCGGAAGACGGCGGCAGCTGCCGTGATACCGGATGATGATGATGAAAAATCCATCGACCCCGGCCGGTTTGAACCTGCGACTCTCGGGACCAGAAGCAAGGAACTTATCCACTAAACCACTGCGGCCGAAAATTATTCATATAGGCCTACTGCTACGATTTATGTTTTTTTTATGTAGACTTATAAATGGCATAGAATTCCCATGTCATTTATTTTTGTAGAAAGCTTTATTTTTATTTTATTTTTTAGAATAGAAAAACGTTGGAGAGGATCAGTATTTTAATTAAAGACTTAGCTATGTCTGCGTTCACTTTATTATGCAAATGATCAGCCCAACATCCATACGATTTAGATTTTATGCCACGAAAATTAAATGACGTGCATAACAAACGATGTATTTCAATTAATAAAAAACAACTCAATACTTGTCACTTAACTGCAATACGAAGGATATAATAAAGATAAGTGAAGAAATTAATTATTTATTGTCACAAGATAATGTGAAAATATCGTGAAGTGTTTTAAGTAATGGAACGGATACATAATTTATTTTTAGAATAGAACAGGAAAAAGGTGGGATAAAAATATATCTGAAATGATAAAAAAAGAAGATCGTTGTATGTATAGTAGGAAGAGTTGCCTTGCTATGGGAGTGAAAATTGTGTACGGTATTAAGAAATTAATCAAGAAGGAAAATCATGGCGCTAGAAATAGGCTATTTCAGAAGTTCAGGATTTTTTTTAATGCCACCAGTTTTTCTTTTATCACATTTCTGGCTTTCTCCTCTCTTACTTACTTACCCACTGGCACTATCGAACCCGTAGGTTCATGGCCGCGCGGACATAAGCTCTCCATACATCCCTATCCTGAGCTAATGCTTTCCAATCATTCCCTGTATAATCTACTTCCCTCAAATCATAGTTAATGTTGTTCTCCCACCTCATTCTTGGTCTACCAACTGGGCGTTTTCCTTCTGGCTTTCCTACAAGAAGTTTCCATGCACGTCTTTCATTCCCCATACGCGCAACATGTCCTGCCCATCGTAGTCTACGAGACTTAACTGTTCTTATTATATCTGGCTTCCTATAAAGACCATGTAGTTCATTGTTATGTAGTCTTCTCCATTCACCTGTCTGTTCATCTCTCTTTGGTCCAAAAATTTTCCTAAGAACTTTATTCTCAAATACTTGTAATCTCCTTTCCTCCCTTAAAGTAAGAGTTCATGTTTCGCACCCATATAATATAAGGCTTTCTCCTCTCACATTGACGAATTTCAATTCTTAGTTTGGGGCACCTGAAAGGAAAATGTATGTTACTCCGATGATATTTTTGGTGATTATTTAACTCGTGCCCCAAATGGGAGTCAATGACCAATGACACATTTCAATGATGTTTGATTTACAACCAATCACAGTCGTGTTTCGCCTCGAATTTATCATCCGAAGTGTATCATATTAAAGAAAGCTCCTCGTGTTTAACATTCTAAATAGGTCATAGTATTATTTTGCAGTGACTGACTCTTTAAGAATGTCAGCATATAGCGCATGCGGGAGATAATATAAAAACATTTGTAGCAATTGATTACACCACAAAGAAAAACACTGTTTGCACTTTCTTAAACGAATTATTTTCCAGTAAATGACGTTGCAGAAAAATATAATTGACATATTTACATCATAGGACATCAGAAATTAATTAATACCTATAATGTTGGTTATATATTTCTCCACTAGGGTGCATTCTTACAATATTGCGATCCTTTGGCAATAAATATGATCCGGTTGCAGTGATGAAGAAAAGAAACAAATGAAGCCTACCAATCGTTTCTCGTTTGTTTTCAAACATTGCCGTTTACATTAAATATATAAACATTTTAAAATAACTAGATTTAAATAATGATTTGTGAGTAAACAGCTTAATTTTATTCGTTAAATGGTCGTAACAAATGCCACTCTTAATTTCCAAATTCTCTAGATAAATTGGAAATCACTCGTGGCATTACTTATGATAAATGATAATGAAACGCTAGGAAATTCCTTAACCTAAACTTAATATATAGGCATCCATATGAACCACATTCCCTTTAAAGAAAATTCCAATGGTCCGACCGGGAATCGAACCTGGGAGCTCATGAACAGTACTTAGAAACGCTGACCACTATCCTATGAGGCTGGCCATCTTCGGGATTATTGAAAATGGACAAAATTCCATGTCAAGAAGTATAGCATATGATGGCTGCAGAGGAAATAATGATCGAACGAATCACGGTTCAAACCCTTCGGGGTTCCTTGTATTTTTCCATCCTTAAAAAATCTATCGACCCGTCCGGGTTTGAACCCGCGACCCTCGGGACCAGAGGCAAAGAGCATAACCACTAGTCCACCGCGGTAGAATATGTGCTACATAATACATACTTTTATTATTTCTATTTTCTCTATTTCGAGTGTTACAGAGAGAGGAATATTTTCTTTCTTACTTACTTACTTACTTACTTACTTACTCACTGGCACTATCGAACCCGTAGGTTCATGGCCGCACGGACATAAGCTCTCCATACATCCCTATCCTGAGCTAATGCTTTCCAATCATTCCCTGTATATTCTACTTCCCTCAAATCATAGTTAATGTTATTCTCCCACCTCATTCTTGGTCTACCAACTGGGCGTTTTCCCTCTGGCTTTCCTACAAGAAGCTTCCATGCAAGTCTCCCATTCCCCATACGTACAACATGTCCTGCCCATCGCAGTCTATGAGACTTAACTGTTCTTATTATATCTGACTTCCTATAAAGACCATGTAGTTCATTGTAATGTCTTCTCCATTCACCTGTCTGTTCAACTCTCTTTGGTCCAAAAATTTTCCTAAGTACTTTATTCTCAAATACTTGTAATCTCCTTTCCTCTCTTAAAGTAAGAGTCCATGTTTCGCACCCATATAATATAACTGGTAGAATAATAGTTTTATATATTTTCAGTTTAACATTTTTTTGAAAGAAGTTGGGACATCAAGAGTCTCTGCAATGCATAATAGCATGCATTTCCAGAATTGAGCCTATGTTTAATTTCTTTGTGTATCTCATTCCTATTTGTGATTATTGTTCCTAGGTATTTGAATTCAGCCACCTCCTCAAAATTTCCCTCATTTGTCATTAGCTGTCCATTTCCATTATATAATGAATTTCTACGTGTGACCATATGTTTAGTTTTATTGATATTTACTTCCAGTCCTAATTTCTTAGTGTTACTCAATAGTGTGTGCGTGTTGTCCTTTAGTATCTCCTCGCTATCAGCCAACAATACTACATCATCAGCATAAACTAACAGCTTATTAAAATATTTTCTTACACTCTCAAAAGGAAAATTGCTATTCGAACAATGAAAATGTAGCCATACATCAGCTTTGTTTACGTAAGAACTGGAACTTAGCTCACAAGAGGTACAGCGGCGCTCTTCCATCCTATTCCGGTCTTTGTAGACTAATACCTACCGAGATTAACTCTGTATTTTTGAAGGTGAACAAAAAACAAGGTGGAAGTTTCTGGGAAACTGACAGACGAGCAGGAGCGTGCCGATTGTTTGTTTTGGTCATTGTTCGCGTGAAGAGTCACGAGGAATCTACGAGGTCCGGATTCGCAACGTCATGCTAATCAGCAGACCACCAGGCTTGATCTCGTCACTGCCCACATCACGTCCAGTTCGATCACAATCATTAATAATGTAGTTTTTTAAAGCCCTTGTATTTGAATCAGTGTCATTAGCATTCTTTGACGATTAATTTATTTCAATCAAATTACTGCTTATCCAACTTGATAAAGTCACTATTAGAGATGCGAAGAGATACTAAAGGCCAACACGCATACACTATTTATTATTTATAAGAAATTGGGACTGGAAGTAAATATAAATAAAACTAAATATATGGTCACACATAGAAACTCATTATATAGCCTAATGGAAATGGACAGCTAATGACAAATGTGGGAAATTTTGAGGCAGTGGCTGAATTCAAATACCTAGGAATGAGATGTACATGGAAATTAAACATACTGTAGGCTCAATTCTGGAAATGCGTGCTATTATGCATTACAGGGTCTCTTGACGTCCCAACTCCTTTCAAAAAACGTTAAACTGAAAATATATATAACTGTTATTCTACCAGTTATATTATATGGATGCGAAACATGGACTCTTACTGTAAGGGAGGAAATGAGATTACGAGTATTTGAGAATAATGTTCTTAGGAACATTTTTGAACCAAAGAGAGATTAATGGACAGTGAATGGAGAAGACTGCGTAACATTGAACTACATGGTCTTTACAGGAAGCCAGATGTAATAGGAACAGTTATGTCTCGTAGACTGCGATGGGCAGGACATGTGGCACGAATGGTGAATGAAAGACTTGCATGGAAGCTTCTTGTAGGAAAACCAGAAGGAAAACGTCCAGTTGGTAGATCGAGAATGAGATGGGAGAATAACATTAACTATGATTTGAGGAAGTAGATTATACAGGGAATGATTGGAAAGCATTAGCTCAGGATAGGGATGTATGGAGAGCTTATGTCCGCGCGGTCATTACCATCGTGCCAGCGAGTAAGTAACACCGCTGTAACAACACAAATATTTGTTACTTTTTATATTATGAACTTATTTTATTGTCTCGTGTCAAGTTAACTGTTCGTTGCCAAATCCTTGAAATATGTAGCAACTCCATTTTTGGATATCTGTTTCATCTGATCGATCTAGAACATTCTGGATATTAACTCTTGATTGAAATCGAATGCCCCGTAGAAGTTCTTTGATCTTTATGAATAAGTTATAGTCAGGGGTGCTAATGTCTGGTGAATTTGATGGATGTTCGAGTATATTTCCCATTTCCACCTTCTCAACAAATTCTACTGAACATCTTTTTAAGGCGGTATTACTCTTACTTACTCACTGGCACTATCGAACCCCTAGGTTCATGGCCGCGCGGAATTAAGCTCTCCATACATGCTTATCTTGAGCTAATGCATTCCAATCATTCCGTATAATCATCTCCTTCCCTCAAATCAGAGTTAATGTTGTTCTCCCACCTCATTCTTGGTCGACCAAAACTGGGCGGCGTTTTTTTTCCTTCTGGCTTTCCTACAAGAAGATTCCATGCACGTCTTTCATTCCCCATACGCGCAAACATGTCTTGCCCATCGCAGTCTCGCGAGACTTAACTGTTCTTATTATATCTGGCTTCCTATAAAGACCATGGTAGTTCATTGTTATGAAGTCTTCTCCATTCACCTGTCGGTTCATCTCTCTTTGGTCAAAAATCTTCCTAAGAACTTTATTTCTCAAATACTCGTAATCTCCTTTCCTCCCTTAAAGTAAGAGTCCCTGTTTCGCACCCATATAATATAACTGGTAGAATAATAGTTTTATATATTTTCAGCTTAACGTTTTTTGAAAGGAGTTGGGACATCAAAAGTCTCTGCAATGCATAATAGCATGCATTTCCAGAATTGAGCCTATGTTTAATTTCTTTGTGCATCTCATTCCTATTTGTGATTATTGTTCCTAGGTATTTGAATTCAGCCACTTCCTCAAAATTTCCCTCATTTGTCATTAGCTGTCCATTTCCATTAGGCCTATATACTGAATTTCTACGTGTGACCATATATTTAGTTTTACTCTTATTTACTTCCAGTCCTAATTTCTTAGTGTTACTCAATAGTGTGTGCGTGTTGGCTATTACTTACTAAATATAACATTGAATGTATTCACAGAATATTGCTATTTCCAGACTTACACAACAAAGACTGGTCAACAACATACCGGTACTAACAAGTTTACAATGCTAACAAACACTAGGATCACTGATTTGCAACAGTGGTTGCCATTATTTATCATCATCATCTTCCTTCCATTTTTTCACGAAAGTTACACGTGGTAAAGGGTTTGAGCACAATACGCCTAATAATTATTTTTCACCAATTATTTTAATAACAACGTGTCAAATACTATATAGTATGAAATTAAGTAATTTATTTAATTTATTTAACAATGTCCTTCGGATGAACTGCAGGTTACAGCCTTCTAGACCACCAAAGAAATTCAACAATAGCCAGAGAGTTAAACATCGTACCTATATCTGAATACCTCCAAGAATATAGAAACAATTGGCTAGCCCATATTCAGCGCACGGATCGTCACAGAATACCAAAACAAATTCTTCACTACATTCCTCGAGGCAGAAGATCAGTGGGTCGACCTTTTCGGAGATGGCGGGAGACCGTAACGGGCCACTGGACCTAATACTTGAAAGGGCGATGATGATGATGTCCTTCGGAGGACTGCAGGATACACACTACTAGTTCACAAAAAAAAATGAAGACATCTTAGAAGAATTACACATGGAACCTTTAGAAAACAAAATTTCTGATTATAAGTCAAGATGGATGCAACATGTTCATCGAATGGAAGATTACAGAATACCTAAACAAATGTTAAGATATCAACCTGCAGGAAGAAGAAGACCAGGACGTCCACTCAAAAGACTTTTGGATGGTGTTTCTCTTGAGGCCGAAACAGGTCAACAAATGGCCTAAATTCGTGAATGTACTATGATGATGATGATGATCTGTTAACATATCAGGTCGCCAGCTACACAAGCTGAGGAAGCTAGAAATCAATGATAGATATTGAACAAGTTAAATATTGTGTGTTGATCTTTATCGTAAATTATTTAAAAAAATAAAAATGTTATAAATTCGTGAATGAACGAAATACATTTGGATGTTTGTATAATAACTGTCTGCAAGTTTGATTCGTTCAGATTGAGTTAAAGTGAACAATGCCTAATGGTTTGACTAAGTTCTCTGACTTCACGTCTGGATTCAGATCGTGGAAAGATTATCTCCACTGCACTGTTCCGTTTTCCAAGTCACAAATCTTTTCAAACTACAAGGTGATTCATGGATCGTGACTTCTTTTATGGTATTTTCGTATTGATCTTTATTTAGTGTGAAATCTAACTAATTGTTCTGTTGCTTTGGTTCACCGCTTAAGAATGTTTCTTTTAATTGAATTCTTCATTTCTAAAAGGAGACAAGTCTTACTAAACTTTTCAGGAAGAATGAAAACAGTCTGGGAATTTACAGCTTGTTAATATTGGCCAGATTGTGAAGATACAAAATGACTTGAGAAAAAAAATGCTATAATTTGGATACAGGAAGATGTTCATGCATTGTATCCCTGTTCAAAAAATAAAGGATAGTTACATAGGCTCAACTCTGGAAATTCACATATCTTCTTGAGTTCTATGTAAACACAAATAATACAACTGTAGGCCTATATAACTTACGTGTCCCGCGCCGTAGCCGAGTAGTTAAGGAAGTATCCTTGGCGCAGAGCTATGGGGGAAGTCCCCATGGGGGAGAAATTTTCTCAAGGAATTTTGGCCACCCAGGATCGTGAGGCATTTTGGTAGCTACAATAAGTAGCGACTCCAAGTATAGAAGACCAGTTATAACGGCTGGAAGACCCGACGTGCTGACCACATGTCACCCCTACTCTGACGGCTCGATGATCGTCTACTTATGTGATTAACACATGTGGATGTAAGGCCAAGGATCTCCTAGGCCTGTCGCGCTTGGAAGAAAAAGAATATATATGTAACGGTTATTCTTCCAGTTATATTTTATGGATGTGAAACGTGGTTTTTTAGTTTCGAAGTAGAGAAAAGTTTATGTGTTTTTGAGACAAATTTATCATCATCATCCGGTATGATGGCAGCTGCCGCCGTCTTCCAGAAACCAAACACCATTCCTCTCTGTCCATCCATTGATCTTCCTCCAATCCTCTGATATTCATAGCTGCTTATACCCCTTCTATCCAAGTTTTCTTCGGTCTTCATCTCTTCCTCCTTTCCATTGGGATCCATTCCATAACAATTTTTGACAATCTTTGCTCTTGTTTTTCCGAGGCATGATGTTTGGTTTTTAGCATTTTTTTTCTTTTTGTGATGAACGAGGAGCTGGCCCGATTCATCAACCCCCAACCTGGGGGACGGGTAATTTTTGTTCAAGGTTTTCTTCCTCTAACCTTTGATAGTCCAGTATCTTACTGCAAGGCAGCAGCGCTAGTTTTGGTCCGCCTTGGGTATTTTATATCCCCAGTACCCGCCATATATGGTGAGCATTCCCCTATCCGCCACCTGGGGATGCGTCCTATGGGAGACTGGCAACTCCACACGGGATTTTTTTGGACCAAATAGCCAGGTGAATGAAGAAGATTATATACCAGTGAGGTTTGTGATATTTATTTAAACTATAGAGAGGTAATACAACACCTGAATTGGTAGATTGGATAACACTCACTATGTGCCGTCCGCGTTGCATCCCGCCCCACTCCACACAGCTCTTATTCATACAGGCAATCATCTGCTCCGTACAGTGGGTTGCCATTGTTGAATTCTAGATTCGATTTCTGTGACTTGCAGTTAAAAACGCCAGATTTCTTTGACAAGGCCTTGGTATGTCACAACGCTTCTCTGGGAGTAATTTGAAGGTAGGTTTCGGTATGTAATTGTTGACAGTCCCCCTGTTTGGCGCATATCTTAGTTACGCCACTGTTTACATCCCGTTACTTTTGTTTACTATTTTGTGTATAATATATTATTATTGAATAGTAGATTTTATAGTGATGAATCACATGGTGTTGCTAGAGCAATGTCACGGCTCAGTAGAATCTTGGCAGTTCATGCTGGTATTTTGTTTTGAATTTATTTGACGTCTATATACATGATGCGAGTTTAAATCATTTCAACTTGACATCGGGCTGAAGTTGACAGCGTAGTAAGCGTGTTAGTCAGAGGTGTAAATTTACTATTATGTTGTATTGATGCTCTGTCAAAACTCAAAATGATTTATTGATCACTTTGATGTGGATTGGAATTAAATGTTGCCATCACTTTTAACTTTATAGCTGCTCAGATGAGGGTCATATAACCCATCTTTGTGGTCATCAGTTTTCCCTTCGTTATTTCTTTAGAACATTATTTTGTGCCTTTAAAATGAATAATCTCGTATATACCACCTGTAGTATATTTATGCAGTTCACAAATGAAGGAAAAGAAAGTTTTGAGGATATATATATATATATATATATATATATATATGTGTGTGTGTGTGTGTGTCGGTGTGTGTGTGTTCCGCGCCGTAGCCGAGGTGTTAAGGCAAGAAGCCTTAGCGCAGAGCTCCGGGACTTGCGTTGGTTCGAGTCTCCATGGGGGAAGAAATTCTCTCATGGTATTTCGGCCAGTATGCGAGCGGTGCCCACCCAGCATCGTGAGGCATTTGGGTAGCTACAATAAGTAGCGGCTCCAGGTTGAGAAAACCAGCTATAACGGCTGGGGGGACTCGAATGCTGACCACATGTTACCCCTACACCGGCTGATGATCGTCTATATCTGTGATTGACACGTGGATGTGAGACCAGCAGCCAGCTGGTAGGCTAAGGGACTTCTTGGCTTTTCGCGCCAGGAGAATATATCATCATCATCATAGTACATTCACGAATTTAGGCCATTTGTTGACCTGTTTCGGCCTCAAGAGAAACACCATCCAGAAGTCTTTTGAGTGGACGTCCTGGTCTTCTTCTTCCTGCAGGTTGATATCTTAACATTTGTTTGGGTATTCTGTGATCTTCCATTCGATGAACATATATATATATATATATATATATATATATATATATGTGGTGTGTCAAGAATATATTATAGATGGAGAGTGTATAAGAGGGCAAAATAAAGTAATGGAGAAACTAATTCAAAATTAAAATGGGGGGGGGACGTGTGGGTGCAATAGTATGTTACGATGCGAGGTTGGGAAGTGATTTTTACAGAATCGAGGAAAAAAATGTTTAAAACCTAGCGATAGCGAGGTTTTAATTTCCGAAATTCTGTAAAACACTTCACAAACGTGCGTTGTACATTATATTTTGCCCGATGGTGTTTTCAAAATATTAATAATAGTAAAATAACATCTTTGTTGGAAATATTTCCGTTCATTATAAACAATTGACTAACGTTAACAGCGTGGGCAATGTTTATTAGTTGAAACAACAGGAGGCCTTGAGAACAATTATTGATACAATGGCCGCAAGTATGTATTTATTGTTTTATATTGTTCATTTAAAATGCAGTGAATTGATTCATATAATGTATATTAACACTACCTTTTGGATATTTTCTGTATATATATTTTATGTAGTATGCATAGAGGGCAGTGGATTTACTTCCCGCATGCGGGTGTAAATTTAATATTACAGTATAGTTATTTAGGTTGGCAACTCCGAAATGTAGGAAGTTGAACTTTCAATAATGGTCGCCATTGCTGGTAAGTACGACTAAACGCACTATCACGCAAAAGAAAAAGTATATATATATATATATATATGTGTGTGTGTGTGTGTGTGTGTGTGTGTGTGTGTGTGTGTGTGTGGTGAGGGTGTTAGGAAAGTGGGGAAAAATAAATAAATAAATATAATAAAATGAAACTAGCGAACTTTTGGCATACAGTACATTGCCATAGTTTTCTTTTTACTTTTCTTTTTTCTTGAATAGATTTTCATATTATAATAATATTTAGCCAAGTATCCCACTTTAAATATTTAGGATGTGACATCAGCTATGGGTATGATAAAGATATTGAACACAAAACACATCAGTTTCAAGCTATTTGTGGTACAATAAATAGAACATTGAATAATAAAGCCCATAAACAAACAATTAAAATTTTATAAAACAATGGCTGTCCCTGTCCTTTTGTATGGGAGTGAATCTTGGATTACAACCACCAAACAAGAAAGTAAAATCCAAGCAGCCGAGATGAAATTTTTAAGAAAAATCTTCCATTATTTTCCGAGAAGAAGAAGAAGAGATGTCGGACGTCCTCGGAAGAGATGGTCTTAGATCTATTAGTGAAGATGGAACAGGCAACTCTTGCCTAAACCAGAAAGTGAAGAAGAATAATATTTAGCTAAATTGTTTAATTAAAAAGGTTCCCTTTTGTAAATAATTTTAAGATGTGGAAACAAAATCTGCATACACCACATTCCATGTCTGGGTAATTATTTGATAAAATAATACGTCTAGAAATATTTAGAACTTTGTTCGTGTATCTGCAGCCCAGTTGAATGTGAAGTAGAAAGCAGCATTCTATGGTCAGTTAATGATACATGCAAATGTCTTATCGGATTACAATATTTTATGCTTATTCATTTTGTGTTCGGTATCCATTCTCATAAATCATGCAGAAAGAATGTAATATATTTGTCATGTGACATTTTTGCCTTCTTTTCTCCCCATCCCATTTTAGTTATTTTTCTTTTTGACATGTTTTTCATTATATGCAAATGGGTTTAAGAAAGTATTACAAATACCTTTTTTATCTGTGCTATTCTGACGTGAGAGCTAATACATTCTAGTCCAAAATACAAGGAACTTAAAATTATAGTATATTAAGTCCATAATAATAATAATAATAATAATAATAATAATAATAATAATAATAATAATAATAATCCTTCACGGATTAGGACTTTGCTTGTTCCAATCTCACACCTTCCCCCCCCCCCAGCGCTTTCTTGGTCTTCCCACCGATCTTGGTCCTCCAGGATTAAAACTATAATAATAATAATATCATCATCATCATAGTACATTCACGAATTTAGGCCATTTGTTGACCTATTTCGGCCTCAAGAGAAACACCATCCAGAAGTCTTTTGAGTGGACGTCCTGGTCTTCTTCTTCCTGCAGGTTGATATCTTAACATTAGTTTGGGTATTCTGTGATCTTCCATTCGATGAACATGTTGTATCCATCTTGACTTATAATCAGAAATTTTGTTTTCTAAAGATTCCATGTGTAATTCTTCTAAGATGTCTTCTTTTTTTTTGTGATCTAGCAGTGTGTATCCTGCAGTCCTCCGAAGATATCTCATTTCAGCAGATCTAAGTCTCTGTATATCCTTCTGTTTCAACGTCCATACTTCGCTACCATACAAAAGAGTTGGAAGAGCCAGTGTTTTATACACTTTCAGTCTTGAATGCTTTCGGACTAACTGTGGCTTGAAGATAGAATTTATTAACCCTAAAATTCTTAAAGATTTTTAGATATTTTTGCATTTACATCCTTTTCTTCTTCATATGAGATATTGCATCCTAGATACGTAAAATTATTCACCTGCTCCAAAATTTTATTGTCCAGTACAATTTTACTTCTGACAGGATCGACACCTTGAAATGCCATAATTTTTGTTTTTTCTGTAGATATCTTTAATCCATATTCTTCTGTAATTTTGTACGGACATAAGCTTTCCAATCATTCCCTGTATAAGGGGTAGTGACGTGTGTATAACCTCTCCTACCCAATTCTCATCCTCACCTTCTCGTGGTACAACCCGTTTTCACAAACGAGGCTCTGAGGACCGAGTCACGGCGGTATAACCGTTCCATCAGGTACTGAGTAAATGCGGTATCCTAATGTCTGTCCAGAGACTAAAAGGTAGCAGCCCTACCACTGGACTACTTAGCGTCGGGCCAGTAACCTGTCCTAAGGAACTTCAAAACTACTTTCAAGTCTAAACACGAAAAAACCCAGAAGGTAATAATAATAATAATAATAATAATAATAATCCATCCATAGTAATTCTGCCCGATGGCAGGTCTTTCACTGCAATCATAGCATTTTCACGCTATGCTTTGCAGCTTTACTAGGGAATAGTAGGTGTGGTAGCTTCCCGTTGCTTTCCATACCGGTGAAGGATGATAATGCTGATGTTAATGACGATGGCCATATGATTTCGGGGAACGTTTAGGCCTTAAAGTTTTCCTGACATTTGTCTTACAGGTGAGGAAAAACCCCGATAAAAACCTCACCCAGAAAAACTGCCCCGACCGGGGATCGAACCCGGGCCCCCTGCGTGACAAAGCAGCACGCTACCTCGAGACCACAGCTTTTATGAAATCGGAACGAGCAACAGGCTTAATCCCTGATTATTATTATTATTATTATTATTCTTATTATTACTTACTTACTTACTTACTTACTCACTGACACTATCGAACCCGTAGGTTCATCCCCGCACGGACATAAGCTCTCCATACATCCCTATCCTGAGCTAATGCTTTCCAATCATTCCCTGTATAATCTACTTCCCTCAAATCATAGTTAATGTTATTCTCCCACCTCATTCTTGGTCTACCAACTGGGCGTTTTCCCTCCGGCTTTCCTACAAGAAGCTTGCATGCAATTCTTTCATTCCCCATACGTGCAACATGTCCTGCCCATCGCAGTCTACGAGACTTAACTGTTCTTGTTATATCTGGCTTCCTATAAAGACCATGTAATTCATTGTTATGTAGTCTACTCCATTCACCTGTCTGTTCATCTTTCTTTGGTCCAAAAATTTTCCTAAGTACTTTATTCTCGAATACTCGTAATCTCCTTTCCTCCCTTAAAGTAAGAGGCCATGTTTCGCACCCATATAATATAACTGGTAGAATAATAGTTTTATATATTTTCAGTTTAACGTTTTTTGAAAGGAGTTGGGACATCAAGAGTCTCTGCAATGCATAATAGCATGCATTTCCAGAATTGAGCCTATGTTTAATTTCTTTGTGCATCTCATTCCTATTTGTGATTATTGTTCCTAGGTATTTGAATTCAGCCACTTCCTTAAAATTTCCCTTATTTGTCATTAGCTGTCCAGTTTCCATTATATAATGTATTTCTACGTGTGACCATATATTTAGTTTTATTGATATTTACTTCCAGTCCTAATTTCTTAGTGTTACTCAATAGTGTGTGCGTATTGTCCTTTAGTATCTCTTCGCTGTTATTATTATTATTATTATTATTATTATTATTATTATTATTATTATTATTAAAATACAGGTGTTGTAGTCATTACTCATCAGAATTATAAAATACGTGAATGACGTAATGGTACATATTCTCTGAAGAAATTAATATGCATATTGTTTCTTGGCTTCTCGGTAATACTGCGCATAAAGAATGACTTTTTTTTTTGTGCACATTATGCATATCTTGAAGGAGATCATATGTACGTTAGAATGCGAGATGTTCACCGGAAATTCGCAGGTGTTTGTGGGCAATGACAACACGTATTATAATATGCCTTGCAGCAAATTCCATCAACATGTAAATAAACAAACATTCCAGCTATTTGTACAATCTGATATGCATCCAGATTATTCACAGTTACACAACATCCAGTTAGAGTAGTAAATGTATGCAGTAATTGGCTTTCTTTGTGTTAATATTATTGAGCACTATTCTATGTACATTTCTAATGGATTCATGCAGTTTTCTAACGGTATGCCTAATACCTGTACTACATTATCAAAACATCGAAAAATTATTCAACTTATGGAATAATAAAAGTGAAAATAATATAAGTGTGTAACACTAAGAAATTGGGACTGAAAGTAAATAGATAGATAGATCATCGGTTGATTAATGTCTTTGACATCGTCCGATTCCTAATAGCCAGTTTTGTCGGTCCATCCAATCTCCTGGTTGTAGCTGTTTCTCCTTCATATGTAAACATATTCCCTGACTCCAGGAGGTTTTAGGTCTTCCTCTGCTTCGTCTTCCCTCAGGTTTGCATTCCAAAACAGATTTTGATAGTCGATCCTCTTCCATTCACTGGACATATCCGTACCATCTTAATTGCTGAGTTTTAATATAATCTAAAATAGTGTCTTCAGTCTGGAAGTAAATAAAAAAACTAAATAGCATTTACTTTTTTGATATTTTCTTATGGTCACACATAGAAGTACGTCATATAATGTAAATGGACAGCTAATAACAAATGAGGGAAATTTTGAGGAAGTGGCTGAATTCAAATACCTAGGAACAATAATCAGAAATAGGAATGGGATGC
Organism: Diploptera punctata; assembly: GCA_030220185.1. Taxonomy (NCBI): domain Eukaryota; kingdom Metazoa; phylum Arthropoda; class Insecta; order Blattodea; family Blaberidae; genus Diploptera; species Diploptera punctata. Next base: position 2,328,929 of record JASPKZ010006068.1, on the reverse strand, counting down.
TCAAAGAAATTAAACATAGGCTCAATTCTGAAAATACATACTATTATGCATTACATGAACTCTTGACGCCCCAACTCCTTTCAAAAAACGTTAAACTGAAAATATAAGTTTATAGAACAGTTATTCTCCCAGTTATATATCGGTGCGAAACATGGACTCTTACTTTAAGGGAGGAAAGGAGATACGAGTATTTGAGAATAAGGTTTTCAGGAACATTTTTTGGACCAAAGAGAAATGAACAGACAGTGAATGGAGAAGACTACATACGAGTAACAGTGAACTACATGGTCTTTATAGAAATCATTATATAATACAGACAGTTAAGTCTCGTAGACTGCGATGGCAGGACATGTGGCTCGAATGGGGAATGAAAGACGTGCATGGAAGACTCTTATAGGAAAACTAGAGGCAAAACGCCCAGTTGGTAGACCAAGAATGAGGTAGGAGAATAATATTATCTATGATTTGCGGGAAGTAAATGGTACAGGGAATGATTGGAAAACATTAGCTCGCCTCTCACCGCTGGAATCCCGAGATCGAGTCTCGATCACTCCATGTGGGTTTCGTGGTGGACGAAACGGAGTTTGAGCAGGTTTTTATCGGGGTTTTCTCCCTGTCATTTTTTCATTCCAGCATTTCTACATACTCATCTCATTCATTTCGTTTGATTTCATTCATATGCCCCCGCCGTGTTGATACGTCAGGCGTGGTCGGCCGGCATCCAGATCATTCACAGACCTCTATAGGCCTATATGTGGGCTTCGTCTCATCCCTAGACCCAACCCTGAGTTGGACACGAGTTGAGGATATTTTATTTTATATAGTAAAAACATTTATTATGGTTCTTGGACCTCGTCCCAAAATGAGCTTGAAAGTAGGCTACTCCAGGCAAATGATTCTTGGCCCGACCAAGAAGGATATTATAAGGGCAAGAAACCTACAAAAAATACACGGGAACAGGTCATAGAAGACCTAATCCTATATCTGGTTCATGATGACAATGAATTGGTAACACTGAGCAACAAAAAAGAATCTTTTTTTGTCTCAGAAAAAAAAAAGTGATTTTGATAGTATTTTTTCTCCTGAATTCAAATATGGTATCGGTTTTTCTCCATCACGCAAGGTTTCCGAGAGACAGGCATTTATAACAATTTCAAACACTTTAATATTTTCTACATTCGTAACTAAACAATATTCGAACATTCGGACTCACCTAGAAAGTAAGAAATGACGATTTTCTGCTATATTTCGCCTGTGGAGCATCCCTCTTGATGGGCAAACAATAATCGGCCAGCATATTTGCCTTGATATCTCTTTTCCATAGTAGAAATCTCCTGATGAAAGTGTTCCCCGTGCTCATCGCTCACTGCGCCAAGATTTTCCGGGATGAAATCTAGATTTATTTTTAAAAAATTATTCAAATCCATTAATTGAAATTGAAATAAAAAACTGTGGGTGATGGAGAAATTCCGAATACATATTTGACAACGCGATAAAAAAACTGCACCAAGTTGAACTATTGGTACTCGTGAGACAAAAATCATGTTGACCAGTGTTATTGTTGTCTCAGGAAGTAATTCATGTTATAATGGAAGTGTGGAGGTAAAGCGAAGATTATAAAAATACGATGAACTTGTGCCACGCTGTATTGTATAAAGTTCTCCAAGAATAGCGTGTTCCAGAGGGCTTTGATAGCAATGCCAGCTATTTATGGATACCAGTGTTTAATTCTGGCTACGATGTCATTCCTGTCTTCTTGCTGGTGTACTCGGAAATGCCTTCTTAACTAAGAATATAGTCTCTGACACTCTTAATCATTTTAATTACATTACGCATTTTATTTATAAATAATATATCGGTTCATTTCCGTGGTCTAGTTCGTAGAATCCCTAAATTTCCGAGTTAGATTCCTGGCTAGGTAGGAATTTTAATCCTCCATCTTGGATATGTTATCTTCTGCTGTCCTGTGTTGCCCTGTGCTGTCTTCTAGTATTTTGCTAATCACAGATCTGAGGAAGTATATTATTGTTTACTAGCTAATATCCGGCGTGCGCTGCTGCACATAAATGAATTAAATGTGTTTTTATGTTTTGTTGAAAAAATATATTATTAACAGAGTAAATTGTGCAAAGAAGGCGATTAGATCCCTGAATGATCTTTTATGGAATATAAATTTGACCAGAAAAAAAAAAGATTATACAGACAATAATAGAAAGTATGCTTGCATATGGATCATTAAGCTGGACAATAAATGAAAGGATGCAGAAAATAATCTTGGCGACAGAAATGGATGAATTGCGGAGTAGTATGAGAATATCCAGGCTACAACGTATTCGAAATACATATATCAGACAATAACTGTTATCGATAGGATAACAAAGAGAGCTCTACAGTGGTATGGACATGTACAACGGATGTCGGAAGACCAGTGGCCTAAACAGGTGTTGGATTGGATGGTACCAGGCAGAAGGAAGAGGGGTAGAAGTAGATGAACATGGTATGAGGGAATATATGATGCCATGATGAAGAGGGGTATGGAAGGTGGTCAATGGGAAGATAGGAATCTCTGGAAAGCAGGAATCAAAGGCAAACTGCTGTAAAGTGGAAAGCCTGTATTAAGTATGTATGTTTTGTTGAATAAGTAAAAAAAAAAGATCAATTTATATCGTAATTACTTTTAGAATACCCCGTGGTTATTACCTAGTTATCCCGATTTTCTTGCATCAATGAACTAAAAGACAAAAATGGTTATTGTGAGTTATCCGTAAAAGATAAACATTCTGTGGCGTACTTTTTTTTTTATAGATTTTTTAGGTAGTCTATTTCATTCTGTGTATATTAATTTGGAGTACTTGTTATGGCTTAGGAAGCAAGGACATAAGCTCTCCACATATCTCTATCCTCAGTTAATGTTTTCCAATAATCTCCTGTATAATCTACTTTTTTCAAATTATGATTAATGCTATATTCCCACCTCATTCTTGGACGTTTTCCCTCTAGTTTTCCATCAGAAATCTTCCATGTCCTTCTTTCATTCCCCATTCGTGCCACATGGTCCTGCCCATCGCAATCTGTGAGACTTAACTGTTACTATCATATCTGGTTTCCTATAAAGATCTTGTAGCACACTGTTATGTAGTCTGTCTGTTCATCTCACTTTGGTCAAGATAGTTTCCTGAGAACTTGGTTCCTAAAAAACAAAAATTGCGGCCATTAGAACGTTAACACACACACACACACGTATGTATTGTCATAGTCATGTTTAGTATATACTAGGTACGATAGATCAAGATTTTTTTTGTCTGATGCCACCAGGTTGTGTTTATGACATGTCTGACTTTCTCCCCTGACATTGGCGGAATAGTATCCCATTTCGTAGGTTGGGGCACCTGGAAGGCGGACTAACGTTACCCCGATGATATCCATCCATAGTAATTCTGCCCGAAGGCAAGTCCTTCACTGCAATCATAGCATTTTCATGCTATGCTTGCAGCTTTAGTAGGGAATTGTAGGTGTGGTAGCTTCCCGTTGCTTTCCACACCGGTGAAGGATGATGATGATAATGATAATGTTAAGGACGATAATGATAAGGATGATGGCCATATGATTTCGGGGACCGTTTGGGCCTTAAAGTTTTCCTGACATTTGTCTTACAGGTGAGGAAAAACCCCGATAAAAACCTCACCCAGAAAAACTGCCCCGACCGGGGATCGAACCCGGGCCCGCTACGTGACAAGGCAGCACGCTACCTCGAGACCACAGCGTTGGACCCCGATGATATAATGGGTGATAAATATTAATGAAGCGCCAGGAGAGTTCTTAACCTAAATTTCAGACCATTTTCAACCATAGGAATAACTCCCTCTAAGGAAAGTTTCGTCTGAACAGCACTTCTACTTACACTTGATTTTTCAGTTTATTGTTGTAAACTAGCTCTTCTCCTGTATTTACTAACATTTTTTAAATATTTTTTTAACTTTTTCGTACAATTTTTATAACATTATTAGACAATTTTGAAGTATTTATTTAAATGCACAAATTACAATATTATGACACTGTTAGACAATATTGTGATGCTAACTGCTATTTTCTGCACAGGGTATATTACTTAATCTATGATTTTTCTATCGCTGGTTTGGGTTATCGCTGGTTGGAACGGCGTTAGGGAGTGATACGTAAGTGTACACCCATTTTAATAAACGTTTCGTAAGTTTAATGTTAGTATTATATTTCTTTAACGTAGATTTGGAGATTTATTGCAGATTGGCCATTTAAATTTCATAGCGACGTGCTGCTATCTAGCATACGCTGTATGAACTTTAGTACGATATCGATAAAATCGATGTGTGGCATGGATGATAATCGATATGTGATTAGATGGTGGGTTATCGACGGCACTATAAACTCTGGCGCATGCGCAATGTTGTTCTATAGGAAAATATATCAGGTAAATTTAAGTGCAGTTATTCCAAAATATCATGGTTTAACCTGGAATCGTATCCGGGATCTCATCAACTGTAGTAAGAAAATTAAAACATCTTCATGAGAACAACCTCAATAGTTTCATTCCTTCGGAATTCGCTAATAAACAAATAAAATAAAATAAATATCCGTGGTGCAATAAAATGTTTATCTGGAATTTATGGGGAAAGTGTAAATGTATGTGTGAAACGCGACACACTTCCATCAAGCAGGAGCTGTAAATGTTAAAAATAACTCACAAATGTTGATTTTTTTCTTTCAAATTAAGTAGCTTTGTAGCTTAGTGACTTACAAATTGAAATTAAGTAGTAATGCTTCGGAAGGTTGTGTTTTTTTTTTCATTTTGAAGTTAGTTCAGTGTCAAAATAAGTTTGAACAAGTATTTATCTTGACACGAGGATGTTGCTTTATGCCACTTTTTTCCAACGTGGGAACACGATTTCGGCTGGAGCTGCTATTTATATGTCAAGTAGGTCTGCGGGAAATTCTATGCAGATGTTAAGTTCAATATACTTCCTGGATAACATTTCTGCACTGCGGAAAAATTAATATAGGAAGTGTGTACATCTGTTTCAATTCAGCATTAGTTAATGTAATTCGTAAAACTCTCTGCATATACACAATGTTCCCATTACAAGTATAGCATCCATCCATCCATAGCAATATTGCAATCATAGCATTTTCATGCTATGTTTAGCAGCTTTACTATTGTATATCTGGCTTAACTTGGCAAAGAGAGAGATGGGTAGATAAGGTAGATCCTTGACCGCTTTTGTTCATCAAAAAAGTAAGAACCCATCCTGTTGTCATTTTTCGTCTTCCCCCTTTTCCCTATTAACATCTAGTGAAGAAATCCGTCAACACTGGTGCGAGTGAGAGAAGTGAGCACAGTTGTCTCTTTCTACAAATTTCCTGGAAAGTTAAGCCAGACGAACTATAGAGAATTATAGGTGTGGTAGCTTCCCTTTGCTTTCCACACTGGTGAAGGATGATGATGATAATGGTAAGGGTGATAATGATGGCCGGATGATTTTCGGGAACCTCTGGGCCCCAAGCTTCCTGACATTTATCTTACAGGTAAGGAAAAACCCCGAAAAAAACCAACCTCACCCAGTAGTCTGTCCCGACCGGCAATCGAACCCTGGCCCGCTCTGTGACAAGGCAGCACGCTACCTCGACACCACAGCGGTGGACCAGGCGAGGAGAAACTCGAAAAAGCCTTCACCCAGGAAACTAATCCCGACCGGAGATCAAACTCGGGCCTATTGCGTGACGAGACAACCTACCTCGAGACCTCAGAACTATGCATCCAAAATATCTAAGGTTGGTAGTATTTGAAAGAGAATATTGGGACCTTTAATTGTTATTGTTAATTTTAGTAGCGTCTCTCTTCATTTATTAGGAATTCGCTAAAAAAAAGTACAAGTTTTATTTTATTAATTTATTAACTAAAGAGAGACGAACAGACAGGTGACTGTAGAAGTCTTCATAATGGTGATAACAAATATTCAATGTATGATACTTTTTACACACACCATACATCAAGATGATAGTTTCCTAAGAAACGATCCCTGCATAATTAATCAGAAGACGATCGCCGTACATCACATGGCCTACCAGATCACCAGACCTATCATCACATAATTTATTTCCTTTGGGATTTATAAAGGACCAAATCTACACGGCATCAATACGTGATTTGGCAGACTTACAAAGAAAGATTCCATGTTTTTGTCAACAGTGTGATACAACAGATGCTTCATAATACGTGATTCAAGTTTGAATACCGATTGGACATTTCTCGTGCTACTAATGGAAACCATCAATACTTTTAAAATGTATTTTAAAGCACCGTTGAGGTTATGTAATAAGATATTAAAATATATAATTAGTACCTGGTAAAACAGCCGTCCTCAACTAAAATAAAGTTCTGTTAGAAAACTTCGTGGTTAAAATATGAAGGCCTTTCAAAAACAATATTTCATCTTCTGCATTTCAACTGGTACATATTGCTCTTTCTGAGATATAAGGATTTTAATGTTTCAAAAAATGTAAATACTGATTGGGCGGTATTGTTAATACATTGTGTGTCTATATTTAACTGATCTCTGCTACACTTACAAATAATTTTATGGACATTTCAATACATTTATTTATATCATTGTAATAAATACATTTCTTAACAGAATGTGGTTTATCATATTACTGCCCTAAGCCCTTCAATTATAATTTTTTTAGCATTTTTACACATCTTATTTCATACTCGTTTTAACATTTAAGGTCATAGAGAGTATATTTATTTTATTTTTAATGATACTATGAAATGGTGAATATGATTAAATAGATTACGGTAACGAAATTGCAAAACAGCATTTGCCATGATAATTAAAGAAAAACTAACTAACTGGCTGTATATAAACCGAAGTTTCGTGGCCGCGCGGAGATAAGCTTTCCGTACATCCCAATAGAACCAATGACCGCGTTTCTTGACGGTTGTATTTTTAAGGTGAAAGATCGTCACTCTTTCGACCAAGGTAATTTTTCGTCTGTCTTATCGCCTTGGACCTGTCCGGCATGGGCAAACCTTTCGGCAACTACCTCCTGCATAGCTCTCGGGGCCATTTAAGTACTATGGAGGGGATGATTAAAGAAAACTAATGAAATTCAGGAACCTCCCGAATCTGAAATGCAACCGTCTGAGCTCATTCTTTCGTCCTGGTTCACATTATTTAATTAAAAACTATTAGAAAATAATTTACAATATCCATAATCAGTTACTGGATTTCAAATCAGTGCAGTGACTTGAAGAGCTGTGCTAATATAGTTTTCCACCAGATGGCTCTCTCGCCATTCAACAAATCACGAAGCGTTTTAAGAGGGCAGTATTATGCAAAAATAACTCAAGTGTACAAGCTTGTAACTTTAATGTTTACACAAGTACATGAACCCGATAATTCAAGTTTTCTTTTCCATAATAACGTGTTTTACATAAACGTGGCATAATTTCTTACATTTTCACTTTTTTCCTTATTCTTTCTCATTAACGTAAATATAACGGTCCTACGTCATGATTTGAAACTGAATAGCTTTAATGAAACTAGATTTATGGATAAAATAGAGGAAACGTGTTCCATATATTAAATACTGGTGGAAAGTGGCAGTATTCTATTAAGAAACGCCAAGAAATTGTAGCTGGAAGTAAACATCTATAAAACTATACAAATGTTCACACATAAAAATACATTATACAGGGTGTCCCATTCAAACCTCCCACATTTTAATTAATCATAACTAACAAAATTGCGGAATTATGAAATGAGGCCGATATCAAACGAAACAGAAAGTCAAAGAATTTTCATTGCCGCACGTTGCCACACACTAAAACACCACTATATGTGCACATTAGTAACACGAACAATATCAAGTCTGCATTCGATTTCGTGCGACGTTCTGTCCAACATGTCCTTTGAACTGCCGGGAAGCTTGGAGATATGATTTTTGTGGACTTCTCTGAAATCCTGCTCTAATTTCTTCAATCTTTTCTTCTGAAACACGTGTACGAGCACCTCTTGATTCTAGTCGCCTGAAACTTCTCAAGCGATGCCTTAATGGTCTTCCCATCAGATGCATGTCCTCCATATTTTCTCCGGTAATCTTTGCACTTTAATTATTGACTTCGTCTCTGCATACCAGAAAACAGTTTGTGCTCGTTGCTGAGGAGTCGCCATTTTGTTTTATGTCATTATTGTCCAACATGCGACAGATCCTGGACGACCAAGACAGAGATGGACAGAAATCCTGCTCTAATTTCTTCAATCTTTTCTTCTGAAACACGTGTATGAGCACCTCTTGATTCTTTTTTAACGCTTCCAGTCGCCTGAAACTTCTCAAGCCGTGCCTTAATGGTCTCCCCATTAGATGCATTTCCTCCATATTCTCTCCGGTAATCTTTGCACTTTAATTATTGACTTCGTCTCTGCATACCAGAAAACAGTTTGTGCTCGTTGCTGAGGAGTCACCATTTTGTTTTATGTCATTATTGTCCAATATGCGACAGATCCTGGACGACCAAGACAGAGATGGAATGAGGCCGGAACAGGCCATTCGGCCTAAACTATAAAAGGAAGGAAGGTAACCTTACAGTGGGGAGGAGAAAACATTCTGGCCTTAACAATTGTTTTTTTTTTTTCGGAATTTATCCGCAATACAGTAGTTGTCCGTCATTCTTAAGAAATTTGCCTTCTCCAGTTGTAGCGGTCTTAAACATCCCAGTTCACTCGTACGTTATATTACACCGTCCATCCAACATTCTTTAGGTCTTCCCTTTCTTCTTTCTTATCTTTTTCCACTTCAATATTAACTTAGGGATTCTATCATATCATCCTGAATATACTAATAAAACCTAACATTAGGTTTACGCATTCCTAGTGAAATGTGTGGAGAGGGACAAGTGCCTACACTATGCCTGCCATACCGGTCCTCCCTCATACTCTGCACCGGTCCACACCTTGCGCAGGTGCGCCCACTAATATCGAACCTCGGACACTTTCTTCTATCTTCTAAAACTAGTTTCTTTCATTTGTACAGGGAAACAAATCTAATAATGGACCTTAATTCTTTTATATCTGGTTTTAGGACCAGCCTCATGGGCTAGTGGTCAGCGTTTCTGTCTACAGTTCACGAGGTCTCGGGTTCGATTCCCGGTCAGACCATAGGATTTTTTCTTAAAGGGAATAATTCCTGTGGTCATCCATGATCTGGAATTTAGGTTAAGTTTAGGTTAAGAATCCTCCTGGCGTTTCATTATCATTTATTACCCATCATATCATCGGGGTAACATAACTCCGCCTTTAAGGTCCCCCAAGAAATGGATTACAATTCTGCCAATGCCAGGGGAGAAAGCCAGAAATGTCATAAGAGACAACCTGGTGACATTGAACAAAAAAAAAATCTGGTTTCATCACAATTTTAATTTATTTTAAAGCGATTTAAATACAGTCCACCACTGTGGTCTCCAGGTAGCGTGCTGTCTTGTCACGCAATGGGCCCGGGTTCGATTCCCGTTGGGTGAGGTTTTTTCGGGGTTTTTTCTCTCCTGTTAGACAAATGTCAGGAATCTTAGGGCCTAACGGTCCCAGAAAATCATCCGGCCAACATCATCATCCTTATCATTATCATAATCATCCTTCACCGGTGTGGAAAGCAGTGGGAAGCTACTACACCTATAATCCTCTAGTAAAGCTGCAAAGCATAGCTAGAAAATGCTACGATTGCAGTGAAAGACCTACCATCTGGCAGAATTACTATGGATGGAGATATGTACAGTGTGTGTATATATATTCGAAATTAAGAATAGTAATTTATTGTGCAATATACAAAAGTGCAGACGAGTTTAAGTAGAGAAGAAAAAAAAATCATAAAACCACTTTGAAAAGAGGGAAACTTGATATTCATATCTAATGTTTTAAATTGTAAATAAATATTCTAAAACATTTCAGTAAGTTAACTTTAGGCGAATTTTTTTCATAAAACTGATACTACCTTCCTGAATTTCTTAATATCCTACTAGATTGCCATTTTACAAATTACGTTGCATTGTGCTGTGTGTTTTCCTTGCCATACACTGCACCTCACTGCCAGTTGTGTCATATTTTAACAGTCCGTCGCTGTGGCGTAGTCGGTAGTCACTACCTTCCACTCCGGCGACCCGGGTTCGATTCCTGGCGGGGTAGGGTGTGAGGATAAAAGAAAGTTGACAAAACAGGTAAAGCAAAAAGGAAAAAAAAAAGTAAAACAAAAAGGAATAACAGTATAAACGAAAAAAGAAAAGATATTTACATTAAAAGTCCACCGCCGTGGCGTAGTCGGTAGAGTCCCTACCTTCCACTCCGGCGACCCGGGTTCGATTCCCGGCGGGGTAGGGGATTTTTAATCTCCACCTTGGGTCTGGATGTGTGTCTTGTCCTTCTGTTTATATGTGAGGATAATAGAAGGTTAACAAAAAAAGGTAAAACAAGAACATTGTTTAACAAAAAGGTAAAACAAGGAATAAAAAAAACTCGTGCCATTTTTAAGGCATTACTATTTTTTTTTATATGCGCAAGAGTGGTACTCTTCTCCGTTCAACTTCTAATCGTATCTCATTAGTTCAAAAAATTTCCCTAAGAACTTTATTCTTAAATACTCCTAATGCTATGCATTGATTAGAATGTCACAAAAACGTAATTACGGTACGTCATTTTTATGTTACAATATTTTGAAGAATTTCGAAGCTGTGATGCTTGAGACAAGCAGCATTTGTTGTCATTGACCTCTAGATAAAGATAATGTTTTATAATAAATAGTGGAAAGGTGGGACATGAGTCATTGTTTCAGTATATAGTGACAGCGTAGAACCACATGGCCGTCTGTTCGTCTGCAAAGTTTGGGAAACCTCTCTAGAATGTGAGACAAGTTATCTGGGGCAGGAACACGCTGCCGTGGTAACTAATGGAACCACAATCTGTTTACCATCACCACACAGACACAATATGTCCATGTCTGAAAATTTGGTAGATTAAAAAAATATATAGAATAATAATAATGTATTTATTTATTTATAAATAGGTTTAAAATTTAATAAAACATCTTCCTGTGCCCAAAGCCTTTTAAATTTTTGTCTTCTTTCTCCATTTTGCTCTATATTCCCATCCCAATTGTTCCAGACCTATTTCTCTCATACCTCTTCTTTTAATAATAATAATAATAATAATAATAATAATAATAATAATAATAATAATAATAAAGTCCAAGTTGTTCCAGTTTTTTTCTTCGGTTTGTCCTCTTGGTCAACTTGCCACTTATTCACCTTAATTATAAATATATATGTCTGTTTGGGATATCTTCTTTAGTAATTCCTGCCAATTTTAAGTCCTTTTTGACTTCATCAATCCACTTCATAGTATCCACTGGAGCTTTACTTCTTTTTTCGTAGAATTCCATTATCTGTTTTGTAAGCTTATTTGAGTTCATTCGTTTAATATGGCCATAAAATTTTAACCTTCGTTTTCTAATATCACTGTGAATGTCTGTATACTTTATTAGAAAGAAAGAATGAAAGAAATTTGGGCTCAAAGGAAACGCCTCTAAATACTTTGCGTAGTCCTACCTGTGCTCATCCGCAATCAAAAATATTAATGTCCACCGCTGTGGTCCCGTGGTAGCGTGCTGCCTTGTCACGCAGCGGGTCCGGGTTCGATTCCCGGTCGGGACAGGCTCCTGGTTGATGTTTTTTCGGGGGTGTTCCTCACCTGTAAGGCAAATGTCAGGAAGCTTAGGGCCCAACGGTTCCCGAAAATCATCCTTATCATCAGCATCATCCACTGGTGTGGAAAGTAACGGGAACCTACCACCCCTATATTTCCCTAGTAAAGCTGCAAAGCATAGTATGGAAATGCTAGTGAAAGACCTGCCCTCGGAAGGGAAGAATTACTATGGATAGAATAATAATAATGGAAAACAAATGAGGAAAGAAATCCAATTGAGATTTCATAATGCCATAGCCAAACCTGCTCTACTATACGGAAGTGAATGCTGGACACTTCGAGCAAAAGATAAATCCAGCATTAATAGTTCACAAATGGGATTCCTCCGATCACTAACTGGAGTAACATTAAGGGATAGAATGAAAAGTGATGAGATAAGGATGCAGTGGAATATTAGAGAAATGGTTGAACATATACAAAATTATCAGATTAAATGGTTCCAACACGTCCAGAGAATGTCAAATTCCCGTTTACCAAAGATGATTTACCACCTCAACCCTAACGGCAAAAGAGACCTCGGAAGACCCTTCAACCGATGGAAAGATCAGTTTTTGTAGTCGCAGAACGGGCATCATCACCCAATACTGCATTCGGAATAATAATAATAATAATAATAATAATGATGATGATAATAATAATAATAATGATAACCGAGGTAGTTCGATTAGATAGTAGTGTTTGTCTCATACTCGGAAGGTACAAGGATCAAACTTGATTATGGACCAAATTTTCCCCGATTTTCTTTAATCGTCAAATACAAATGCTGGACTATAATTGCATTATCATGAGTCATTTCATAGTATCGTACTATCAAGGTGAATGCCACGAGTGCTTTCATTCTGTCGATAATTCGCGACTGGAGCGTAGCAACGATAGTCAATTGTCCAAATAAATAAAAAACTAACATGGTATTTAAAAATACTAATTTTGTTTCATTAAATTAGAACACTATTTATTGAATGCAATTTTTAATAAAGAATACTACTAAATGGAAATAAGTCACGTTTTTATATATTGTGCCGGGATAGCCTCGATTTTCCTTCTATGTTATTTAGGCGTAATAAGCACGATGAATTTATTAAACATTTATCTTAAACAATTTATTAAATTCTTCAGTTATTATCAACAAACTTCTATTCGCAATTACAATTCCCGAAATAATCTTCTTTTAATTGTTTTCTTAGAACACTTTTCCACTCACTGGTAAATAAATTCTCCACAACCTATTATCACACTGTTCAACACAAGACACGCTATCATAGACTGACTGCGGTCTCCTTTTATAAGGCGCGAGGAAATCTCTGGAAACAGCTTCGAGATACTTCGAAGCCTTTCTCAGAGGAGGAAGGAGACACCGGTAGAACCATCTGGCAACACACTCCAGACAATTCAGCCGACTGTGCGGGTCATCTAACTCGCCACGAGCGACTCTCCCGCGCAATTCAAACGCCGCTATGCGACACGTAACAATATATTAATTGAATTTGCGTAAAAAAATTAGAACGGCTTTCTCTGTTCTGTAGCTTATATATCAAAAAACATTTCTGAGCAAGATACGACAGTTTTAATCGTCTGTAAGACAAATATCAGGGAATTTTAAGGTCCGAAGTATCTCCGAACATCATTTAGTCATCACTACCATATTCGTCATCTTCAGCTTATATGAATGTTTGTTTGAATGGAGTGTTTCGTCATAATATTGTATTGTCTCGGAGGAGACCCTGCCAGTCAGCTGATTACTCATTCGTGAAGCCCTACATGTTAATTATGTGGTCAAAAAAATGTGATCCATGGTTTAAAATCTCTTTCCTGAAAGCTCGTGCCAGTATAACATGCAAAAACTTAATGGAATAATAGTATATTACGATGCGAAGTTGGGAAGTGGTTTTTATAGAATTGAGGAAAAATGTTTAAAAACCGAGATTCTTTAAAACACTTCACAAACGTGCGTTGTACATTATTTTTTGCGCGATGGTGTTTTCAAAATAATAAATAATAGTAAAATAATATCTTTGTTGGAAATATTTGCGTTGATTATAAACAATTGAATAACGTTAACAGTGTGGGCAGTGTTTATTAATTGCAACAACAGGAGGCCATGAGAACAATTATTGATAACATGGCCGCAAATACGTATTTATTGTTTTATATTGTTTCAAATAAAGTTCAGTTCATTTAAAATGCAGTGATTTATTTCGTATAATGTATATTAACACTACCTTTGGGATATTTTTTATGTATATGCATTGTACGTAGTATACATAGAGAACAGTGGTTGTACTTCCCGCACGTGTGAGTGCAAATGTAATATTACAGTATATGTATTTAGGTTGGCAACCAGGAAATGTAGGAATTTGAACTTCCAATCATGGCCGCCATTGCTGTAAGTACGACAAATCGAACTATCGCGCAAAAAAATAATTTCTCTCTATATAGTGATGTTGAATATGATTTTTAGTGGATTGGAAGCTAGCAGGTTTAAACCTTTCCAGTGGATCAACTGCAGTTGAAGTTTGTGGAAAACAAAGTCTATTCAGTGCATCTCCTCATGTTCATATTATCTTAGCACTTGAGTTAATATTTTAATTAACTCCAATTAAAAAATGGACTTTGGAATGACTTTATCTAATCTACCCTAATATATAACACACTTTAAAATTAACGATTCTAAAATCTATATTTCCAGGGAGAGCCGTGGCGTAATTGATTAGCTCAATACGTTACAAACCGGAATGTCGCGGGTTCGATTTCCGATGAGGTAATCGATTTAAGGTAGCATTATCTACTGCAAATCCTCCTCAAACTCATTGGACTAAATCAATTCCAACATATGGGATAGCGGATAGTAGATTAGTAATAACTGTCGCTCGTCGGTAATTTTAAAACTTGGTAAAATATCCGGCAGCGGCATATTCCTGCTTCGACCTAACCTCTAACGGAAATCAGTAGCAGATGTACAGTATATTATTATTATTATTACTCCTGGCGCGACAGGCCTACAAGGCCCTTAGCCTACCAGCCGGCTGCTGGCCTCACATCCACATGTGTCAATCACAGAGGTAGATGATCAACAGCCAGTGTAGGGGTGACATGTGGTCAGCATGTCGAGTCCCCCAGCCGTTATAGCTGGTTTCCTCAACCTGGAGCCGCTACTTATTGTAGCTACCCAATTGCCTCACGATGCTGGGTGGGCACCGGTCCCATACTGGCCGAAATACCATGAGAAAATTTCTTCCCCCATGGAGACTCGAACCAGCGCAAGTCCCGTAGCTCTGCGCCAAGGCTTCCTACCTTAACCGCTCGGCTACGGCGCGGGATGATGTACAGTATATCCTGGGAATAAAAGTGGCCGTCATGGATGAACGGAAACCCAGCTGACATCTCGTGTCCATTGCCTGCAAAAAATAATGGCTATATATATATATATATATATATATATATATATATATATATATTGGTGTCTGAAGTGCTGCATCTAACATTGAAGTCATTATCAGTCTTGCTCTTCAGTACTTCGAAGTTTTGAAAGTTACCTCTTTGACGGCTACACAATTGTTGAGGTGTTCGACATCCTTTTCTTCTTCTGGGTAGTTGCATATATATATATATATATATATATATATGTGTGTGTGTGTGTGTGTGTGTGTGTGTGTGTGTGTGTGTGTGTGTGTGTCCACTGCTGTGGTCTCGAGGTATCGTGCTGCCTTGTCACGCAGCGGGCCCGGGTTCGATTCCCGGTCGGTGAGCTTTTTCGGGGGTTTTCCTTACCTGTAAGACAAATGTCAGGAAGCTTAGGGCCCAACGGTCCCCAAAAATCATCGGCCATCATCCTTATCATTATTACCATCATCCTTCAGCGGTGTGGAAAGCAACGGAAAGCTACAACACTTGCAATTCCCTAGTAAAGCTGCAAAGCACAACATGAAAATGCTATGATTGCAGTGAAAGGCCTTCCCTCGGGCAGAATTACTATGGATGGATATATATATATATATATATATATATATATATATATATATATGGTGTTGCAAAAAAACACCGAGAACGGAGGTGAGGTGGTATATTCAGATTGCTAATAATTTTTAATGAGGTACTATGTCCGGATATGACGCGTTTTCACACTATGAGTAGCTAACTTCTCAAGAGTTTCGTTTGTTGGATTTGAAGACTCAATACTTGACAATTCTCTCACAGTTACATCAAGTTTTCAAAATATCCACCTCCTACCTCATTGCAGAACGTACATCGGCGGTGTAGTCATTGGCGCACACGTTCATATACGCCTGGCTTCGTTTGAATTGTTTGTGTAGCAGCGTGAATTCGAGCTATAAGATCCATACGTGACTCTACTGGAATCTGATAAACAGACTGTTTCATGTCGCCGCACAAAACGTAAACGAGTGGGTTAAGATCAGGTGATCTCGGAAGCCATGGGACTGCTCCCCTAGACCTGGATATGTGGTATCCAAATATCTCCTCACATTGGCATGGAAGTGAGCTGGGACTCCTGTCATGTTGCAGCCACATTCCGTTGCGAAGCCACGTATCACAGGTTCGGTACCCGTGAGGTGTTGTCAAGTACTGCGGCTTTAAATCCGTCGAACTAACATTGATCTTGAGACTTAATTAACAGTCACAGTGTGAAAACGCATCATTTCTGGACATTGGTACCTTATTAAAAATAATCAACATATCTCAATATACTACCTCACCTCCGTTGTTGGTGTTTTTATGCAACATTCTGTATATATATATATATATATATATATATATATATATATATATATATATATATATAAGAAGATGATGAAGATGATGATGATGATGATGATGATGATGCTGATGTACGAGAGGGTAACGTGGCTGTCCTAAGCTGAGTGGGTTACAGTATAAGTATGGTCCCAAATGACTGAAGAAAATCTACACCTCTCCTTATCTAAGTTTTTCTACTCCCTGTGTTGTGTTTGAAATAATTTTCTGTCACGTATGATCCTCACTACCCGTATGTTCTTTCAACTCCCACATTCCACAAAAAAACTCAGATAACAAAACAAAAAAATCTCGTCTTTATCTCTACTCTTTCTTCTTTTTATTTTCTTTCACGTTTCGTCGAATAAAAGAAAAGAATATTCCTCTCAATCTAGCGGATGGATGTCCAGTTGGTAACACTGTTCCAGCACTGATGTTGCCTTTTAATAAGCGAGCATCATGAGTTACGGTTATGGAAAAATCCAGTTCTTTATGACGTTACAAATCATGCTTAAAACATAAAATGTAAAACAATGACTTGTAACTTATTAAGTAGTAAACATTTTTCTAAGTTGGTTTGTTTTATAATTGTTGTTATAGTGGTAAAGTTTAAACACACTGAATTTATTAGCATGTGGTCTGAAAAAATGGTGAAAAATATATTTTTAATTATTTATTTTGCTATGTATTTACGATAAAAAATCATCAACAACAAGGATTAAGCCCAATGGTCTGTTCCGATCTCATTATATGTCGAATTGGTTCTTCAATGACCTTCCCAACAATCTTCTCCCTTTTGGTTTATAATTATACATTCTTCTTGGTGTGTGCTGTTCATTCATTCGTAATACGTACTGAAGGTAAGCATTTTGTTAGTATTTTGCTTTCAGATGAATTGGTAGTAATAGATGTCCCCTGCCCGCCTTACGAGCGCTGTGCAGGGTAAGGGTAATGACAGGGCTGCTGTCTCAGAGCATCTATCCTTGCTCCTCTAAGTATTAACCCCTTTAGAGAGGGTTGCTGCTTCCGCCCCTTGAGCCGTTGTCATGATCGCGTGATATCACGTCGCCTCGTAGACCGTTGCAGACTTCTTGGTCGATGTCAACCTTCTGGCACGTTGCGGACTATTCTTAGTTTCCTCTCACCTCTAACCAACGGCAAGTTAGCAAAGCTAAACTTCCCCGATTTGGTCGTCTGGTTCATTGAGTACTCGGCGCCCCCACCACGTCGGGGTGATAGTCCACGGAGGGATAAAAAAATAATTTGTCATATATGTTAATGATCAAATGTTCCTGCTCTGATCGTAATTCACTAAACCCCAACATCGTAACCATCATAATAATTTTCTCATGTTTAGTATCAATATTAAAAAGTATTAAAATATAATTACTGGAGATATCTCAACAAGACAACTCATATGGTATGGACACCCTATGTGAATGACTGAAGAGAGGTTACCAGTGTTAATTTATGAATGGATTCCATCAAGACGAAGAAAAACAAAGAGGTGAAACGGTTAGTTGTTTGGCGGAATACCGGATATCAGCCGAACATTGCCGATTGGCGCATCGTAACGAGCGAGCTTGCGTAGTTGGCGCACGAACGATCTGGCGGATTCGGCTGAATTCGTGTTTTTCGTTCGTGAGGGAAGTTATCAAGTATTTCTTTGACTTGCTGAATTGATTGCAAACACGATTATTTGAGCTTATTAAAAAAACTTGCAATTTTAGTTTGAGGTTATTATAAAAAGTATTTTTATAAGTAATTCTAAAAAAGATTTAGCGACGAAAAATGACATTGGTAAATAAAATATTGCCTTTAGGAAATGTTTTGATACAAACAGTGATGATCCAAAGTTTCCCGTTTGTTATTGCAATGTTAAACATTTCTCGTGGCCGTGAAGGAGGAAAGAAAGTGTAAATGTACCAAACAAAACTAACTTTTGTTTTTTGTTTTGCTTTTAATTACTTCATGGAATTCATCGATCTATTTATCAATTGGATGTTATGATTCGTGTTCGAATTCGTCGAAAACTTCTTGGGAGGTAGCTAAATAATATGAAAAAATACGATTCAAGAATAGTTTCGTAACATTATTTGGTGTACATTTTATATGCTGTTATATAGGAAGCTAGGAGGAGAACTGTCAGAGGGAAGAGAAATTGGAAAGGGGGTAAGGCAAGGATGTCCTCTATCACCTACTCTTTTCAACATCTATCTGGAAGACCTAATGAAGAACTGCTTCAGCAATACGGGAGGCGTAAACATGGGAGGAAGAAGAATAAAGTGCATAAGATTTGCTGATGATATGACTTTGCTAGCAGAAGATGCAATGACACTGGGAACATGCTGATGGAGCTAAATGATTATAAGTGCAATGATTATGGGATGAAGATAAATATAAATAAGACGAAGGCCATGATTATAGGAAGGAAACCAAGGAAGATAAACATGAGGATTAAAGATATGGCCATTGAGCAAGTGGAGAGCTTCAAATACTTGGGTTGTACTATCAGTAGTAACATGAACTGCGGGTCAAGAAGTAAAGCAGAGGATAGCAATATATATGACATGATAAGAAAAATAAATGCCCGGACCTCTGGATGGATACCCCAGTGCGCTACCGAGCAAGTCTAGTATATATATATATAAGTGATCCCACAACAGGCCTCAGGAGGCCCTTGGGTAGTAGGAGGTTAAGGCTCCCACTTTTTCTGGACACTCGGCACTTTATGTCAGCCGGGTTGTCAGCCCTGCGTGACGGCCGCCTTTACCCCAGAACAAGTGTCTGGTACTCATTTCCGTTAGAGGCTGAGTCGACCCCAGGGCCATAGTGCCGCCAGAGGGTTTGGGTCAGTTTAAAAATCCTGACCCCAACGGGACTTGAACCCTCGACCCTCCGGCTTGTAGCCCAGTGCCTTAACCACTACGCTACGGCGTGCCCCATATATATATATATATATATATATATATATATATATATATATATAATGTAGATTTTGAATGAAAAAGGAAAAAAAAATTAAATCAGGTAGCGGAAATGAATTTCCTATGGGCTGTGAAAGGTTGTACAAGAGAAGAACATATTAGAAAATGTCTCATTTAATGAGAATATTGGAGAAGAACTAAAAGTACAACCACTTCTTTCAACATATAGAACAACACAGGAACAATTGGATAGAACATCTGCAAAGAATGCCAGAAAAAAATATACAAAGATGGCATTGATTTATAATCCTGGAGGACGAAGATCAGCGCTGGGCTGAACAGATGTGAGAGCGGATGAGACAGTACCTAATCCGTGAAAGAAGAAGAAGAAGAAGAAGATGATAATGTAGATTGAAAGATTTAATTATGGATCTCATTAAAATTCAATTGGATTTACCTTTCAAATATAAAATAATGAAGAAAAAATAATGAAGAAAGTACTAAAATGTACGTAGATATCTTTATTTTTTAACATAGCACGAGCTGGTCTCTCCTGATAAACACGTTTCTCTGCGTAGTTTTATTGGTGTGGAGTTGACAGACATTTAGTTTGATTTGATTCGAGTTAATTTTGGGGTGCACGTGCTTGACAGTTTACATGTTCCTCCCTTCTCCCCTCCCTACAGCTATCTGAAGTGAGGACTGACGTAACCCCCCTTTTCTCCCTCTTGTAAATATAAGGTAAGAGATATCTTTTTTTAATTTATCTGGAACCTCAGCCATTTTGTACTATTACTCCTTACATTTTTTTTTATTTTTCTTTCTTCATAAATATATGTATTACATTGTGTACATTTTTTGCTTACTTTGTGATATAAACACGTTTGTTTATTATGACGAATTCTAGACACGTGGCTTGGCGCTTGCTCCTTTTGGATTTAAATTCCTGTCAGTTTATACTCATGCCTTAATACAGAGTGCCTCTAATGTTTATACTACGAAATTTAGTAAATAATGGCAATACAGGATGTTTCAGAATAAGTATCACAGACTTATAGAGGTTGTAGAGGGGACTTAGTAGATAAAGTTTTGAAAAGGAACTCATGTCCGAAAACGTGTCATTTCGATGTAAAATAGGTTTGAAGATCGAAACACTATGGGCTCATATCGCGTGTCTTGTATTTTAGAATAACTATTGCAGGCTTGTAGGGGTTGTACTACAAGTGTGGTTCCATGTGGGGACCCTCTTGTTCAGTGAGACATCTAACGGGCAACGAAGATATTACTATGACATTGATGTCGGTAAATTTTGCTTAGAGACCTCTTTATTCAGGGATAAGGATCTTTTACGAGCCTGGAAATTTCAGATTCGGGAACCACGACTTAAAGTCCTTTCCGGAGGACTTGCTCCTTGGATTCTTTCTTCCTGTCTTCCCGGAGGACTTGCTCCTTGGATTCTTTCTTCCTGTATACCGCGATAACATATTAACATACGCCTAACTGGAGAGAAAATTTGCCCACTGTTAAACAAGCTAACATCAGAAATTGAGTTTTTCGAAGTTAACTATATATATATATATATATATATATATATATATATATATTTTTGACATTTAGCAATGAAGGCAAATATGATATGAAAAGAAAAATGAATGCTTGAGTCGGGATTCGAACTCGAGTCTCTAAAGTCTGTACCTTTAGCGCTCTAACCAACTGAGCTACTCAAGAATTCCAATACAAGCATACAATTTTCTTATACATGTAGTATTCTCAATTCACACAAGAGGTAGCTGAAATTGTTCCAACTGCCATCTCGCGGCTAACGTAACAGTTAAGCAAATTTTTAAAGAGAATATTTACTTTATAGCAGTAACGCTTTTATATATAGATATTATAAATATATTTTTGACATTTGGCAATAAAGGCAAATATGATATGAAAAGAAAAATGAATGCTTGAGTCGGGATTCGAACTCGAGTCTCTAAAGTCTGTACCTTTAGCGCTTTCATGTGTGTGTGTATATATATATATATATATATATATACACACACACATGATATGAAAAGAAAAATAAATGCCTGAGTCGGGATTTGAACCCGAGGTTCTAAACTCTGTACGTTTAGGGCTGTAACCATCTGAACTACTCAGGCATTTATTTTTCTTTCATGTCATATTTACCTTCATTGCCAA
Organism: Diploptera punctata; assembly: GCA_030220185.1. Taxonomy (NCBI): domain Eukaryota; kingdom Metazoa; phylum Arthropoda; class Insecta; order Blattodea; family Blaberidae; genus Diploptera; species Diploptera punctata. The sequence continues at coordinate 2,307,277 of JASPKZ010006068.1, read as the reverse complement.
ATGTTAAAAAAAAAAGTTATATCTAAATATAGAAGCCGTACTGCTATAGAGTAAAGGTTCTATTTATTTGATTACTTGTTATAGTGGCCACAAGGTGGCAGTTGGAATGATATGCCGCTACCTCTCGTGTAAATTGAAAATAGTATATAACTTATATATAAGAAAAATAAATGTTTGCTTAGGATTCCTGAGTAGCTCAGATGGTTAGAGTGCTAAACGTAAAATCCCGTCTCAGGCATTTATTTTACTTTTCATGTCATATTTGCCCTCATTGCCAAATATAAAATATATAGATATAATATATAACAATATTCTCTTTAATTTGGTTACTTGTTATAGTCAGCTTCTAGGTGGCAGTGAAGACCGAGTTCTCGCGACATCTAGTAATAATGGAGAATAATATATATATATATATAATATATATATATATATATATATATAAGAAAAATAACTGTTTGAATTGGATTCGCCAGGTGGTTTAATGGATAACACGCTGGGGTACCGATCCAGAGTTCCGGGTTCGAATCCTGTCCAGGCATTTATTTTTCTTATGTCATATATATATATTGACCACAAATTCGACTTGCTAAAAAATGCACTTAGTTTACGCAATTCCTGCGTGACGGAGTTCCTTAAATTTTAAAATTTTTATTACGTGTGAAGCTATTGGGCAATAGATTAATTCTTGTTTATTTTTTGTTGCAGGTGAGTTGTGAAGCTGAGAAAACGTGAAATGTGAACGACCCCTGCCATAAGGTCGGTCAACTGTGAAATATTTTTATAATTTGGCTTTCCAATTACAATCTTGATGGTCTGACTGAAATTAGGTTGGAATTTGCCATTCTACTGATAACTTATTGAGCAATTCTTTAACAGCACTATATGCCATTTTTTCACAAATTTTACAATTGTTCACAGTTTTATGTTGATGCTACTTTATAACAACTTAGACTTTTATCTACACCAGCGGTTCCCAACCTTTTTCGATTCGCGAACCCCTTCCACAACTATCTGAGTTGGGTGACCCACTGACCTTTAAATATACATTCAGTAGACATGCATAAAATTTCATTCCAAACAAAATGTTTAATAATCTTAAATTAATTAATCCGTAACGGTTAAAACCTAAAGTTACTGTAGTTTCGACTTAAAAAATTACACAACTTATAGCCTAGTTGTAGCGAAATCAAATGCATTCCTAACATTGTTACATAACTGTAAATCAAGCATTCACGGTACATATTAATATTGTGGAAATAATGAGATGAATTCCCGATGTTACCCATATGTTACAAGGGGCTTATAGGGTTAATTTAAATTTAAAATAATAATAATATATTATTATTATTATTATTATTATTATTATTATTATTATTATTATTATTATTATTATTATTATATTATTATTATTATTATTGCAATGCTGCAGAAATGAAGGAAACAATAATCGATCAAACATCGAAACCCGCCATTACAGAAAAGTTTTGGCGAACCCCCTGATGGTTCTCGAACCACGGCTTGGGAAACGATGGTCTACACGAATCCCTTTTAAATTACAAAGTTAAATTCAAATACCTAGGAAAATAATCACAAATAGGAATGAGATGCACAAAGAAATTAAATGTAGGCTCAATTCTGGAAATGCGTGCTATTATGAATTGCAGAGACTCCTTTCTAAAAACTTAAAAATGAAAATATATAAAACTACTGTTCTACCAGTTATATTAATGCGAAACATGGACTCTTACTTTAAGGGAGGAAAGGAGTAGGAAAGGAGTATTTGAGAGTAAAGTTGTTAGGAAAATTTTTGGATGAAAGAGAGATGAACAGACAGATGAATGGAGAAGGCTACTTAACTGTGAACTACATGGTCTTTATACGAAGCCAGTTATAATAAGAACAGTTAAGTCTTGTAGACTGCGATGGGCAGGACACGAATGAGGAATGAAAGAACTGAATGGAAGCTTCTTACAGGAAAACCAGTTCGTAGACCAAGAATGAGGTGGGAGATTAACATTAACTATGATTTGAGAGAAGTGGATTATACAGGGAATTATTGGAAAACATTAGCTCAGGATAGGGATGTATGGAGAGCTTATGTCCGCACGGCCATGAACCTGCGGGTTCGATAGTGCCAGTGAGTTAGTATCTTATTCTCAGTCGGATCGGCCGCGGTGTACTAGTGGTTATGCTCCTTGCCTCTGGTCCCGAGGGTCGCGGTTCAAACCCGGCCGGTGTCGATGGATTTTCTTAGGATGGAAAAATCCAAGGAATAAGTCCTCCAGGGAGGGACTTTAAGCCGTGGGTCCCGAGTCTGAAGAGTTCCAGGCTCGTAAAGAAAAATTTCCCGAATTTTCCCGTCCTAGTACTACCTAGATTTCCTAGATGTCAGTATGAGGCGGAACGCTGACCACGGACCACTCCAATGACATCTATACGAAAACAAGTGTAACTAAATTAGTATGGGGCAAATTCTTCTCTGTAGGGGAGAGCGCCTAAATCTCGGTTAAGGGAAACATGGGCTTACAAGACAAGATTCACAGTCGTCCTCAGCTATCAGCATTATAATTTTTATAAGAAGCTTTTCGAAAACATGTTTCATCTTCTGTTTGTAGATTGGTACTAACTGTTGCTAATAACGAGTTTCTAAAGAGGGCTTTGGTCATTGGGTACGTTCTCATTTAAAACACCTTAAGTTTACATTTTAAAAGTTTTATATAGTGACTTTAACGGAGATGCGTAATGTACTTTGAAAATAAAAGTCCTGTCCTGAAATTATATTTTGTAAATTTCTATGCCAGAATTTTTTGTTTAACATAAAATCTCAACCTTTTTAACATATATTGACTCTGTCATTTAGAATTGGCAAATTACTTTAACTGAACATTTGTAAATTAACGTTATTTCATTAGAGACCTTTTGCAGACAATGAGGCTGTGATTTCTGGCTTACGTTGCCAATTTACAAAATGGGTAAAATATGTGAAACATATAAGTTGGAAATATCTACTCCAAAAACAAAAGTTTTAGCGTTAAAATTGCATTAAAGTATAAAGTCATCATAATTGGCTCGACAGCCCTATGTTGGCCTTGGCCGAAAGTATAAAGTAGGCCTATAAAATTCCTCTTTCATCACCCATTCATGCCACATGTCGTTCCCATCGCAGTCTACCCCAGTCTACCATAATTAACTGTTCTTATTATATCTGGTTTCCTATAAAGTAGACGTAGCTCACTGTTATAAAGTCTTCACCGTTCGTCTGTCTGCTGACCTCTCTTTGGACCAAATTTTTCCTACAGTCCAGCCGCTCGGTAGCCGGCTCTGACGTTTTCGCTACAGTGTTGTCGATATGGATATTCAGTGGAGGGGCAGCTTCATGTACCACGCGGTTAGTAGAAGTACAACCGACAACATAGCAGAATTTCAAACTCACTAGCGGCGTCAAGAGCAGTGATTGGTTGTAGCAGACGTTCACTCCCAATTCAACTATTTCCTTATTGGCAGTAGAGGTCGAATTTCACCATTTACCCATCGTACAACCTAAATGTCAAAGCTGGAGAATCAGCGGCTGGACTTTAAGAATTTTATTCTCAATTACCTGTAATCTTTTCTCCTCCGTTAAAACTAAGAGTCCATGTTTTGCATCCATATAATATAACTGGTAGAATAATAGTTTTATATATTTTCAGTTTAACTTTTTTGAGAGAAGCTGGGACAAGAGTCCCTGAAATCATAATAGCATTCATTTCCAGAATTGAGCCTATGTTAATTTATTTGTGCATCTCATTCCTATTTGTGATTACACAGCTCTACAAAAAGAAATTGTTGTTCAGGATATCTCTGCGAATTTCTGTTTTCAAGTGCACAGTTTACAAATATATTCATGTAAGTGCTGAATGTGCTCTAAAAATTATAGAAGAAAATTCTACAAAAAGGCATTTCGCTGAAATATAACATGGATTTTCGATATTTTTGTTTCCATTTACGTTGGTATATACTAGTTTTCAAAAAACGATTGACATTATATATATATATATATATATATATATATATATATATTCATATTTTTCGTTTTTTGTAGTGTAAAATGAAAATAAAGATTTAAAAACCCGGAGTAAATCTATCAAAATCATTAGTAGTTTCATGAATTATGAACAAAAAATATCCAAAATTAATCTTATATCAAGGGCTACAAAGCACTGTTGACAGTGTTAATATTGATCCTAGGAATTTGAGGAAATTTTTACGTGGATTATTATTATTATTATTATTATTATCGTTATTATTACTATTTTTTTTTGTATTGCGGATGAGCCCATGTACGTAAAGTACTTAGAGGTGTTTCTTTGAGCCCAAATTTCTTTCATTCTTTTGCTATGAGTTTGTTTCCTATCATCTGTCCAAGTTGTTCCAGTTTTTTTCTTTGGTTTGTCCTCTTGGTCAACTTGTCACTTATTCACCTTAATTCTAAATATATCTCTGTTTGGGATATCTTCTTTAGTAATTCCTGCCAATTTTAAGCCCTTTTTGACTTCATCAATCCACTTCATAGTATCCACTGGAGCTTTACTTCTGTTTTCGTAGAATTCCATTATCTGTTTTGTAAGCCTATTTGGGTTCATTCGTTTAATATGGCCATAAAATTTTAGCCTTCGTTTTCTAATACCACTATGAATGTCTGTATATATTTTTATTTCTATTTCTATTATTATAATTATTATTATAATTATCTTCATCAGACCTATAATTATATAACGTTTTGATTTTTAATTCTACCATAATTCATTTTTGCTCTTCAGCTTTTTTTCTGTATAATCTTAACAGCTTTATCAAAATGAAAATATAAAATTGCGAAATGAATAATTTTAAGGCTGTGCACTTATGGCAGCAGGTTTAAGGGTGTGGTTAGTACCATCTTAACGACTTCTTGTACCTTACGTTACTGTAATATAGTCATAACTATTCCCATACTTCCTTAGTACTCCGCTTTATGTGCGGGGGAGATGCCATTTTGTATTCTTCTCCGTTTGCCAGGAATATAAAAGTCGTGACTGTTTAGTAATGAGAACTGTTTCCTTTATTCACCCTCGTTCTTCATTGTTTTGTCTAGAAAGGCATTTTGAAGTATTTCCTTAAACCCTCCGCTGTAAATTCTGTGGCAGACATTTCTTATTCAAGAGATTCTTAGCGCGTGCGCAAACTAACAATCTTGAAAAGAACACAATGTGCCTTGACTTTCAGTATCTGCCATATAAAATACTGTTAGTTTAATTCTTGACGTTTACCTCAACTCTAGTTTGTTCCCTACAAAATAATTACATCGTCTAAGCTAATGTACGATTCTCATTTTGATAATTTGTACACATATGTATAATAATAATAATAGTAATAATAATAATCTATATATACAAAGAAGAAAAGGATGTAAATGCAAAAATATCTACATTTTGAAGAATTTTAGGGTTAATAAATTCTATCTTCAAGCCAACAGTTAGTCCGAAAACATTCAAGACTAAAAATGTATAAAACACTGGCTCTTCCAACTGTTTTGTATGGTAGCGAAGCATGGATGTTAAAACAGAAGGATATACAGAGACTTAGATCTACTGAAATGAGATACCTTCGGAGGACTGCAGGATACACACTACTAGATCACAAAAAAAAAATGAAGACATCTTAGAAGAATTACACATGGAACCTTTAGAAAACAAAATTTCTGATTATAAGTCAAGATGGATGCAACATGTTCATCGAATGGAAGATCACAGGATACCCGAACAAATGTTAAGATACCAGCCTTCAGGAAGAAGAAGAAGAAGACCAGGACGTCCACTCAAAAGACTACTGGATAGTGCTTCTCTTGAGGCCGAAACAGGTCAACAAATGGCCTAAATTCGTGATGTGCTATGATGATGATCTATATCTACAGCTGTTTCACGTTTTGATTATCGATCGGAGTTGCAGCGGTGTTATTGTGTTTTATCTAGAGGACACGGTTGGAGATAAACATCCGACTACTCAGTACTGTGTGATCTAAAGAATCTCTAACACCCTCTCACAATTTCACAAGACTATAGGCTATCCGCTCTTACCTCGTTAAAACAAAATCATGTGACCTGCTCGATTTTGATTGGTTATTGATACCGACGTACGATGTAGAACCAATAAGTACGCGAAAAAGTAGTTCCCTTCATTAAATTATAAATACGTCCTCTGAATACACTTGTTATTCTTCTTGATTGAAAATAATAATATTCAAAACATAGAAAATGTTCTAAAATATATATAATCAATAATTACAATTTAAAATAGTTTGTTACATATGGATGATGCATTTGAGTCCATGCTTCAGTCGATTCTGATTGTCACCCAGAATGGCTGAAAGAGTCAGTCTTGTGTTGCCATGTCCGCAACTAAATTTGTAAAACTCAAGTCTGGGCGAATCTTGGACTAGTGGTCAAAACAGTTATTTTAAGTGTATTTCACAAGTTTAGTGAAAAGTATCTAGAAACTTCCAATTAACTATATAGTGAATTTAAAATCTGAGTCGTTCATCAAAAATTTAATTTCTACACAGTTGTTCTTATGCCGATGTATTGATAATATTAAATACATTAAATAACACTGAGCAAACGAAAAATAACTTTTTTTTTGTTCAGAACAGAAAGAAAAAATCTGTGATTATGATAGTATTTTTTTCTCCTTAATTCAAATATGATATGCAGTTCTTCTCCATCACGCAAGGTTCCGAGAGACAGGCATTTATAATTTCAAACACTTTAATATTTTCTACATTCGTAACTACACAATATTCGAACATTCGGACTCACCTAGAAAGTAAGAAATGACGATTTTCTGCTATATTTCGCCTGTGGGAGCATCCCTCTTGATGGTCCAATAATAATCGGCCAGCACATTAGGATTCCATTTGCCTTGATATCTCTTTTCCATAGCTGAAACCTTTTGAGTTAACTCATTTGGTTTTATTTTACAATGGACAATGTTTATAAATCCAGCTGGAACCTTAATAAAATTTATAATATTATTACTTATATTATAGGAATATTTATATGGACGAAAAAAGTTTATTAAAAAATAATTATTTAATCCATTAATTGAAATTGAAATAAAAGAACTGTGGGTGATTGAGAAATTCCGAATACATATTTGAAAACACGATAAAAAAACTGCATTAAGTACCACTATTGGTACTCATGAGACAAAAATCATGTTGTCCAGTGTAATCGGGAATATTATATTTGAAATTTGCTGGACACCCTGAAAATTCCGTTACTGCAGTGGTTCAAGGCTGATAACTGTTGAATGTGATATATTGAATAATTATTGATCACAATTGGATATCCTGGACAAGATTAAGGCGGGTCAGATACACATTCAGTTAACCTTCATTTACTTGTAACTTCTCACATTTTCACATATGAACATCGTGTTCAACTTTCCTTCTGATTGTATCTCATCATCGTCTGCCAGCAAAAAAAACTGACATTTATCAATTAATTAAATAATGCTGTATGTAGGATAAGGGGAGGTATTTTCGTGATATACAGGATGTATTTCACCGTAAATATGCATAATCAACTGGGATAAACATATGTCTGCTAACTCTGCAACCAAGTCTATGATCATTGCCTTATTGTGAAGTGTGACAGAAAAACAAAATAATTACGTCATCATCTTATGGCACTAACTAACTCACTGGCACTATCGAACCCGTAATTTTTCTATCATTTTTTAGAGCAGCTTTCACATTATATATATTTTCTTACAGACAACATGGGCCGCGCAGACACAAGCTCTCTATACATCCCTATCCTGAGCCAATGTTTTCCAATCATCCCCTGTATAGTCTACTTCCCTCAAACCATAGTTATTGTTATTCTCCCACCTCATTCTTGGTCTACCAATTCAGGATAGGGATGTATGGAGTACTTATGTCCGCGCGGCCACGAACCTACGGGTTCGATAGTGTCAGCGTGTTAGTTAGTTAGTTAGAAAAAGAGTGCAGAAAAATAAAATTTATGTATAATATGTGTTACAAATAAATTAAATTAAACAAAATAAAATAATTTATCTCTAAGGAATGTATGTGTATTACTCATTCGTTTACGTTCATACTGAAAGTGCATTGTTGCAAAAATAAAATTGTGCAGTAGCAATGTGAATTGACTTACTCTGGCGTATTTATTATTAGTGGTTTAAAAAAAGTGAGTACATTTTATTATTAAAATTTAAATTAAACCCTGTCTAATCTTGGTTTCAGTAATTTCATTACTTTTTTTTTTATATTTAGATATTCGCTTCTGCTTCCATTATGCCTCGACATAGAACATTGACGGGTCGGAGTGAGAGACAAAGAAGGGATATAATATATTCCAGTACACATAACAATAGGCCAAATGCAAATTTAAATAGTATAAATAGTACACAAATGTCAAATAACGCATTATTGTTTTTTTAAATATGGCTTAACCAAGCTATACCACACATTTCCTATCGTTCGTATTTTTAAAATAAATAGAAAATTAATGCATAATGACGTATTTTGTGACAAACTTAAAAAAATGATGAATTGTGTTCGAATTTCGTCCGCTGAGCGACCACCAGTTATTATTACTTGGATAGGAAATATAGTGCATGCACATCCAATACGTCTTCCCCCGAGGAGTGATTTTGGAAATAAACAAGATGAAAATCCTACAAATTATGTTTAAGAAGAAGGAGGAGGATAGGAAATGCACTCCATTCTATACACCAAAGAAAAACGGTAATGCCATAGACGAGAATCTAATCCTGATTCCTGAGAAACTTCTCAGATGTGCTAATTGTTACACTCCAGAGACAGTTCGTAAATACATGTACTGAAATGAATCTGTTTAAAGTTCCTTTTCGGAGAAATGCCAAAAGAAATGTTTATGGTATTTATATAAGTTAGAGTTTTCTCATAACTGACGTGTGGGAATATTGCAGTGGGAGTATCTGCAATGTCGGATGTCTGCCAAGTTCACAAACACCTGCTGCAAAACAAGTGCAGTCTTAACAATACAATGCATATTCAGGAGTGCAACAAACTTACAATGTTACATAAAACATGACGCACACAGCTGCCTTCTATGAATTGTTATATAATTCTAGTCAGAGATCCCATGAAAAACACAAATAAACAAGACTGTACTACTTACATATGTATGTACGTAGTTTTCTGCCCAAGAGCAGGTCTTTCACTGCAAACTTAGCATTCTCCACCATTTCCTTAACTCAGCCTTCCTTTTTGTATCAGCATACAAACCATTTATTTTCGTATTGTCTATGCTCTGATGTCTTTTTCTGTTTCTAATCTTACCATTGACCATTCTTTCTGGGGCATCCCCCAGCAAGCAGTTTCTTCTTAGCCAGTTGGCATTTCAATTCCTTTATGAGTTCCAGCATTGTTACTTTACTACTATTTTTTCTTATGCTTCCTTCCCCTCCTCGTTAACATGAGGTTTCTCTTCTGCCTCCCCGCCGTCGGAATTCATTCCTCTTCCGCCGCTGGAACTGTTGGAATCGTTCTGAGTTTCTTCTTTGTCTGGATTCTCCACCTTGGCCTCTCCGGCAAGGGTGTTCCTACTGGCAGCTACGCTACCATCGGCATAGTCGAATGGATCATAAAAATCATACTAGCACCTCCACTAACGACGTCATGCAGTTCCCAGGGGGCGGACCATCAAAATAATAGTTCAGTGTGAATCTTCGAGTGAATTATCTTGTCTTAAATGCTTATTTTTTATTTATTTAATTATTTTACCTGATGGAATTAAGACTGTAAGGTCTTCTCTTCCACTTCACTAGGGTTAAATTATACATATAATAACAATTATAAATTATCTACAAGTTGATTAATGGTAGGTAATTGATATAGCCTACACAATGTAGAGTTGACAAGGGAAGGTAAAGAAAGAAATAACCTATAATTTAAGTAATTGGTTTGGTAAAGAAAGTTTAAATTATAAAGGAATAATAAAAATATGCATGGAACACGGTTATAACTTATGACATTGTCTAAGGAAATATGTAGTGAGTTTTTTTTTTACTATTTTTGATTCGGGGGAGGGATGTCTCGGAAGTGGCTCTGGCATTGAGCTGGTCGGTCTTCCGGTGAGGCCTTCCATGCTCTTATGTGGTCTGAAAAAATGTGATAGGCTACAGAGTTTCAAATCTCTCCCGACAGATAGTGCCACTAGTAGCCCTATAAAGATAGAGGTTAAACTAAGATAAAAGAGAGATAAAGTGAATTAGTAATGAGTTTTAACTTCATCATCAACAATCGCGGATTAAGCCCATGTGCCTTGTTCTGGTCTCATAGATTCCCATTCAAGAAGTTCAATCCATCTCTTTTTCGTTCTACCAATATTTACTATTTCTTTTTGTTTGTAATTAAGTATAATTTTTGGAATTCGTTCATATTTTATTCTTTGGACATGTTCTTTCCAGTTTTTTTCTAGATTGTTTTATTTTATCTAAAGTTTTAAAATGTTTAGCTCATTTCTATCATCTTCATTTCTTCTGGTGGATATGATGTCTAGCCTTAAGATGGCAACTCTATCGTTCATCTCACTCTGCGGAACACCAGTGACGTACCCAGAGGAAATATTGTCATTATTAAAAGTCTGAGTTTATCTCGTTGATGTAGGTGTTGCGATATCGGTGTTACCGTGAGAATTAATCTTTTTTTTCTCTCAAGTTTATCAATGTTTGCCTGTTTGTGGATGTGAAATGTCCGTCGCCGTGGGGTAGAGTCCCTGCCTTCCACTCCGGCGACCCGGATTCGATTCCCAGCGGAGTAGGGGATTTTAAATGTCCACCTTGGGTCTGGGTGAGTGTCATGTTTTTGTGTCTATATAAAGTAAAGTAAAGTGATCCCACTACAGGCCTCAGCAGGCCCTTGGGGTAGTAGGAGGTTAATGCTCCCACTTTTTCTAGACAATCGGCACTTAACGTCAGCCGGGTTTTCAGCCCTGCGTGATGGCCGCCTTTATCCCCAGAACAATAGTCTGGTACTCATTTTCGTTAGAGGCTGAGTCGATGCTAGGGTCATAGTGCCGCCAGAAGGTTTGGATCAGTTTAAATATCCTGACCCCACCGGGACTTAAACCCTCGACCTTCCGTCTTCTAGCACAGTACCTTAACCACTACGCTACGGCGTGTCTATATGTGAGAATAAAAAAAAACGGTAAAACAAAAAGGAAAACTGCGTAAAAATATCTGATTTTTAGTCTGTCGCCGTGGCGTTGTCGGTAGAGTCCCTACCTTCCACTCCGGCGACCCGGGTTCGATTCCCGGCGGGGTAGGGGATTTTAAATCTCCACCTTGGATCTGGGTGTGTGCGCTGTCCATGTGTATATTTGTGAGAGTAAAATAAAGTTAACAAAAAGGTAAAACAAGAAGGAAGAGCAGTGTAAACAAAAAGGGGTGGGAGCTCCTATTAAAGTTCATATTACTTTTTAAATTGCGTGAAGTGCAATTATCGATGACTGTTCTACATAATCACGTACATAATGACGACTTGTTGTCTAAAGTAAAATTATAATAATCATTGGAATATAGTTATAGAAAGTAGCGGTAAAATCGCACGACCTTAACATGTAATATCCTATAAGTCATTAAACTCATTTTTGACTTTAGTCGCACCTACATACAAAGTTCAATGTTATTCAGGTTAAAATAAAAATATTGTACCAATTTCCTGTAAACATGTTTTTAATAGTCCCGCACAGTAGCTGATTGGCGCAAATCTACAGAACATGCGTTGATTCGAATCCTCGTGGTATTTCGGCCAGTATGAGACCTTTGCCCAACTAGCCACTCGAGGAATTTTCTGTTCATTCATCCTCAGCTGTAGACCTACATGTAGTTCAGAATTACTGAGTAATTCAAGTAAGTTTAAGAAGCATATTTTAATTGAATAGTTACTTCAACTCTGATAGAAATTGTTAAAAACTTTAAAATACATAGATATAATATACAAAAAACTGTACATTTTCTTTCATCAGGCAATAATAAATTACGAACTCGGGCGGGAGTAAAACATGGTATTTGGATGTTTTGAAGTTAGTGAAGGAGAGTAGTGGTTAAGGCACTGAGCTACAAGCCGGAGGGTCGAGGGTTCAAGTCCCGTGGGGGATCAGGATTTTTAAACTGACCCAAACCCTCTGGCGGCACTATGGCCCTGGGGTCGACTCAGCCTCTAACTGAAATGAGTACCAGACGCTTGTTCTGGGTAAAAGGCGGCCGTCACGCAGGGCTGACAACCCGGCTGACCATTAAAGTGACGATTGTCTAGAAAAAGTGGGAGCCTTGAAAAAGACGATGGAACAAAAAGCGTGGAGACTGAGGCCTGTTGTGGGATCACTTTTACCTAACAAACGGAGTAGTATCTAGGTACCAGGAAAAGAAAGTATAAACATTTCTGCGATCTGTTGACATATTAAAAAATAATTACAGCATTTCACTCAGAATATATGATGCTCTATTATCTTAATATATAAAAATGTCGTGTCACGTTGTTTGTCCGCGATGGAATCCTGAACTACTGAACTGATTTTAATAAAATGTTGCACACTGTGTGCAGTTTGATCCAACTTGAGACTTAGGGTAGTTTAGAACTAAATTTATAGTCACATTATTTTTTTATTGCAAATTGTTTGTTATTATTTAACAAAGAGTTATATTTATTTGTGAATTCCATACGATTCTAACAGATGGCGGTGTAATTATCTGTGAGTTCCATACGATTCTAACAGATGGCGGTGTAAGGTAATTTGGTAAGGTAATTGGTTTATTATTTAACAAAGAGAGATCCAGATGGCTGTGCTTTTGGTTGCAACCGCGAATTTCAATTGAATTACAAATATTGATTATTTCATAATTTAAGTGTGTTCAGTGTTTATTTTATTTTCAATATTATTAATTTCGTGTGTAAGTATTAGTTTTAAGTAATCTGGCTGAAAGACAGCAACTTAATTTAAATTTTTAACGTATACCTTACCCACAGAAACGCGTGGCCGGGACTTCTAGTATGATATATAATCTCATTTCTCTCAAAATGTCAGTAACCATGTTTTATATCCATGTCTTCAAGTGTTCTTTAGCTCTGAGATATCTATAAGTTATATACTTTCTTACATAAATATTATATATATATATATATATATACGAATAAGAAAGTTTTCTTGAGTTTTCCGCGTCTTGGATTCAAGTTCGGCCTTTGGCCACTGATTCCGACGTTTCGGCATGATCCCACATGCCATTATCAAGGAATGATAAGTTCGAGTCACGGTTTAGGTCTTATAATTGTATAGGTCTGTATAATTAGGTCTGTATAATTGAACACATAGAGTTTTCGCTGTGGTCCGTTTCCGTAGACTTATCATTCCTTGATAATGGTATGTGGGATCATGCCGAAACGTCGGAATCAGTGGCCAAAGGCCAAACTTGAATCCAAGAAAACACGAGAAAACTTTCTTATTCATACTTATATCCGCGAAAATCTACAATATAACACATACATACACATACATGGCCAGGCGGACATATCACTGAGATAATGTTTTCTAGTATTCCCTGTTTAATTCACCTATCTCAAATTATGGTTAATGTTATTTTCCTACCTCATTCTTTGCTTACCTTCTAGACGCTTTTATTCTAGCTTTTCTACAAGGAGTTTCCATATCACTATTTTATTCCTCATTATTTCCACATGTTCTGTCCATTGCATTCTACGAGACTTATGTGTTGTTATTGCATCTGGTTTCTCATAAACATCACGAAGCTCATTGTTATGTATTTTACATTCACCTATTTGTCTCACTTTGGTTAAAAAATTGTCCTAAAAACTTTATTCTAAAATACTCGTGATCTTTATAGAGGCCTAAATGTCATGTACCTCTCTCTCTCTCTCTCTCTCTCTCTCTCTCTCTCTCTATCTCCTTCTCTCTCTCATGCACACGCAGATATACAGTATATCCAACTACAGGCCATATGATACCCTTGGGGTAGTAGGAGGCTCCCACTTTTTCTAGACTATCGGCTTTGATATCAAACCTTCTTGACGGCCGCCTTTACCCAAGAACAAGCATTTGGTACTCATTTCTATTTGAGGCTGAGTCGAACCCAATGTCATGGGACCGCCAGAATAATTGGGTCAGTTTAAAAATTCCGGTTTGTAGCATATTGTCTTAACCAACCACATTATGGCGTATTAGTGAATAAATGAATTAAGATGGGAGCGCTGAGTGCTACTTACGTCGCTACTGTGCTGCCCATCAGCTTCTGTTAATTAAAACAGGTTAGTTGGCATGAAGACGAAGGCTGAGTCCATTAACCCCAAAATTTAGAATAATTTAGAATAAATAAATAAATTAGTAGAATGCTATTAGCCAAGACAGAATACTGAACAAGAAGTTGCAGAGCTAGGAGAGACTGTGAAAATTTAGCTGACGTAGAACACTGATGCATTAAATCTAAGAACAGCTGCACTAGCGGCGAAACAACCCTTGGAAACCATAACGCATGCAATATTACACTAACTACATAGTTAATAACACCACAAACAGCAGTTTATGGTATATTAAAATATTTTTATTTTTTGCGTTGCACTTTCTCCCTCTCATTCCTTCTTCCTGCAGATGCAATCTGCCTACGGTACCAGTTTTCCCAGGAACCTTTTTGTAGCTTGTTATTACCATTATTAAATTTAATTTAAGTGGAGTTTAGGTGCCTACAACGTAAAATGAATACCATATTCTTCTAAAGGTAATGCCTTGCCAGTGAAACATTTCTTCTCTTTTTCAGCTGCCCCTTTCGTTTCTTGAAATTCTACAAATTAATTTGTACCCCTCCACAGGCAGCAGTAAATTAAATTAATCAGCCTATCCATGCTCAAGCACTCGTTCATACATGCACTGGAGCTCTTTCGTCTCCGAACTACTTGCCAGAACAAAATTATTGTCGCTTGTTGGCCGTAGCGTCGACATCATGGCGTTTTGCCGAAAATAATGTCAGAAATGATCGTGAAATACTTCTAAAATAACTCCAAACGCGACAGGCCTAGAAGGCTCTTGGCCTACCAGCCGATTGTTGTCCTTACATCAACATATATATGAATCATAGAAGCAGACGATCATTCAACCAGTATAGGAGTTACATGTGGTAAGCATGTCGGGTCCCCCAGCAGTTATTGCTGGTTTTCTCAACCTGGAGTCGCTACTTATTGTAACTACACAAATGCCTCACGATGCTAGGATTACACCGGTCCCATGCTGGCAGAAATTCCATGAGAAAATTTCTTTCCCATTCAGACTCGAACCAACGCAAGTCCCGTAGTTCTGCGCTAAAACATCTTGCCTTGACCAATTTTACAGTCTGTGATGAGCCCACTTATCGCTGACAAAAACACAACTTCCGTCTTCGCCACAGATTATATAGGCGGGGAGGAACTTTCTAGGCTAATGATCTAGACCTTTTCAGAATGAAAATTTCTTGCCATTGATCCTTCCCGAAAGGGGAAATGAGACTCGTAAATATTTCTGAAATGAGAGCCTAGAATTTTCGATGATCTGCGCGGTCTTTCAACTTGCGAATCGGGGACTCGCAAATTTATTTCTACCAATGCCAGACCACTATTCTCTTCTTCGCCCGCGCAATCATCGTTAATACGACCCGTTACATCTTCTTCTTCTTCTTCTTCTTCACTTCATGGGCTAGGCAAAATTGCCTGTTCCCCTCACAGTTGTTCTGTCCATCTCTTCACTGGCCTTCCTACATTCCTAGAACCTCTTGGCTTGTAGTTGGTAATCTTGTTACATTCATTCTCTCCACATGTGTAGGCCTATACCATTTCTCTCTATATTATCCGATTTCTCATTCATTAAACAAATTAAATAACAATGAACAACCTCCAAATCAAAACAAACAATCGGATCTATCTATAACGGCTGGGGGACAATATCATGCTGACCACATGTTACTCCGTATACTGGCAGATTGATCATCTACCACTGTGATTATCGCATGTGGATGTGAGGACAATAGCCGGCTGGTAGGCCAAGGGCCTTCTAGGCCTGTCGCGCCATGGAGTTTGGAGTTTGGTCATGTTTTGAGAAGGTAAGATCGAACAAAAATGGCTATGTAATAGAATCCCCAAGAATGTTGTTAAATTGCAATACAAGAAACAAAAATAACGATGAGTTAGGAAAAAAGAGAATAGCGTAATAGAAGTTAACGTCGTATTGAAAATTTGTAAAACATGAATTTAAAAACTTTAACACTTTGCTTCTAATATAGAAGGAAGTGAGTGACTCAAGAACAAACCTGCTCCATTTTAAGAATGTGCTGGAGGCCATATGTAGGCCCTGAGGGAGTATATATATTCTCACAACATGTAACACTCATTTCGTACTTGCAATGAGTCACCTAATTTATAAACCGTTATGATTATTATATCGTATTTTGTATGATATACTCTCTGAAGTTCACGTCTTATCATTTTATTGCTGAATTGCTGTTATGGTATTATTTATAAACAAAAGTTTTATAGAATCAAATGTTCATAACCAACTTTCTAGCTCTATCGAACCTGTATATTCATGGCCGCACGGACATAAGTTCTCCATAAATCCCTATCCTGAGTTAATGTTTTCCATCCCCTGGCGCCGTGGCCGAGTGGTTAAGGCAGGAAGCCTTGGCGCAGAGCTACGGGACTTGCGCTGGTTCGAGTCTCCATGGGGTAAGAAATTTTCTCATGGTTTTCGGCCAGTATGGGACCGGTGCCCACCCAGCATCGTGATGCATTTGGGTAGCTACAATAAGTAGCGGCTCCAGGTTGAGGAAACCAGCTATAACGGCTGGGGGACTCGACATGCTGACCACATGTCACCCCTACACTGGCTGATTATCATCTACCTCTGTGATTGACACATGTGGATGTGAGGCCAGCGGCCGGCTGGTAGGCTAAGGGCCTTGTAGGCCTGTCGCGCCAGGAGTATAATGCATTTCTCTCAAATCATGGTTAATGTTATTATCTCACCCCATTCTTGTTGTTCAAGCTAAGCGTTTTCCCTCTGGTTTATCTACAAGAAGCTTCCATGCCCCACTTTCATTCCCCATTCGTGCAACATGTCCTGCCCATCGCAGTCTATGTGACTTTTAACTGTTTTATTGTATCTGGATTTCTATAAATATTATATAACTCAATCTTATGAAGTCTTCTCCATTCGCCTGTCAGTGTGTGTCTCTTTGATCCAACAATTTTCCTAAGAACTTTATTCTCAAATACTAGTATTTTTTTTTTCTCCTCCCTTAAAGAAGGCGTCCGTATTTCGCATCCATATAATAGAACTGGAAGAATAGCAGTTTTATATATTTTTAGTTCAACGTTTTTTTAATAATAATATAGTAACAAAAATAATTATTTAATTATACGGAGATTTTCAGTGTTTCCACATTTTTCTGCGCCTCAAGGTTTATTTTTAACTTCTCCAGCGTCTCTATCCATCTACTCCATGTCCTCCAGTCTTCTTCTTCTCATTCCAGTTCTTATTTCTTTCATCAATGAGTTTCAAGGTCTTTCTTTCTTTCTTTCTTTCTTTCTTTCTTTCTTTCTTTCTTTCTTCTTCCAGATAGGCACCATACTAATATTTTCTGGGCAACCTTTCTTCTTTCATTCGTCATACATGCCCATCGCCCATACCAATTTAACTGCTTATATCTTATATAATCTGCTATTTTTTCTCGAACTTTTTTCTTCAATTTAGAATATATTGCTGCTCTCCTCAAGAAATCGTTTTCCATCGACCTAAGGTTTCATTGAATTTCCATGCTTCAGCATTTGTGACAGTACTTCTCACTGTTGAATTATATTTTTTGTAATTTATTTTTCCAGGTTATGTGTCTGTTACCCAGAACACCATTTAACATTTCTGTTATTGCTCTACATTTATTTATTCTGTTCTTAATGCCAGCTTGACTATCCCCTTGTATCTGCTTTTACCCCCAAATTCTCATATTCATCACATCCTCTGGTATACCCCTTCTGATCTTCTAAAATTAAATCTTGTTTCTACTCCACGTCTCATATATATATGGGCACGCCGTAGCATAGTGGTTAAGGCACAGAGCTACAAGCCGGAGGGTCGAGGGTTCAAGTCCCGTTGGGGTCAGGATTTTTAAACTGACCCAAACCCTCTGGCGGCACTATGGCCCTGGGGTCGACTCAGCCTCTAACGGAAATGAGTACCAGACGCTTGTTCTGGGGGTAAAGGCGGCCATCACGCAGGGCTGACAACCCGGCTGACATAAAGTGCCGATTGTCTAGAAAAAGTGGGAACCTTAACCTCCTACTACCCCAAGGGCCTCCGGGTCTGTTGCGGGATCACTTTACTTTACTTATATATATATATATATATATATATAATTTATCTTCAAACTCCAATTATTATATTCTCCCAATAATTTTCTGAAGATAAACTCCATATCTTAACATTCTTGTGCAATTATTATTTGATCATCCGTAAATAACAGTGTATATATTGTATCTGTTGTTCCATCTCCAGTTGATACTCCCATTCCTGAATATAATAATAATAAATAATAATAATAATAATTCCTTCCAAGTATTAGGCCAAGGCCTGTTACGATCCTATAGAAAATTTTCCCTCCAGCGTTTCATAGAACGGCCCAGTGATCTTCGTCCTCTTGGTATATAATTATAAACAGCTTTGGGGATCCGATTTGAACTCATTCTTTCAAGATGGTGTTTCCAATTTAGTTGGTACTGTTTAATATATTCCAAAATTGGCGTAGTCTTTAATTATTTTAAGATATCGGTATTCCTTTTCCGATCCCATCTGGTGTAACCCGCTGTTCTGCGCATGAATCTCATTTCACAAGCCGTTATTCTGCTTTCATGTTGTTTTTTTAGTGTCCATGCTTCACTTATCATAGGTCAACACTGGTCTAGCCAATGTGTTATATAAACGCAATCTGGTGTTTTTTTTTTTTTGTACAAGGGATGGTTTCATAACTTGATTAATAATTCCCAAACTTTTATTATAACTAGTAATTTTTTCAGGGATATCCTTTTCATCCTAGATAGAGAGTTTACGATCTAATAATAATAATAATAATAATAATAATAATAATAATAATAATGCTTTATTCTCTAGTGTTCTGCCCTAGGGCTGGTCTTTCACTGCAATCATAGCATTTTCATGCCAAGCTTTGCAGCTTTCCTAGGGAATTATATGTGTGGTAGCTTCTCCGTTGCTCTCCACACCGGTGAAATTAGGATGATAATGATAAGGATTTTTGAGAACAGTTGGGTCCAAGGGTTCCTGACGTTTGTCTTACAGGTGAGGAAAACCCCCGAAAAAAAAAACTCAATCAGGAGCCTGTCCCGACCGGGAATCGAACCCGGGCCCGCTGCATGACGAGGCAGCACGCTACCTCGAGACCACAGCGGTGAACCTAATAATAATAATAATAATAATAATAATAATGTTGATTTTAAGTATTTTATGTTTTTTTTATAGTTTGATAAAAGTAAAGTGATCCACTACAGGCTTCAGGAGGCCCTTGGGGTAGTCGGAGGTTAAGGCTCCCACTTTTTCTAGACAATCGGCACTTGATGTCAGTCAGCCGGGTTATCAGCCCTGCGTGACGGCCGCCTTTACCCCCAGAACAAGAGTCTGGTACTCATTTTCGTTAGAGGCTCAGTCGGCCCCAGGACCATAGTGCCGCCAGAAGGTTTGGAACAGTTTAAAATCCTGACCCCACCGGGACTTGAACCCTCGACCTTCCGGCTTGTAGCGCAGTGCCTTAACCACTACGCTACGGCTAATTAGATAAAGGAAGAATTTTTTGAAGCAGTTGTGGATTTCACATTGACTGTCGTTAATGTTACATAATTGTGAAGGCATCCTGCGATTATGGAAATAGCATTATTATCCGCCAGTAGTACCAAATTCGGCTAACGAGCTTCGCTACAATACGCAAAGTTGGAGTGGGCCCGAGAAGTTAATGAACTGAAGGGCAATAAGTGGAATGGCTTTTCAGAACACGCAAATTTATTGCAGCACAAAGTTACCCGAGCGTAAACCAGCTGACGTTGTCTGGTTCATGACCCGTCTTTCCCATAATCGCAGCTTTACCTCCACAATGCTTCAGTACTCACATTCACAAAAAAAATAATTCGATTTAAAAATCTGCATCTCTGGTGTAACAGTTAGTATAACACTAGGATATGTGATCGAGTTCCGATCCAATTTTTACCACTCTTTTCTCTATGAGGAGTTCAGAGCAATAGTGTATCAAGTTCATATTTTACCCTTTTGAGAAAAATTGATAGGATATACAGTTAAAGACCGTCCATCCACAGTAATTTTCTGCCCGAGGGCAGGTCTTACACTGCAATCATAGTATTTTCATGCTATGCTTTGCATTTTAGTAGGGAATTATAGGTGTGGTAGCTTCCCGTTGATTTCCACACCGGTGAAGGATGATGATAATGATAAAGATGATGATGATGATGATAGCCATATTATTTCGGGGACAGTTTGGGCCTTAAAGTTTTCCTGACATTTTCTTACAGGTGAGGAAAAACCCCGATAAAAACCCACCCAGAAAAAGTTCCCTGACCGGGGATCGTAACCGGGCCCGCTGCATGACAAGGCAGCACGCTACCTCGAGACCACAGCGGTGGACTATACGTATATATACATCCATCCATAGTAATTCTGCCCAAAGGCAGGTCCTTGACTGCAATGCTATGCTTGTAGCTTTACTAGAGAATTGTAGGTGTGGTAGTTTCCCGTTGTTTTCCACACCGGTGAAGGATGATGATAATGTTAAAAGGATGATGATGGTCATATGATTTCGGGGACCGTTTGGGCCTTAAAGTTTTCCTGACATTTGTCTTACAGGTGAGGAAAAACCCCGATAAAAACCTCACCCAGAAAAACTGCCCCGACCGGGGATCGAACCCCGGGCCCGCTGCGTGACAAGGCAGCACGCTACCTCGAGACCACAGCGGTGGACATAATATATATATATCAGTTTAACTTTTTTGAGAGAAGTTGGGACAACAAAGAGGCCCTGTAATGCTTAATAATATGCATTTGAAGATTTAATTTTTTTTTATTTCTATGTGCATCTCATTCCTGTTTGTAATTATTGTTCCTTGATATTTGAAGGGGACATGCCGTAGCGTAGTGGTTAAGGCACTGCGGTACAAGCCGGAAGGTCAACGGTTCGAGTCCCAGTGGATCAGGATTTTTAAACTGACCCATGCCTTCTGGCGGTACCATTTCCTTGGGGTCGACTTAGCCTCTAACAGAAATGAGTACGAGACGCTTGTTCTGGGGGTAAAGGTGGCCGTCACGCAGGGCTGTTAACCCGGTTGACACCAAGTGCCGATTTTCTAGAAAAAGGTGGGTGCCTTAACATCCTACTGCCCCAAGGGCCTCCTGAGGCCTGTAGTGGGATCACTTTACTTTAGATATTTGAATTCAGTCAACTCTTCAAAATATCTCTCGTTTGTCATTAATTGTCCAATTCCGTTATATAATGTATTTCCATGTGTGACCATATATATTTAGTTTAATTAATGTTTATTTCCAGTCCCAATTTCTTAGTGATACTCAGTAGTGTGCAAAATTACTAGATATAAATATCCCACATACTGTTAATTGTTAAAAAAATTCAGTTTTGCCCCATCGTCATAATTTGTCTTAAGAGTTGGAATTTTAGTAGTACCAGTTGAACTGTTTTTTTTTTGTCCAATGTAACCACGTTGTCTTTTATGGCATTTCTGGCTTTGTCCCCTGGCATTGGCGGAATTGTAATTAATTTCTTAGGTTGGGGCACCTGGAAGGAGGAGTTACGTTAACCCGATGATATGATGGATGATAAATGATATTGAAGCGCCAGCAAAATCCTAAACTTATACTTAACCTAAATTCCAGACCATGGGAACCACAGGAATAATTCCCTTTGAGGAAAACAATTCTTATACTGCTTTTCTGAACAATTAGAAGTAGAAACAGTAGAAGAAAAACTCAGCAGATATAAATAAAACTGACTAGATCGTGTAAAAAGAATGTATAATTCAAAATCCAAAAAATGATGATGCAATATAAACCCAAAGGACATCGTCGAGCAGGAAGACCTCTTAAAAGACTTTAGATGGAGCCGAAACAGATCTACAAAGGGCTAATTCGTGACGGATGATGATGATGAAGGAAAAATTCCTATGATCTGACCTGGAATTGAACTCGGGACCTAATGAACTGTAATCAGGAACGCTGACCACTAGCCCATGAGGCTGGCAGTTCAAGTGCAAATACATTGAATTCATAAAGAGCCAGCCGTTCGGACAGATCAGCTGGTCCTTTCTCTTCTCAGCTGTTTACATTCAGGGTCACACATGTAGATGAAAGATGACCCAGTTCAAGGTCGTGAGAAGCTTTCCACGAGGTTCTGATACAAGAGATCAGAATTAACTGAACAAGGTCCTGTGGAATGTCATAAAGTCTCTAAATTAACAAAACAATTTACCTCTACTGTAAATAGTATTATCAACATTGACGGATTAAGCCCATGTGGCTTGTTCCGGTCTCATAGATTCTCATTCTAAAAGTTGAATCCGTCTCTTTTTCAGTCTACCAACATTCCTGTTTCCTTTTCGTTTGTAATTAATAGAGGGCGGATTTCTGCATATTGCATGTTTTATTCCTTCAAAGATAAACGTATGCATGGAAGAGGAAAATGCGTTTCATGTCATTCGGAATCAATTGGCAAAATGTTATAGTGCATAGAAATGCATATTCACGGGATTAGCGCATATTTCACTAATATGTGCATATGGGTGCATATATTATACTTTTTTTCTATTTAATTTGGAAATATTAGTTGGTGCTTTGATTGGCAGGTTTTTGTGCAATGAAGACAATTTTGTTGGCGTAAGTAATGCAACGAGGGATTTCCAAATTATCGATTTATCTAGAGAAGTTAGAAATCAAGAGTGGCATTTGTTAGGACTATTTAACGAATAAAATTAAGCTGTTTACTCTCAAATCATTATTTAACTATAGTTATTTTAAAATATTTATATTTTTAATGTAAACGGCGATGTTTGAAAACGAATGAGAAAGGATAGGTACGCTTCATCTGCTTCTTTTGTTTATCACTGCAACCAGATCATACTATTTATTGCCAAAGGCAGGGGCCAAAGGAACGCAATATTGTAAGAATGCTCTCTAGTGGAGAAAAAATGAAACACATGAAACTGTATGTTAATTCATTTCTCATGTCGTATGACAATTATATTTTTTTGGATTGTTACCTGGGAAAAAATTCATTTAAGAAAGTGCAAACAGCGGTTTCTTTTTTTTATGGTATAATCAATTGCTACAAATGTTTTTATATTAACTCCCGCATGCGGCATGTGTTGACATTCATGCACTATATATACAATCTGGTAGCCGTATTTCTCACAGGCTCAGTCACTGCAAAATAATGGTCAGACCTGTTCAGAATATTGAAAAGGAGGAGCTTTCTTTAATATGGTAATTATAACACTTATAAATATTTCGTGAAACATGACTCTGATTGGTTGTAAAACAGAAATCATTGAAACGTGATTGGTCACTGACTCCCATTTGGGGCATGAGTTAAATAGTCATAGAAAGCCAGCATCCCTATTTCGCATTTTCTCACAACAATGACAATGCCGAGCAGGGGGTCTGCAGTTTTAATTCTCAACAGGTCAAAAAAGCAATCTGGCCTAAACCATTTCCTGAAAGGAAGATTTCGGAAGATATGAAAGTGCTTGCCAACAATGGACAGTTTATTGGTGGTAATTTCCTTGTTTTCGTTTTTAACCGCGACATTCTTTGAAGTTCAAAAATCAGCTTTTTTGAGACTGTCGGCATACACGACAAAGACTCAAAATATATTTTCATGTGTGCAAATGTACTTCATTTCACACAAAGGAAGCCTGTTGTACATTATTGACCACGGTGACAAACACATCGGGAATCGAAGTTTAAATTATCAAATACCATTTTGTGAGTGTTAGTGGACCAAGACAAGTGTTTTCATATTACAGACAAGATTAATGAGAAAGACACTATAAAATACAATTTTTAACTTCAATTAGGAGCGAAAAATGTAAAAATATTACACTTGTTGCTTCATAAAAAATAAAGAAAATGATGTGAGAAAATAGTGTATTTTACGATAAAAAGAAAATTAATTTTTGTGCATATTTTTTTAAATTTTAAGAGCATATTTTCAATTTTTTTTGCTGTATAGTTGCATGCATATATTTATGGTTTTTAGTGCATATAAATCCGTCGTTTAGTAATTAAATATCTTTTTGGTATTCTTTATCTTTAATTCTTTGGGCATGTTCTTTCCAGTTTTTTTTTCTAGATTGTTTTATTTTATCTGAAAGTTTAAAAATATTTAACTAATTTCTAACATCTTCATTTCTTCTTTTATCTAAAAGTTTGTAGTCAGCTGCACTTCCCAGAAATTTCATTTAGCTGCTTCTATCTCTTCTTCTCTTTTAGTTAAAACCCAAAACTCACTATTATCGCCTCACTATGATGCTTAACAAGCCGCTCGCTTTGTTTCCCCGCAGCGGTTATATGTTATTAAAATACAAAGATCCCGACTGCCGCGAGTATCACGATGTTGCCACATTGTTATTCTTTACTCAGTTTCAATTAAAACTTGGAACATGGAGCAGTCGATCCAGTTATAAAATGTATACCGTAATTAATTGTTATAATTATCAGTGATTTACTGTATAATAGTATAATATCTACATAGTTATTAGGCATTCGCGTTACATACCGTATTAATTTATTGTGGAAATAATGAGGTAAATTCCCCGATGTTACACATATGTAACAAGGAGCATTATAGGGTTAATTTAATTTTAAATAATAATAATAATAATACTATTATTACAATGCTGCAGAAATCAAGGAAACAATAATAGACCTAACCTCGAAACCTGTCATTACAGAAAAGTTTAGTCGAACCCCTTGAAATATTTGGCGAACCCCCTGGGGGTTTCGCGAACCACAAGTTGGTAAACGAATTTCTAAAGCGCAAGGAAGACTGAAGATGGCGACATTGAAATTGAAACAACGAAAATAAACTTGTACACATTATGGAATTTCTACGCTCGTGCAATTGGGTGGTGAAACGAAAATATTTCCCTCTTTTTCACGATACAGTTATAATGAATACTTATAAAACATAAGAATACTGTTCCAGGCGCCATCAACTGGAAATATTTTTTCCGTACACTCGATGACCTCCATTGTATAAACCGTGACAGTGGGCGCCACTGGTCAAGGCTGTATGTGTAACCTGACAAATAATTTCTCTGACGTAATTAATTGTTAAGTTATGTTCTATATTTTTTGTTCTAAAACCCGTGTTTAACAAACTCTTGCTTTTTACGGCGTTCTATACGTATCGTAATTCTTACATGTCGCCAAGTTAGAACAGAGTTGCATTATTTCCTTGTCATCTTCCATCCCCCATTCTTATACTATGCACGTATCATTGTAATACTCTCTCATTTATAACTTCCATTTTTTCTACATTCGTTATTCGCTTTCTTCATTCTTTGTCTTCCCTCTTCTAGACTTATCTGCTGGTTTTCTCCAGAAATCTAATTCAGTGGTACTATTTTTTTTTCTTGTATAGGCTACAATTTATTATTATAAGTTTTTCGTCCTATCTATATTAAAATTAATGTTATAATAATAATTTTTCAAATGATACCAGATAACTCTATGACATTTCTGGTATTCTTTCCTGGTACGACGGAATTGTTACGTATTACACTGAGCAACAAAAAATAAACTTTTTTTTTGTCTCGGAAAGAAACATATGTGATTCTGATAGTTTTTTTTCTCCTGAATTCAAATATGATATCGGTTTTTCTCCATCACGCAAGGTTTCCGAGAGAAAGGAATTTATAATTTCAAACACTTTAATATTTTCTACATTCGTAACCACACAATATTCGAACATACGGACTCACCTAGAAAGTAAGAAATGACGATTTTCTGCTATATTTCTCCTGTGGAGCATCCCTCTTGATGGTCCAACAAATAAGCGGCCAGCATATTAGGATTCCATTTGTCTTGATTATAGCCTATCTTTTCCATAGCTGAAATCTCCTGATGAAAGTGTTCCCCGTGCTCATCGCTCACTGCGCCAAGATTTTCTGGGAAGAAATCTAGGTTTATTAAGAAAATAATTATTTAAATTCATTAATTGAAATTGAAATAAAAAAACTGTGGGTGATGGAGAAATTCCGAATACATATTTGAAAACACGATTTAAAAACTGCATTAAATACAACTATTGGTACTCATGATACAAAAATCATGTTGATCAGTGTTACATACTGTAAGTTAACGCACCTGGAAGGCGGAATTATGTTACCCCAATGATAATGATAGGATATGAATGATAATGAAGTACCAGGTGAATCCTTAAACGATAACTTACCTTAAATCCAGGCCATGGATAGCCACAGAAGAAATTTCTTTAAAAAAAATCTATGTGGCCTGACCGGGAATGGAAACCGTGAACCCATGAACACTACCCCTTAAGATTGGTCGATGATAATGATGATGATCATGATAATAATAATAATAATAATAATAATAATAATAATAATGATAATAATACTAATAATAATGTCTGATCCTCCATTCTTATTATGTTGCTGTACCATCGCAAATGTGTTTTATGCATTACTCCTCTTTTCTATCTTGTTCTCTATTCTTTATTCGCGTAATAGAACTCTCTACGTTCTTCATCTTTCAACTTATTGATTTTCTTGGTCTTCTCTAGAAATTTGATTCAGTATTTCTCATTTTTGTATGCCTTATTTTCCATCCTATATATATAATAATGGTCCACCGCTGTGGTCTCGAGGTAGCGTGCTGCCTTGTCACGCAGCGGGCCCGGGTTCGATCCCCGGTCGGGGCAGTTTTTTCTGGGTGAGGTTTTTATCGGGGTTTTTCCTCACCTGTAAGACAAATGTCAGGAAAACTTTAAGGCCCAAACGGTCCCCGAAATCATATGGCCATCATCATCATCCCTATCATTATCATTATCATCTTTCACCGGTGTGGAAAGCAACGGGAAGCTACCACACCTATAATTCTCTAGTAAAGCTGCAAGCATAGCATGCCTTCGGGCAGAATTACTATGCATGGATATAATAATGATAGTGACCTTTGTGACATTGGTGATATTGATGATAATGACGATTACATTAATAATAATAATAATAATAATAATAATAATAATTATTATTATTATTATTATTATGACAAATGACGATGATGATAACCATAAAATAAACATATATTATTTCTCTTCATGAAGAACTGAATATGGGAAACATTTTGAAAAACAGGAAGTTTTTTATCTAAACTAACTCACTGGCACTATCTAACCCGTAGGTTCATGACCCCCCCGGACAAAAGTTCTCCATATATCTCTATCTTTAGGTAATGTTTTCCAATCATTCCCTGTATAATATATTTCCCTCAAATCATGGCTAATGTTATTCTCCCACCTCATTATTGGTCTACCAACTGGGCGTTTTCCTTCTGGTTTTCCTACAAGAAATTTCCATTCACCTTTCAATCCCCATTCGTGTCACGTGTCCTGTCCATCGCAGTCAACGAGACTTATCTCTTCTTTTATCTAATAATATTATTTGTTATATTGTCTCTTTTTATATTATACAAGGCTATTTCTTTTACAGAGGTTTTATCTTAGATTTGTAAACAATAGATAAATAAATAAATAAATAAATAAATAAATAATGTAAGTCAAGTATGTAGTTAATAATTCAATTTAAAATGATTAGAGACATGCAGCAGTAATTTGTAGTGTGTAACTCTCAGATCATTAAATCGGGTATGAAACAGATAGATGGATGTTAACGAGTTGGAAAGGATACGATATACAAACACTTTTATTACAATCTCTTGTTAACCTTTTACACAAAGTGGTAATGTATCATAATACATTTTTTTACATTCCTTTAGAAAGGATCTAAAATAGGTTATGGTTTAACATTTACTTTCATCCATTTTAAGTGTTTATTTTAACGTGCAACTGAATATATGTGCTTTATTGCTTTAAGTACATTACCATAGAGTATCGTAGAAATAAAATACTATTAGGTTATCTCATAAACTTCTTCTTCTTCACTTCACGGGCTAGGGAAAATTGCCTGTTCCGCCTCACAGTGGTTCTGTCCATCTTTTCAGTGGCGTTTTTACATTCCTTGAACCTCTTGACTTGTAGTTGAATGCTGCTCTTTGTAATCTTGTTACATTCATTCTTTTTTACTTACTCACTGGCACTATCGAATCCGTAGGTTCATGGCCGCACGGACATAAGCTCTCCATACATCCCTATCCTGAGCTAATGCTTTCCAATCATTCCCTGTATAATCTACTTCCCTCAAATCATAGTTAATTTTATTCTCACACCTCGTTCTTGGTCTATCAACTGGGCGTTTTCCCTCTGGCTTTCCTACAAGAAGCTTTCATGCAAGTCTTTCATTCCCCATACGTGCAACATGTCCTGCCCATTGCAGTCTACGAGACTTAACTGTTCTTTTTATATCTGGCTTCCTATAAAGACCATGTAGTTCATTGTTATGTAGTCTTCTCCATTCACCTGTTTGTTCATCTCTCTTTGGTCTAAAAATTTTCCTACGTACTTTATTCTCAAATTCTTGTAATCTCCTTTCCTCCCTTAAAGTACGAGTCCATGTTTCGCATCCGTATAATATAACTGGTAGAATAATAGTTTTATATATTTTCAATTTAACGTTTTTTTGAAAGGAGTTGAGACAACAAGAGTCTCTGCAATGCATAATAGCACGCATTTCCAGAATTGAGCCTATGTTTAATTTCTTTGTGCATCTCATTCCTATTTGTGATTATTGTTCCTAGGTATTTGAATTCAGCCACTTCCTCAAAATATCCCTCATTTGTCATTAGCTGTCCATTTCCATTATATAATGTATTTCTACGTGTGACCATATATTTAGTTTTATTGCATTCATTCTTTCTACAAGTGAAACTATTTCTCTCTACATTCTTTGATTTTCTTACCCAATGGATATATATTTAACTCTGTTTTAATATCTTCATTCTTTATCCGATCCAATCTTGTGCAGCCTTTTGTTCTTCTAAGGAAGTTCATTTTTGCGCTTTCTATTCTACTTTGTAATTTTTTGGTCATTACCCAAGTTTCACTCCCATAAAGTTATGCAGGAACTGCCAATGTTTTATAAAACTTCAGTCTAGTATCTCTTCTTGTTTTATTCCCCATAAACAATGTATAATTTTAGTGTTGGCTAATGTTGTGTGTCTGATGGAATTCTGAAAGTTTGATTCACTTGGAGTTCGTTCCAAACGGGCGTGCAGTTGATTCGAATCTTTATTCTGAAGAACTGGAATGCATGAAATGTTGATGGTCGCGGGCACTTACAAACATGACAAATTCAGAAACTGGGAGAAATCAAGCAGTCACTACTCATCATACAGCTCTGTTCTTGCACTTTCAGATTACCATTTATATATCCATCGCTGTGGTTCCGAAGTAGCGTGATGCCTTGTCACACAGCGGGCCCGTGTTCGATTCCAGATTGGGACGGCTCCTGGGTGATGTTTTTGGGGGACTTAGGGCCCAACGGTTCCCGAAAATCATCCGGCTATCATCATCATCATCCTTACCATTATCATCATCATCCTTCACCGGTGTGGAAAGCAACGGGAAGCTACCACATCTATAATTCCCTAGTAAAGCTGCAAAGCATAGCATGAAAATGCTATGATTGTAGTGAAAGATCTGCCTTCGGGCAGAATTACTATGGATGGATATGTACATACACACACACACACACACACATATATATATATATATATATATATATATATATATATATATATATTTGAGGTAGGTGGACTGAAGATAAATTATATTAAAAGATAATATATGGAAATCGGATCAAATTCAGAAGACCTACAAATAAATAATATAATTAAAGGTGTTGAAGAATTTAAATATCTTGGATCTATAATAGATAAATCTGGTACTTGTGAAAAAGATATTATTAACAGAGTAAATTGTGCAAGGAAGGCGTTTAGATCCCTGAATGGTCTTTTATGGAATAGAAATTTGACCAGAAGAACAAAAAAAAAAAAGAGATTACAGACAATAATAAAAAGTATACTTACATATAGATCAGAAAGATGGACAATAAATGAAAGGATGCAGAAAAGAATCTTGGCGACAGAAATGGATGGATTACGGAGAAGTATGAGAATATCCAGGCTACAACATATTCGAAATACATATATCAGGACAAGAAATGGATGCACAAGAAACTGTTATCGATAGGATAACAAAGAGAGCTCTACAGTGGTATGGACATGTACAACGGATGTCGGAAGACCAGTGGCCTAAACAGGTGTAGGATTGGATGGTAAAGGCAGAAGGAAGAGGGGGAGAAGTAGAAGAGCATGGTATGAGGGAATATATGATGCCATGATGAAGAGGGGTATGGAAGATGGACAATGGGAAGATAGCAATATCTGGAAAGCAGGAATCAAAGGCAAACTGCTGTAAAGTGGAAAGCCAGTATTAAGTATATGGGACCATAAGTTTGACTGAGATATTCGCGTAGTTTACGAATTTCCTGCATGATGACATTCTAATATTTTGATTTAGTTTCCAAGACTCAGCACGACTCGTTATGGTGCTCTTAAGTATTGATTTTAAAATTCGAATTCTAGTTTCCTAAACTCTGTGTTTATTGGGGTAAAAGGAAAGAGATAGAAACAATAGTAAATGGGGTAATATCTGACGTCTGGTAAATGTTTCACATATGGCTGGCTATAACCAACTGGAACACACTGCCGTCTTGCCTCAGCTTGACACATTGCATGGTGGTCTCATATAACTTATCAATCATTCTGCGATCTGACATTTACTGCTCGCGTTTTTTCCCCATTTCAAGGGCAAGACTGTAATCTGATCCTAATGGCCTGGTGTGCTGTAAAATTTAGTATAGGGGTTGTGCATTAAACCCTATATGACATACCTTAAATAGCATTTCAGTTTTTTTCTCTCATGAGAAAAAAAAAGAGAGAGAGAGAGAGAACAGTTTTCTTTTTTTTATAACTCGTCTACTTTTCTGTAACTCTGTCATCTGTCTGTGTCTATCCATCCATCCTACTTCTTTTTGCGCGATAGTTCCTTTTGTCGTACTTACAGCAATGTCGACCATGATTGAAAGTTCAAATTCCTATATTTCGGGGTTGCCAACCTAAATAACTAAACTGTAATATTACATATTACAAACACGGGCAGGACATGTGGCTCGAATTGGGATTGAAAGACATACATGGAAGTTTGTTGTAGGAAAACGTGAGGGGAAACGCTCAGTTGTTACACCAAGAATGAGGTGGGAGAATAACATTAACTATGATTTGAGGGAAGTAGATTATACGGGGAATGAATGGAACACATTAGCTCAGGATAGGGATGTATGGAGAGCTTATGTCCGTGCGGCCATGAACCTACGAGTTCGATTGTGCCAGTGAGATAGTTAATGTTTTGTAGTCTCATATTTGAGGGCCACTTAAAGATCGTGGGTAGGTTTGGATCCCTTGCCAAAAGCGCAGGTGTTCTTCTGGAATGTATTAAAAATGTTCCTGATGGCATCCATTTTGCTTCCCACAATTGTTCTTCTGATCACTATTGATTTAGTAGTATTTCTAACATATTTATTTGGAAAGCATCCATCCAAACTACACTGCCAGCTTGGCCCAGAAGAGTAGCCGTTGCATCATTCCGTACTGCAACAGGACACGACTGCCTAGGTAAACACCTTCATCGCCTCGTCTTCTACCAACTCAACAATGTATCCTCTGCAACACAATGGAAGATATGGATGCTGATCACATCCGAACTTGCCCAACCCTAACAACCAGCAGTTTCGTGGACTGTTACTGGGAAGCCAGGGAAAAGATGATGAACCTTTTGTAATCTTTGTTGTTATTGTTTGTTTTCCTCAGTCATTATTGGCTAATGAAACATTTCAAAAGCCACTGCATTTAAATAAATAAATACATATTTATTTGCCTCCATCAAATTCTAAATTAAATAAATAAATCGGCTAAGGCTGCAAAAGTCTCGTTTTAAAATAGTTACTAGAAGTGCATACGAACAGATAGAGTATTATTATTCGTGCTGTATGTTGGTGGGAACTGGGTGCGGGGGTGTGGGCTGGTCACATGATGTCAAACAATGCAGCATCGCAGGGCGTGACTCCCCAACACTCTGGCGGGCTTATCTTGCCGACTTCTTTTCAGTGTAATACTGGTCCACGTGTCCCTTCACAAAGAACTTCTCCCATGCTTGCATTGTGGTTGT
The DNA here is from genome assembly GCA_030220185.1 of Diploptera punctata. NCBI lineage: Eukaryota > Metazoa > Arthropoda > Insecta > Blattodea > Blaberidae > Diploptera > Diploptera punctata. Next base: position 2,274,718 of record JASPKZ010006068.1, on the reverse strand, counting down.
TTTTTCCTTCATCGAAATTTTGTGAGTTTAGTGAAATATCATTTTCTCAAAAAAAAATAAAATAAGAATATAGAAAACTATTAATCTTCCACATATTATATATACATGGACTCTTACTTTAAGCGAAAACAAAATATTACGAGTATTTTTTTCATAAGTAATGCCAGGAGTGATTTCCAAATTATCGATAAATTCAAGACTCACGAAGTGAGGTGTGAATTTATCTAGAGGATTTGGAAATCAAGAGTGGCATTTGTTCGAACTATTTAACGAATAAAATTAAGCTGTTTACTCACAAATCATTATTTAAATATAGTTATTTTAAAATATTTATATATGCAATGTAAACGGCGATGTTTGAAAACAAATGAGAAACGTTTCTTATGCTTCATTTGTTCATCACTGCAACCAGATGATATTATTTATTGTCAAAAATCGCAGTATTGTAAGAATGCACCATAGTGGAGAAAAAATTAAACACATCAAACTGTTTATAACCAACATTATAGGTTATTAGTTAATTTCTGATGTGCTATTATGTAAATTGTATTTTTCTGGAACGTAAATTCCTGGGAAATAATACGTTTAAGGAAGAGCAAAAAAAAAGTAAAGTGATCCCACAACAAACCCTTAGGCCCTTGGGGTAGTATGAGGTTAAGGCTCCCACTTTTTCTAGACAATCGGCACTTTATGTCAGCCGGGTTGTCAGCCCTGCGTGACGGCCGCCTTTACCCCCAGAACAATCGTCTGGTACTCATATCCGTTAGAGGCTGAGTCGACCCCAGGGTCATAGTGCCGCCAGAGGGTTTGGGTCAGTTTAAAAATCCTGACCCCAACGGGACTTGAACCCTCGACCCTCCGGCTTGTAGCTCAGTGCCTTAACTACTACGCTACGGCGTGCCCCCAAGGAAGAGCAAACAGTGGTTTATTTTTATTGTGGTATAATCAATTACTCCGAATGTTTTTCTATTATATCCCGCAAGCAGTATCTGTATACATTCGTGCACTATGTATACAATCTGGTAGCCGTATTTCTTACAGAGTCAGTCACTGCAAAATAATACTCTGGCCTATTCAGCGTAGTGGTTAAGGCACTGCTCTACAAGCCGGAAGGTAGAGGGTTCGAGTCCCAGTGGGGTCAGGATTTTTAAACTGACCCAAACCTTCTGGCGGCACTTTGACCCTGGGGTCGTCTCAGCCTCTAACGGAAATGAGTACCAGATACTTGTTCTGGGGGTAAAGACGGCCGTCACGCAGGGCTGACAACCCAGCTGACATCAAGTGCCGATTGTCCAGAAAAGTGGAGCCTTAACCTCCCACTACCCCAAGGGTCTCCTGAGGCCTGTAGTGGGATACCTTTACCTTGTCCCGCGTCGTAGCCAAGTGGTTAAGGCAGGAAGCCTTGGCGCAGAGCTACAGGACTTGCGCTGGTTCGAGTCTCCATGGGGGATGAAATTTTCTCATGGTTTCGGCCAGTATGGGACCGGTGCCAACCCAGCATCGTGAGGCATTTGGATAGCTACAATATGTAGCGGCTCCAAGTTGAGGAAACCAGCTATAACGGCTGGGAGACTCGACATGCTGATCACATGTCATCCCCAAACTGACTGGATGATCATCTACCTCTGTGATTGCACATGTGTATGTGAGGCCAGCAGCGGGCTGGTAGGCTAAGGGCTTTCTAGGCCTGTCGAGCCAGGAGAGAAAAAGGAGGAGCTTTCTTTAATATGATAAACTATTTGATAAATTCCAGGTGAAACACGACTGTGATTGGTTGTAAATCAAAATTCATTGAAACGTGATTGGTCATTGACTCCCATTTGGGGCATGAGTTTAATAGTCACTAAAAATATTTGGACCAAAAAGAGACGAACACCCAAGTGAGTGGAAAAGCCTACTTAACAGGGGAGCTACATGAAATTTAAGGTAAACAAAAATAATAAGAACTGTCAAGTCTCGAAGACTGCGACGGACAGGATATGTGGCACGAATGGGAAATGAAAAACACCTTGTAGGGAAATCAGAGGAAAAGCGCCCATTAGGTATGCTAATAATGGAATAGGAGAATGACCACGATTTGAGGAAGATGAATTCTATAGTGATGATTGGAAAACTTACCCTAGAATAGGGATGTAATAGCGCTTATCCGTTTTTCAAGTCGCCATCTCTGTCCCGAAGGATCAAGGTCACTCTATATGTGGCCGTGATCCGTAGTATGCTATTGTACGGCTACGAATCTGTGAGTATCCTTGCGAAATGCCACAAAAAGAAACTACAGATATTACAGAACAAATGTCTCAAAATTATAGTTTCGGCCCCGCGTTACACAAGGATAACGGAGATGCACGAGGCCACTATCATAACTGAAAGGGTTACACCCATGCTCCGAAACATAAATGATCAAGGGAACCCTATAGTACGCAATATAGGACACCTACCACAATGGCGTACTACACATAGAAACATATTCGACACATTAAACCACCCATAGTCCATCCATAGTAATTCTGCCCGAAGGCAGGTCCTTCACTGCAATCATAGCATTTTCATGCTATGCTTGCAGCTTTACTAGGGAATTGTGTAGGTGTGGTAGCTTCCCGTTGCTTTCCACACCGGTGAAGGATGATTATGATAATGATAATGGTAAGGATGATAATGATAAGGATGATGGCCATATGATTTCGGGGACCGTTTGGGCCTTAAAGTTTTCCTGACATTTGTCTTACAGGTGAGGAAAAACCCCGATAAAAACCTCACCCAGAAAAACTGCCCCGACCGGGGATCGAACCCGGGCCCGCTGCGTGAAAGGCAGCACCCTACCTCGAGACCACAGCGTTGGACTCCACCCATAGTATTCAGCATGAAATAACCAAGATCAGAAAGGTCAGCGCAGATTGGCGTGGCTCATTCCGGTCCTGAAAGAGCCGAGCTCATCAGCGACACGGTTTCTGATGCCCCAATCAAGCGAGATCTATCTGCCTTGGAATCAAACATCCACATTATATCAATAGCAATAGCACATGCTAACATAGAATAAATCCACATATAATCGCCGTATAGGCTAGAGCAAACCAGCGAAACCCAATACTGTACACACCAACGCGAATTCGCCGTCAAGGGACAAATAACAGTCCCAGCAAAAAGCACACTGGACAGCACAAATAGCTGTCAACAACAGTCAGTCAGTTATGTTCGCGCTGTCATCAACCTCCTGGCTCGACAGTGCCAGTGAGTGAGTGAGTTAGTTAGTGAGATATCCTAACAAGTCCATCGACTGAGTAAGATCAGTGGTAATCAATCTTAGGATCTCCGAGCATGGCTACCTTTCTGCTGAGACCTTGTCGTAGATTAGATTAGTAACGATCGGTTCAGGATTTATGATTATAACACAGCAACCTTAGTCAACCCAAGTGGAAAAGAAAGTTAGTGGTCCCATAACAGCATTGAATGACTCAATCTCTTCATATAGGAACATATCAACGACCTAATTTCAGGAGGCAAAAAATAAATCAATAATAAATAAATAAAATAGTAATAATAATATTTTTTTATTTAGGAACTAGCTAAAACCCGGCGTGCGCTGCTACGCCTAAATAAATGAAAATTAATGTGTTTTTATGTTTAGTTCAATAAGTGAAAAGAAAAATAATTATAAATTTATATTTTTTTTAGATACCCCTTGCTGATTACCCGGCGTTGCCCGGTAATCTACTTATCCCGATCTTCTTGACGTAAATGATCTGAAATACAAAAATTAATATGTGTTACGTTTAGTTAAATAAGTGAAAGGAAAAAAATACATTTTAATTATTTTTAGATACCCCTTGCTGTTTATCCGGTGTTGTCCGGGAATCTACTCATCCCGATCTTCTTGGCATAAATGAGCTGAAATTAAAAAAAAATTAATGTACTTCTTTAGTCCGGTCAAAATACTTACTTACTCACTGGCACTATCGAACCCGTAGGTTCATGGCCGCACGGACATAAGCTCTCCATACATCCCTATCCTGAGCTAATGTTTTCCAATCATTCCCTGTATAATCTACTTCCCTCAAATCATAGTTAATGTTATTCTCCCACCTCATTCTTGGTCTACCAACTGGGCGTTTTTCCCTCTGGCTTTCCTACAAGAAGCTTCCATGTAAGTCTTTCATTCCCCATACGCGCAACTTGTCCTGCCCATCGCAGTCTACGAGACCTAACTGTTCTTATTATATCTGGCTTCCTATAAAGACCATGTAGTTCATTGGTATGTAGTCTTCTCCATTCACCTGTCTGTTCATCTCTCTTTGGTCCAAAAATTTTCCTAAGTACTTTATTCTCAAATACTTGTAATCTCCTTTCCTCCCTTAAGGTAAGAGTCCATGTTTCGCACTGGTAGAATAATAGTTTTATATATTTTCAGTTTAACGTTTTTTGAAAGGAGTTGGGACATCAAGAGTCTCTGCAATGCATAATAACACGCATTTCCAGAATTGAGCCTATTTTTAATTTCTTTGTGCATCTCGTTCCTATTTGTGATAGTCCGGTCAAAATAGACATTTCAATTTACAAAAATTCCCATAGAGCTTAAAATTGGTAGGAATGTTGGGAACACCACTATAAATGAAATGTGAAAAGTCCCCATCGATACCACATCTGCTAAAAAAGTTATTCAAGGTGTGGTAGCTTTCCACACCGGTGATGGATAATGGTGATGATGATGATGATGATAAGGTTGATGATGGCCATATGATTTCAGGGACCGTTTGGGCCTTAAAGTTTTCCTGACATTTGTCTTACACGTGAGGAAAACCCCCGATAAAAACCTCACCCAGAAAAACTGCCCCGACCGTGGATCGAACCCGGGCCCGCTGCGTGACAAGGCAGCACGCTACCTAGAGACCACAGCGGTGGACTATATATATATATATATTATTTGATGAACAGTCAAGTCTCGTAGACTGGGATGGGCAGGACATGTTGCACGTATGGGAAATGAAAGACTTGCATGGAAGCTTCTAGTAGGAAAGCCAGAGGGAAAACGCCCAGTTGGTAGACCAAGAATGAGGTGGGAGAATAACATTAACTATGATTTGAGGGAAGTAGATTATACAGGGTATGATTGGAGAGGATTAGCTCAGGATAGGGATGTATGGAGAGCTTATGTCCGCGCGGCCATGAACCTACGGGTTCGATAGTGCCAGTGTGTAAGTAAGTAAGTATATATTTTATTTGACATTGGTTCGTTTCGTTTAAAACAAAAAGCGCCGTGCCGTTTAGATAACTTTTCATACGGAACTCCAGTGCGGTACAGCTTGACATGAAGGCGGTTAGTAGGACATACTGGAACTCGTACAGCATGTCACTGCCGAATGTTATCTGATGTCGCTTTTGTGTAAACAGGGATATGGTTCTGTGTTGAACAAGATCATTAAGACAGTCTGTTTCGTAATGAAATTAAGGAAACCCTCGCCATTCTCATAGCTTAATGCTTCCACTTTTACAGATAACCTACGTGTTGGTCGACTTCATTCATACAACATGCATCAGATAATTTTTCTTACAGACTTAGAACAGTGAGCTACATGGTCTTTATAGGAAGCCAAGCATAATAACAGTTAAGTCTCGTAGAATGCGATTGACAGGACATGTGGCACGAGTGAAGATTGAAAGAGGTGCATGGAAGCTTCTTGTAGGAAAACCAGAGGGAAAACGTCCAGTTGGTAGACGAAGATTGAGGTGAGAGAACAACGTTTTCCATGATTTGAGGGAAGTAGATTATACAGGCACTGAACTTCCTTAGAAGAACAAAAGGCTGCACAAGATTGGATCGGATCAGGAATGAAGATATAAGAACAGAGTTAAATACATATCCATTGAATGAGAAAATCAGGGAATATAGAGAGAAATGGTTTACACATATGGAAAGAATGAATGTAACAAGAATACCAAGAGCAGCATTTAACTACAAGCCAAGAGGTTCAAGGAATGTAGGAAGGCCAGTGAAAAGATGGACAGAACAACTGTGAGGCGGAACAGGCAATTTGCCTAGCCCGTGAAGTGAGGAAGAAGAAGAAGATTATACAGGGAATGATTGGAAAACATTAGTTCAGGATAGGGATGTATGGAGAGCTTGTGTTCGCGCGGTCATGAACCTACGTGTTCGATAGAGCCATGAGTAAGTTAGAGACTTTGTTAGAACAACTGTGGTCTCGGAATAACGTCGCTGCCTTGTACGTAGTGGTCCCGAGTTTGAATCCCAGATTTCGCAGGTGACGACTTTTTCGGGGTTTTTCCCTCACCTGTCAGGAAAATTTAAGCCAGAACGATCCCAGAGCATAAGTTGTCATCATCATCATCGGCCATGTTTAGTATGAATGTAAGTGTAGGCTAAATGGTATGTGTCTTCTTGAATGTTGTGTTGTTTTGGAGGTGGTCCTGGATTGAGCTGATCACTCATTCGAGGAGGCCCTCTATATCCTTATAGTAAAAAGAAGCACGTGTGTGATCCAAGATAAAAAAAATCCGATAGGTCGTGTCACTGTAAGGTCCTTAGAGCGTGGAACATGCAACTGTACCTATAAGGTGAGAGGATAAACTACTATGGAGAATAAGAAAACACTGAGTCAACCTCAGAAGTATGATGAGTCAGAAATACTAAGCTAGTTTAAAATATAACGATCGAATGTAATAAGGGATCAGCATAAAGAATATTTGCAGTGAGGACCCCATAATTTATTTCGTTGTCCTAAAACAAGTGAGAACCTTAAGCTCATACTACCCCAAGGACATCTTGAAGCCTGTAGTGGGATCTATTTTTATTGTTATAATGCCTGAAACATCCCATTTTTAACAACGAATAAAATTCATACTAAATTCCGTTGAGGTAATAGTCATACATTTTTTATTCAATGCCCCAGGTTGGTATTTCGACATTTCTGGTGTTCTCTCCTGGCATTGGCATATTTGTAACCCCTTGTGTAGTTTGGGCGCCTAGAGGCAGAGTTACATTACTCTGATGATATGATGGTTGATAAACGAAAATGAAGCGCCAGGAGAGTTCTTGACCTAAACTTAACCTAAATTCCACACCATGGACAACCACAGAAATAATTCCCTTTAAGGAAAAATTCCTATGGTTTGACCGGGAATCGAACCCGGGACCTCATGAACAGTGGTCAGAAACGCTGACCACTAGCCCATGGGGCAAAGTAAAATGTTAAAATATATACCTTTTTGGCAGGTGCCGTTCGGCCTCAACTGTGTTGAAAATAATTCATAAACAAAATAATTAATTTAAGATAAACCTACTAGAAGACCTTGAAAATGTATAGAAAGCGAACATTTTAATATTAAATGAGAATACACCCCACTCAGATAATCCTTTATATGAAATTGTAAGACACCAGTCAGTTGCTACCGAAAACGTGTTAAGAACGACAACATTTAAAGCGTCGCACAACAGTTAATAGCACATATTTCTTCTGCTGATGATTGAAGTCTACTTCCGAAATGCCTAAAATTACTAATTTTAAATAAGTTTTAACACAGTTGAAGACGACGTCACCTGCCAAAATATATTTTAACATTTTACTGTATCCGTCTTTACTTTTATGAGTAGTCTTTATTTGGGTTATAATTTAACATTTCTAGATGAAGCTGATACATCAAAGAAAACCACAAATTTCACAAAAACAACGGGGATAATTAACAGTACATTGAAACCATCTTTAGTACAAAAGAACACAAGATTACGGCTTTGAGGTTCTCGCAAGACCAGTATTAAGATATGGTAGTGAAACATGGACAATACGAAAAAGAGATGAAAGCCGAATAACAGCAAATGAGATGCGATTTATGCACCGTACAGCAGGCTACACAAAGTGGGATCATAAAAGAAATGAGGAAATTATGGAAGAGTTGGATGTAGAACCCATTCTCCACCATATACAAAACTCCCAGAACAACTGGGAAGCCCATCTTCAACGAATGCCGTCTCATAGAATTCTAAAAGCCGTGCTTCGTTACTGCCCCCAAGGCAGAAGATCGCTGGGACGTCCAAAAAATCGCTGAATTGAAAATTCCTCTTTGAACAGACCACATAGCCTAATACTTGCATGGATGATGATGAAATCTTAGCTCTGAATGAAATTTTCTTCCTAATGCACCGTTAGAACAGTGTCGACCTTTTATTCTGAGGATTTCATTATAAAATTAAGGTCTGATTAGATATAAGCGGTTATGTTTATTAACATTAAATGTAAAAGATTGTAGCTTGTAAGAGAATTACATGGCCAGGAAGTTATTTATTAAAATTGAGGTTATGTTCTAAGTGCTCTCATTGCTTACTCCAGTATCTTGTAATAGGATTTAATGAATTTCTGCGGTTTCATTGTATCTGCTCTTGGATGTCCCAAAACTATGTGGCTACGTACTTTCGCTTAATTATTTCACACATCCGTTATGTTTTTGCTTTCACCGTCTCCCTGCTCGCAGCTACGAGTTACAAGTCTTAAATCACGACGTTTCCATTGTATTCAATTACGAATTTTACAATCGTAACACCGTGTAGTGTATTGAACATGGGCTTTGGTCAAGAGAAATATTAACCTTCTTCTCCTCTACATAGTTATATCCGCACACCTGGAAGAACACTGTCACAACTCAAATAACGCTCATTTTCAGGAGAGAATCTATATATTAATACGTGAAAAGAAAAAAAAAACTTTGTATCCTTTTAAGCACATTGCGCACGGAGGAGTCTGTATTTGGCATAATTGAAGTTCATGTAGAGAAGGAGTGCAGAACAATAAAGTTTATGTATAATATGTGTTACAAATAAATTAAATTAAACAATTCAAATTGAATTCAAACTGAATTCAAATATCTGGGAACAATAATTACAAATAGGAATGAGATGCACAAAGAAATTAAACATATACTCAATTCTATTGTGCATTACAAGGACTCTTGTCCCAACTCCTTTCAAAAAACGTTAAACTCAAAATATATAAAACTGTTATTCTTCCATCTAAATTTTTAAGAATTTAGGGTTAATAAATTCTATCTTCAAGCCACAGTTAGTCCAAAAGCATTCAAGATTAAAGTGTATAAAACACTGGCTCTTCCAACTCTTTGTATGGTAGCGAAGTATGGTCGTTGAAACAGAAGGATATATACAGAGACTTAGATCTGCTGAAATGAGATACCTTCGGAGGACTGCAGGATACACACTACTAGATCACAAAAAAAAAATGAAGACATCTTAGAAGAATTACACATGGAACCTTTAGAAAACAAAATTTCTGATTATAAGTCAAGATGGATGCAACATGTTCATCGAATGGAAGATCACAGAATACCCAAACAAATGTTAGGATATCAACCTGCAGGAAGAAGAAGACTAGGACGTCCACTCAAAAGACTTTTGGATGGTGTTTCTCTTGCGACCGAAACAGGTCAACAAATGGCCTAAATTCGTGAATGTACTATGATGATGATGATGATTCTTCCAGTTATATTATATTAATGCGAAACATGGACTCTTACTTTAAGGGAGGTAAAAAGATTACGAGTATTTGAGAATAAAGTTCTTAGAAAAAAAATTGGACCAAAAAAGTAATGAACAGACGGTGAATGGTGAGAACTACATAATAGTTTGCTACATGGTATGTATAGGAAGCCAGATATAATAAGAACAGTTAAAGTCTTGTTGACTGCGATGGGCAGGACATGTGGCACGAATTGAGAATGAAAAAAGTGCATGGAAGCTTCTTGTAGGAAATCCAGAAGGAAACGCCCAGTTGGTAGACCAAGGATGAGGCGGAGAATAACTTTATCCAAGATTTGAGGAAAGTAGATTATACAGGGGATGATTGGACAACATTTCCTCAGGATAGGGGTGTATGGAGAGCTTATGTCCGCGCGGACATGAACCTATGGATTCGATAGAGCCAATGAGTAGTTAGTTAGTTTGTCTACACCGTAGCTAGTAATATTATAATCACTTTGGTATGAAAATAAAAATGAAATAGCGAATCTTTATATCTTTGTTTTAGTCCAACTTTGTTTTGTTATGGAACCTTATTTTTTGAATGTTGAACCTGAATTGTGATTTGTGGCAATGAACTTGTATAGTTTGGCAACACTGTGAGTAGTAATATAGCAACCTCTTTAGTGTGAGAAGAAAAAGAAATGAAGCAGTGAGTCATTGTGCCCCTCAGGGGGTATCCGTGTAGTGTGCGAGTGAGAGAGCTCCTTCCCCCCCTCAAGCACCTGTTATTTTCCTTTGCATCTTCATCTTCCTGCAAGTGAAATATATTGTTATCCTGCTGGCTTCACAATACATAAGTTCCTTCACTCTCTCTCTATTAATCCATTCAAACATAAAATGCTATTTACCAACATGAAATTTTGATAAAATGTACAACTAAATCTATGTCATAACCTCCAACATAATTCCACGTTTACTAATGCTCTCCACTGTTCCCTATCCTTAGCCAGCTTGTTCCAGTTCATATCTCCGATGTGTAGGGGAACCTGGGGGTTCCACTTTCTCCAAGAGAGGAACCGAAGCATTGATCCACCAATGGAATACAGGTTGTTTCAGTCGCAGGACAATTCTTTGTATCTTCTTACTAAGTTCCATCGAAATACTGTCCTTATATCTGTTACTAAGCCTTTCTTATGGTTTATTTTCCCAAGGATTTTCAATTAAAATAATTTAAAGAATTTTTCTTATTATTTTATTCAAGATCTGAATCTTCTGACTTGTTACGAAACAGGTTTATATTTACTACCATAATCTTGTATGTGGGTGGCTTATATTCCGGCTTTCAAGTGAGTTACAGGGAAAACGTCATGGTAGACTGTCAGGAAGCATTATTTGTGTATAATTATGCCATTTTTATTGATATTCCTATATATCTGATCCCAATGTCTATTTTTTGTCTCTTAGTTCACTCGGAGTAAAGCCTTAAAGTATTTCTTGTCACTATTTCGAGCTGCGTTTATTTATCTATTTATTACTGGTTAATACCCAGCTTGCGCCGCTACGCCTCAATAAATGAAAATTGTGTTCTTATGTTTAGTTGAATAAGTGAAAGGAAAAATGATTATAAATTTATATTTTTTAGATACCCCGTGCTGATACCCGGCTTTGCCCGGGAATCTACTATCCCGAGCTTCTTGACATAAATGAGCTGAAATACGAAGATTAATGTGTTTTTATGTTTAGTTAAATAAGTAAGGGGAAAAGTTTATATCGTAATTATTTTTAGATACCCCATGCTGTTTACCAGGCGTTGTCCGGGAATCTGCTTATCCCTATCTTCTTGGCATAAATGAGCTAAAAGACGAAAATTAATGTACTTCTTATGTTTAGTTGAGTAAGTAAAAGGAAAAACAATTATAAATGTATATCGTAATTATTTTAAGATTCCCTGTGTTGCCCGGGAATCTACTTATCCCGATCTTCTTGGCATATATGAGCTAAAAGACAAAATTCGTTATTGTGAGTTATCCGTAAAAGAATACCCGCCATGTGCTGCTATGTTTGTACAGGAATGTACGTAGCTACTTGTTCCGATCTTCTTAGCATCAATGAAAACAAAAATGGTTATTGTGAGTTATCCGTAAGAGTAAACATATGCTGTCGCCGACTTTTTTGTAGAGTTTTTTTGTGATATTCAATTCTGTGTACATTAATTTGGTGTATTTGTTATGGTTTAGGCAGCGTAAGCCATTCAAGCGTCAAAATAGGGACTTTATTTCACGTTTTTCGCTACAAAGGGAATCCCCTGAACATTTTGCAAAAAAAAAAACATCCATATCTGATCAACGGTATGGCCGCGCATAGAATACGAACAAACAAACCAACAAGCAAACATTGATTTTTATATATTAGGCGACTTACAGAGTAACATGAGTGTTATTTATTTTCCCCTGAACGAATAAAAAAATTGGATCAGGGGTCATTCTTCAAAAGAAAACTACATTTACATAAACTTGTGTTTATAATTAATTATACAGACTTTTTGCCACGGGTCCCGAGTCTGAAGATTTCAGGCTCGTAAAAGAACCCCAGGTCTAAATTAGTAACTCTGAGCAAAATTGAATCGGCCTTCCCCATCCAAGTAACACCTTAGGCCTATTAGATATCTCTTTGTCCCGATGTGGTGACCAATTGTCACTATAGTGCAGCCGCCCAGTCTACGGCTCTGAAGTTTTGACGACAGTGTTGCCGATATGGATATTCAGTGGGAGGGGCCGCTTTATGTACCACGCGGAATATTAAATTATAGCACTTTCTGTTTATCTAGAACGTAAATATTAGAAATAACTACTCATTTTATTATGCGAAATTGGAAACGAAACAAAAATATGAGATTTCTCATTTATCGGTACTAAACACACTATTTTCTAAAATATTCACAATTCTAATAAATTCACGAAAAACAGTTCCATACATCGCTTCAAAACTATGTTAAATGCATAAAGAACATAATTTTTATTTGAAAAAAAAAACCCCTTCTCATGTAATGTTAAAATAAAAATCTAGCCTTTATCTTTGTTAATCAAGAGGAAAGACGCCACAATCTTCGTATATATCATTTTCTGCCTCGTCACAACCGATAAATAAATTCTCGGCTTTGATTCAGATGAGCCACTCGCCTTATTAAAACAATAATGGACTGAATTGTATTGTTAAAAGTTAATCACAAGAGTGAAACCGCAAACAAACACTCTTTACTGCAACAAAGAGCAACTGAAGCCACGTGGTTAGCAGAAATTCAGCCGACAACATCGCAGCAATCTCAAAACATACTAGCGGCGTCAGGAGCAGTGATTGGATGTAGCAGACGCTCACTCACACTCAACTATTTTATTGGCAGTCTCCAAAATTATATTTTAAAATAAACTAATTATTTTTAGAGCTAATTTATAGGTTATGGAACTCATATATTAAAGTAGATTATTTTAAGTCTAATATGGAGGATATTCTGATGCACTCGAAAATCCGAAAAAATGCACGAATTTTTCGAAAAATGGCTTAAAAAATCGAAAATTGAGGGCGAGTTTCTCCCCTTGCCCCTCATACAACCTAAACTTCAGAGCCGGAGATAGACTGGCCAGAGTATAGCTGACATATGGAGGGAAAAGGCGTAATTAAAATTAACTTGTCAAGAAACTACCGCTAGGGAACACCTGCGTCCACATGCGGGACTGGTGGGGATAGAGACATACGATCGAGAGTACTAAATACACAATAGTGACAACTAGAGACTGGACTTAATGGGATATTCTTCTTCTTCTTCTTCACGATTTAGGCCTGTTCCGGCTCCAAATTGCTGCTCTTTCCATCTTTTCCTTGGTCTTCCCAAACTTCTTCTTCCTCGTGGTGAATAGTTGTATGCTGCTTTTGGTATTCTATTCTCAGTCATCCTTGCCAAGTGTTCTTTCCAGTTTGTTCTGTATTTCTCTATTGTTGAGTTTAATTCCTCTATTTTTAGTTGTTATCTTATTTAATGGGATATTAAAATTGCAATTATTAAGTTACCTAGCCCATATTTTGCCTGTTTCAATTATATTTGTAAAAGCTTGTCTAGTTAACTGTCAAATGGTTCCCGTACCTCAATTTCCGATTTTGATTGACCTCACCCCTTTTTCCCCTGTACTCGTAATTTGTTCTGCATAATTTATTGCATGTGACTCCTTTTCTCGAGGGATCTTACACTCTTCCCGGAAAAAGAAAAACATAAGTCAATATTTTCATTTTTTATGTTCTTAATGAATACTGTTCTTTATGCCCCTTGATATTGTAATAACAAGATAAATCAGTCCTTCATTCTATTATATATCCATCCATCCATAGTAATTCTACACGAGGGCAGGTCTTTCACTCCAATCATAGAATTTTTATGCTATGCTTTGCATCTTTACTAGGAAATTATAGGTGTGGTAGCATCCCGTTGCTTTCTACACCGTGGATGGTGATGATAATGATAAGGATGATGATGATGGCCGGATGATTTTCGGGGATCGTGTGCCCTAAGCTGCCTGACATTTGTCTTACAGGTGAGTAAAAACCTCGAAAAAGAAACCTCACCCAGAAGCCTGTCCCGACCGGGAATCAAACCCGGGCCCGCTGCGTGACATGGCAGCACGCTACCTCGAGACCTCAGAGTGGACTTTCTATTAGCCATAATAAACAGTTTTACAAGTCTAAAAGGGAAGAAGTTCATAGGAAAAATCAGATATATCTACCTATCTTGTTTGTATCAGTTTTGGACTTAACTGGTTCTTCCCAAGGAATGAATGTATATAGTCCATAACTATATAATGGTATAGGAGTGTATGGACATCGTGTGGTTCCACTTTTTTTATCACTTACTGTAACTTACGTATATTTGAGTACTTTTTATTGATAGTCCCTTTACTTATGGCTGTAGAAGTATCAGGACAGGGTTTTGAAATCCGGCATCAGTGTGAGGGAGGAGGTCGCGTGCTCAAGGTGTGATTTATTTCATGATAACAATCACCACCTGCCAGCTGTCAGTTGAGGGACAGGTACCTCCAGGCCTCCCTCAATATTCCGGCAGATGTTCTCCAAATTGCTGTTCTTTATAGATGGCTAGATTTACAAATTTCTAGCCAATACTTTCTGTAAGTTGAATTAAATCCGTCATATTTATTACTTTTCGTTTCTTTATTTTTGTCTGTTTTCTTTTTTTCTTTCTTTCTTTAAAACGTTTGAATTATAAAATAAAATCTCAGAAAGTCATGTTGGTTATTTATTTAACGTTTATATTGATGTAAAGAAATGCCTATTTCCATCAAATTTTAAAAGGTTATCATAAAAAGAAACCCATATGTTAAAAAGTTATTCTTAATTTGTTTATTTTGAATTTATGATAGAAATTATTAATTTATTTGCGGTCACTTTGATTTCTTGATCTTATCGCGAGCTTTCAGTATTCAAACTTTATAATAATACTGTACTTTAATACTAATAATAATAACAATAATAATAATATTGATAATAGTAATTTTAATAATAATAATAATAGTAATGTTACAGTAACAATAATAAACAATGGAAATATAGATGTTCAAATCTCAACACAAGCGCAATTTTTCGCTAGTTAGGTTAATAATAATAATAATAATAATAATAATAATAATAATAATATGTAGGAAGACCAAAACGTCGTTGGAAGGACGACCTGCGCCTGCGGCATGTAGTGCGCCGGGGAGCGGAACGGGCCAACAGGCCCATACCTTGATGATGATAATAATAATAATAATAGTAAAAATAATAGTTTTAGTAATGATAACACCAAAACAATAAAATCATTGTTAGAATTATAGTTTAATAAGTAATGCTAATACTGTATATATAATAATGTAATAATATTATGGTAATATAAAATAAGAATAATACAATAGAAATAATAATAATGGACTTGTTTTTGATTTAAGGAAACTACTCAACATAACTAACACACCCATATATATGAGATGGTTTTATCAATAGGAAGGATTAAAATAGCATTAATGTACCAAGAGAGTTGGGTTAAACGATACCGTTTGAAACTCACATTCATTAAGTTCCGAGTTCAAACCCGATTCTATCCAAACTTACTGAAGTTTACTTTTCTTGTTTTACGTTATTCAACAATCAATCCTGAGTTAGAATTTCATTACTGCAATCAATTTCATCTCATTAATCGTTACATACAAGCTTAATATTAAATAGGATGAGTCTACTAACCTCTGGAACAAGTAACAAATTTTAATTATTTGGCTTATAGTTTTACTATCGACACAAAACCTTAAGGATACATAAATATGAAACTGTCGAAATTTCAAATGATATGCGGAACTATAGATGTTGTTGTAAGCCCATGTTTTCCCTTTACAGAGATTTTTAGGCACTCTCCCCTACAGGGAAGAATTTGAACCATACTAATTTAGTTACACTTGTTTTCGTATAGATGTCATTTTTTAGTGGTCCGTGGTCAGCGTTCCACCTCATACTGACATCTAGGAAACCAAGGTAGTACTAGGACGGGAAAATTCGGTAAATTTTGCTTAGAGGCCTTTTTATTCAGGCTTAAGGATTTTTTACGAGCCTGAAAATCTTCAGACTCGGGACCCACGGCTTAAAGTCCCTCCCAGAGGACTTGCTCCTTGGATTTTCCCGTCCTAAAAAAATCCATCGACCCCGGCCGGGTTTGAACCCGCGACCCTCGGGACCAGAAGCAAGGAGCATAACCACAAGTCCACCGCGGCCGGTGGAACTATGCATAAAACATTAAAGAACAGAACAAGAAGAGGTACTACGGAGATTGAAGTTTTATAAAACATTGGCAGTTTCTGCATTACTTTTTGGGAGCGAAACTTAGGTAATGACAACAAAATTACAAAGTATAATAAAAAGTGTAGAAATGAACTTCCTTGAAGAATAAAAGGCAGTACAAGATTGAATCGGATAAGGAATGAAGATATAAGAACAGAGTTAAATATATATCGACTGAATGAAAAAATCAAGGAATGGAGAGGTACATGGTTTAAACCTGTAGAAATAATTAATGTATGAAGATTACCAAAAGCAGCATTTAACTACAAGCCAAGAGGTTCAAGGAATATAGGAACGCCAGTGAAAAGATGGACAGAACAACTGTGAGGCGGAACAGGCAATTTGCCTAGCCCGTGAAGAAGAAGCCTACTAAATATAGGCCTATAGACATGTTATCCAGACGGTAAAGTGTCTATAAATAATAATAGCCATATAATTTATTAAATAAATGGAAGTGCCAACAAAAAATATAAAAAAAGTCTATTCCAACAATAGCCTAAGCCTAATAAATATTTTTTCGAAGAATAGCCTAATAAATTGTTTTCAACAATAACCATTAAACATAGTTCCGATTGCTATAGTTAATGAATTTCTACTTGTTAACCACCGCTGTGGTCTCGAGGTAGCGTGCTGCCTTGTCACGCAGCGGGCCCGGGTTAGATACGCGGTCAGGGCAATTTATCTGGGTGAGGTTTTTATCGGGGTTTTTCCTCGCCTGTAAGACAAATGTCAGGAAAAGTGTAAGGCCTAAACGGTCCCCGAAATCATATGCCATCATCATCATCATTTTTATCATTACCATTATCATCCTTTACCGGTGTGGAAAGCAACGGGAAGCTACCACACATACAATTCCTTAGTTAAGCTGCAAGCATAGCATGAAAATGCTATGATTGCAGTGAAAGACCTGCCCTCGGGCAGAATTACTACGGATGGATGGAACAAATAAAATTGCGACGATTAACATTTAAGTTACAAACAAAATTCATTAAGAAAAATCTTTATCATGTATTAAATCATTATGCTCCTGTAAGAGAGTCAATAATTCTAGCAGGGATTTTATTAAAATTAGGTGGATATGGTTTACTTCGAGTGTATAATCTATAGAGCTATGTTAATATGATTTGGATTCTTATCCACAGTAATTCTGCCCGAAGGCAGGTCCTTCACTGCAATCATAGCATTTTAATGCTATGCTTGCAGCTTTACTAGGGAATTGTGTAGGTGTTGTAGCTTCCCGTTGCTTTCCACACCGGTGAAGGATGATTATGATAATGGTAAGGATGATAATGATAAGGATGATGGCCATATGATTTCGGGGACCGTTTGGGCCTTAAATTTTTCCTGACATTTGTCTTACAGGTGAGGAAAAACCCCGATAAAAACCTCACCCAGAAAAACTGCCCCGACCGGGGATCGAACCCGGGCCCACTGCGTGACAAGGCAGCACGCTACCTGGATTCTTATATATGATTAAAAATCTCTATGATTAATATGTTTTTATAAAATTCCATTGTTTTAAATAACAATTTCCTAACTGTTTTGAATGACAAAAGACATGCACATAAGGCTTGCTTAAGTTGTAGACAATGTTGCCAATACAAAGGGCGAATTCCGCAATCTCGAATGTTGAAGAGAATTTAGAAAAGCAGAGAAGTTTTGTGAGACATCCCAAGAATGTCAGAGGATTTAATGAAACTGCGCTGCAACTAAATTAAGATGCCGGTATTATGCATTCCTTTGTTAAACGGCATTTTGCGTAACTAACGGCGCAGCGTAACTGGAGTAATATAATGCAAAATCTTCCATAAAAATTGTTACAAGATTCCTTTCATACCTTCGTATAATGGTTTTTAAGCTATCAAATACGTGTTCTATGTACTGGGAAGGCAAGCTATCCTAACGCTGCGATCTGTAAGTTCTATCGCGCTTTTACCATCTTTGGAATGAAAATACATAAATCTACTCTAAGGTGTTGTAGGCCTATAGTCTATGATGTTCTCTATTCGATTTAACAAACATCTAGCATTTACATTTGACTCATACTGCCATTTTTGATAAGAGGTGAGACAAGGGCCTACAATTTACTATGGCGTAACAGCCAAATGTTGGACATTGACCTCTCCTGTGTAAGGAGTTACTATACTAAATTAATTTACTTTCGGTTATTTCCCTGTAGATGTCATGAATATGCTGATACAATCAGACATCTAGTAGGCAACTAATGTATTACTATGATGAAGGAGGTCGGTAAATTTTGCTCAGAGGCTTCCTCGTTCAGGCTTAAGGTTCTTTTACGACTGTTTTAATAGCGCACTAACGTATAAAGTTAGAGGTCTCGAGATAAATCCCGGTTGAGGCATTTATTTTTCTTTTCATACCATATAGGCTAGTCTCTCTCTCTCTCTCTCTCTCTCTCTCTCTCTCTCTAGGCTATATATATATATATATATATATATATATATATATATAGCCCGAAGGTAGGTCCTTCACTACAATCATAGCACTTTCGTGCTATGCTTGCAGCTTTACTAGCGAATTGTAGGTGTGGTAGCTTCCCGTTGCTTTCCACACCGGTGAAAGTTGATGATAATGATAAGGGCGATGATGATGATGGCCATATGATTTCGGGGACCGTTTGGGCTTTAAAGTTTTCCTGACATTTGTCTTACAGGTGAGTAAAAACCCCGATAAAAACCTCACCCGGAAAAACTGTCCCGAGCGGGGATCGAACCCGGTCCCGCTGCGTGACAAGGCAGCACGCTACCTCGAGACCACAGCGGTGGATATATATAAATTCTCCAAAGTATAAAAAGAAAACTCCAAGAGCGATAGACCTAGAAGGCCCTTGGCCTACCAGCTGCTGCTGGACTCACGTCCACATGTGTTAATCACAGAGGTAGACAATCATAAGCCATGTAGGGGTGACATGTGGTCAGCATGTCGGATCCTCCTGCCGTTATATCTGGTATTCTCAACCTGGTGTCGCTACTTATTGCAGTTACCCAAATGCCTCACGATGTTGGGTGGGCACCGGTCCCATACTGGCCAAAATCCCATGAGAAAATTTCTTCCCTCCCACGGAGAGTCGAACCAGCGCAAGTTTCGTTGTTCTGCACCAAGGCATCTTGTCTTAACCACTCGGTTATGGCGCGTGACTCTCCAAAGTATACCCTAAAATGCGAAAATTAAAACAATAAATATACGCGGAAAGGGAGAATGTCTTTGGGAAGATCCACGGGAAGTTGGCGTGGTCATTCACAAGGAGGCAGACAAAATAGGTCAGTATATTTATAACTTTCTATTGGTGATGTTGATGGTGATGCTATAAAATGACAGCAAGGTGCAGTACGTATATGGTATTTAACCTCGGCATTATTATTCTGGTGCCAGACTTAATACTGGGAAGTGACATATAAACTGCAGTATTTATAAGCAATATTACATGATCGGACTAATAAATAATTTGCAGATAATAACTGCACAGCGCGCATTAAAAACCGCCATTAACACATCTTATGACATCGTAATTTTTACGACAGGGTGTTTTATATTCTTAACCAGCACAGTTCATTGCTTTTTAAATGTTTTTATAACCTTCATTTATGCTTTTGATCTCATTACTTCCCTAGTTTGGATCGATACAACATTAATAGCCCATAATACTGTATTAATATTATTCTTGATACACGCCTCATACATTTAAGTCGCATGTCTTTGACATATTTATTAAAATATTAATAGCATATTATATAACAAGTTACAAAAAATGCATCTATATTAGAGAGGGTTAAATTAGATCACAACCGGATGTTGCTGTTAACCGTTGCATGCAAGACCTATCTTGAAATTTCTCCCAGAGAAGCATTGTGATGTAGCTACCAAGGCCGTGTACAAAAAATATATGCCGTTCTTAACTGAAAGGCACTAAATTTCAGGTCCAAATATCTCATTTTAACTATAGGGAAGTAATACAACACCTGAATTGGTAGATTGGATAACCCAAACTACATGCCGTCAGAACCGCGTCCGACTTCATTCCGCTCTAACTCAAGCAGGGACGTCCATCGCACTGCGGGTTTCCATTGCTGGATTCTGGCTTCGACTTCTGTGTCTTGCAGTTGAAAGCGGCATTCATTTTTTTTTGACACGGCCTTTGTACATCAAAACGCTTCTCTTGGAGAAATTTTAAGGTATGTTTCGGCATTCAATGGTTGGCAATCTCCTTGCAAGACCCACGAGATAATAAAGTGTAGGCCTACTTTTGTACGAATTGTGTACAAAACGTTATATATATATATATCCCCATCCATAGTAATTCTGCCCGAAGGCAGGTCCTTCACTGCATTCATAGCATTTTCATGCTATGCTTGCAGCTTTACTAGGGAATTGTGGTAGCTTTCCGTTGCTTTCCACACCGGTGAAGGATGATGATGATAATGATGATGGCCATATGATTTCGGGGACCGTTTGGGCCTTAAAGTTTTCTTGACATTTGTCTTACAGGTGAGGAAAACCCCCGATAAAAACCTCACCCAGAAAAACTGCCCCGACCGGGGATCGAACCCGGGCTCGCTGCGTGACAAGGCTGCACGCTACCTCGAGACCACAGCGGTGGAGATATATATATATATATATATATATTATTATATATATATATTGTTCGTTATTTGTCGAAAATTAGAAGAAAATCTAAAAATAGAAAACTTCAAGTTGTGTTCGGCACACGGGAGATGATATACCTTTACATTGAAGGTCTGTGATTAACAAGGATGGGCGATAAATAGGATATCTAGTTTTATGGGAAAAGAATTCAATTTAAAACTTTCCTTTAATATTTGTATTATTAATTGATTTTTGAGTTTAGTTTAATGTAGGTAAGGATAAACATGTCTATATTTTATAAGTAAAGCGGTTGACCACGCCTGACGTACCATCGCTTTCCATTGCGGATTCTATATTAAATTTCGTCAACTCTCTACATATTTAAGTCTGCTGCGGTGGGCTAGTGGTTATGTTCCTTGCCTCTAGTTCCGAGGGACGCGGGATCATACCCGGCCGTGATCGATGGATCTTTAGGATGGAAAAAATCCAAGTAACAAGTCCTCCGAGAGGGATTTTAAGCCGTGCGTCCCGAGTCTGAAGATTTTCAGGCTCGTAAAAGAACCGCAAGCCTGAATAAAAAGGCATGTGTGCAAGATTTTACCGACATTCGCCCATCCGAGTAATACCTTAGTTGGCTACTAGATACCTCATTGAGGCGATTTGCAACCCTCATGTCACTCGTTGACATCTGTAGGTAAATAAGGCGTTATCTAAATTAATCTGGTTAATTAACTCCCTCTTGGGAGCGCCCATGTCTCCACGTGGGACGTATGGGGTATATACACATATACACTGCATATTTAATAATAATATAATAATAATAATAATAATAATAATAATAATAATAATCATCATAGTCCATTCACGAATTCAGACCATTTGTTGATCTGTTTCTGCCTCAAGAGAAGTACCATCCAGAAGTATTTTGAGTTGGACGTCCTGGTCTTCTTCTTCCTGCGGGTTGATAGCTGAACATTTGTAAGGGTATCCTGTGATCTTCCATTCGATGAACATGTTGTATACATCTTGATTCAGAATCAGAAATTTTGTTACACTAAATATTTGACGGAATTACAAAAGAATAAAATTAGAACAGTTTAATTTGATTATTTTAGAAGAAGCCTCCAAAAAACAAGACAGGATAAAATAAGAAATTAATTCCTTTGGAGAGAAATGAATGTCACCACATCTGTTGTTAAGAGGATTGAAAATCAAACGCTAAATGGTATGGCCATGTACAAAGAATGGAAAATGAAAGATGACCAAAAAAT